>GL379840.1:619346-647152 GCA_000143925.2 Caenorhabditis brenneri | reverse complement strand
AAGTCGGTCTAATTTTCGGATTACAAATGTTCTCCCGCCCTCTGAAATTGAGGTCAGACACTATTCAAAATCCTCTTATTCTTTTATTCTTCTTCTCATTTTGTAGAAAATAAGAACATCCCAAAGTTCGTTTCGGTACATTTTTGGTTCTTCTCATTTTGTAAGAACTTCTAGAATGCACGTCGACATTTAATCTCATTCTTTATTACTGTAGCTTATCTTCAGTCTTACTGTATTCTGATTCTTCATTGGTTTTCCACAGATTGTTTTACTAGATTTGTATTCATTGTGACTTTGTCATCTCGTCCTGGTATCTGAAAATTTGAGATCCTTTACTTTTCAGTAGAGTGAGATGAAAGAACATGAAAGAACTGTACCGTAATTCTTAGTAAGAATGAGATTTTCTGTTTTTTATCTGATCTTCTCTAGAAAAATAGTCTAAAATGAACTCGATAACTCTGATAAAAGTGCACCGTCCCACGTAATCAGATTGACAAGTCATTCATCCGTCGAACCCTCGTAACCTTCTGAATTGGGACTCTTCTTTCAAAAAGTAAACATATTTGCAAAGCTATTTGTCCTTTTCCTTCCTTCTTCTTCTTTCTATATTCCCTTGACCTTGTGCATTCTTTCTTCTCTTAAAAAGTGAACATATTCAGCTTTTTCCAGTATCTGTCTGTGTGTTTCTTTTTTCCTCAAGGGGATACCCACGCCTTTCCCGGTGCCCCGTTGTTTAAAAAGGGAGCAAAAATAAAATAAATTGGGGCCAAGCAACCGAAGGAAAAGAGAGAGCAATTTTCGCGTTTCCATATCTTTTCCTTTTTGTTTCTCTCTTCTTCGAATAGTCCTCTAAAATTCTGACATTCAGTTAAAGAGGAATCTGATATTTTGGAATCTGAAATCCATGATCTGGTAATCTGGAAATTTGAAATTCACAGTCGTCTTCCGCATGGTGTTTGTGTTTTTTCTTCCTTTTCAGAATTCTTTTCGCTTTCATCGTCTTCTGAGTGACTTCTAGAATCTCTCTAGAATCTGGAATTTCATCAGGATAAAAGCTGAAGACGTCAGTCTTCTATCTCTCTTCTTCTTATTCTATTGGAGTGACTACTGGAGTGAAGGATGAAGAAGAAGTCAGTTAGATTCTCTCGTGTCTCGGTTCTTCTTTCAGCCGATCCCTGTAGAGAGTCACGTGATGACATGAGGATGTTTGATATAAAGAGACAAAAAAAGAGATTCCTTTTTTCTTATTCACTCCTCTAAAGCCACTCAAAAACATTCCATTTTTGGAGGATTCTTGAAACTTTTTCTTCTTTTCGCACAAGTTTTCTGATGTTCTTCTAGAGGTTTGATGTTTTAGGACTGGAAGAAAACAACTCAGAGAGGAGTTCCGATCTTCAGGAAAATAGAATGAGAAAGCAATTATAGATTATGATAATTGTAGCATGGACCACATGAATCTGACTGAAGTTGAAGTTGAGAGGAAGTGTTTCACGAACATTTTCCTATTCGGGAAGCAACTGTTATCAGAATAGTAAGGATCAGAGCAGATTCAAGAATTCATTCCGACGATCTTTTTGAGTGACACTGGGCTCCCATATACAAAATGAACAAATAATAGTTTGGAACATTCTTCGGTAGAAAAAAATGCACAAACTCCAATTTTTTGTTGCGTTTCTGCAAGAAATTGGAAACTAATGTGCGTGGGGGATGTTACATTTTTTCTGCAAAACTTCCTTTTTTTTAAAATAAAATTTTGATCAGAAGAAAAACCTCTTGGCAAAGGTGTGGCAACGGAGTCTTGAAATCTGCAGGCCCTAATAAAGTTCCACTGTCGTCAAAAATCAGGCAAGAACTTCCTCACCACCATTATGTAGCAGAAAGTGGTTTCTTTCTGTTGATGTCCCCAATTACTTCGTCCTTTTCAGCTCCGGAATAAAACTATAACTGCTCTTTGAAAAACTATTCGTACCTACAATTTTCCTAAAACGAATTCAAGGTCATAGATCTCATTCTGAATAATTCTAAAGCACAAATGTTTCTGGATATTCTTTCATCTTATCCTATTTTCCTAATCGTTTCCTGTTTTTTTCTCTCTTCTCACCCTATTTCTACTTCTCCTTATGTATATCTATCCATCTCTATTTCTCCGTTTGAAACCTTTTTTAAACAAAAAAACTCTCGAGTGCGTTTGGATCGTAGTATTTCAGTTCTCACTATCATTTCAAACCACATAAATCTCGAAACCTTTGAAATTATTTTGATTCAATTTCGGATTTCGATCGCCATGCCCTATTCTCGATAACCAAATTGGGTTTTCATTCACATTTTAGTGCTGTGCTTGGTCCTCCCCAACCGAAATTCCATCCATATACAGAGAAAAATAGCAAATAGGGGGTGGATATATGGCATATATAATAAGCCTAACCAATATGATTATGTGAGTGCTTATGGCTCACTCCAGTGCATGACACCAAATATAAACATTCTTCTTTTGTATGTTTTTGTGTTTCAAAACATTCTTTAGGAATTCCCAACTTTTTTTTTGACGAATTTTTTGGAGTTTTCAAAAATAGTTGAATTATTGAAATGGAATTTGAGAGGAACGAATGACACTTGACACCTCCTTTTGTGAACTGCAACATTTTAGCAGAATAAACGTTTTTTGAAGATTTTGAGCATTTAAACTAGATTTCACATCATCTTTTCGAAGGTGGGTGTCAGTTTTGAGTACTTGTTTTCTTCGAACTCTTAGAGTTTCATTTAAGTTCTTAGACTCTATGTCAGTCTGTTCCACACTTCAGAAAAACCGTAGTCATACTGTGAGGAAATTTGAATTCAATCATTCTTATGTATCCAGGTTTCCGATCTTAATTTTACAGACCAATAAAAACTGCAATTGAGAACTAGTCAACGTTTTTCTGTCAAGCACAATTTGCAGTACTTTCTTTATAGTACAATTATGACAATTTCTACATCCTGTGGTCCATTCACTTATCCTGAACCTTTTTTACTGCTGTAAATAGAGGAAATAAAAACAAAGCACGACCTTCAAAACGCCGTCATGAATTTTAGATTTTTGGGTCCAAACTACGATGTTTTCTCTGAAATCATGACGTGGCTCTGCCGGATTGAACTCATTACTTAATTGAACGACAATAATGTCATCCTAAATTCGGAAATCTAACGAGCATTTCATAGAATACGGTAGTCTGCTTACTGTCTATAAATAGGGTTTCTGGACTTTTGATTTCAATATAAGTGTGGGAAGATTTCCAGATTTTTCAATGATCAGAATATTCTGAAAGTTCGCTTCCTTTTCTTTTTTTCGCACTCCACCCCCACTTCCGATTCCTTATTTCAAAATCAAGGAAGTAGGTTGGAATGAGAAAAAAAGAGAATCTAGTCTAAAATGAAAAGGTTTTTCGGTTCGCATCAACTCTTTTTCCTAATGAAGTCCTCTCTTACTTCTGCTTCTTCTTCTTCGACCCCAATTAGGACTTCTCTGAAAATTCTATCGAAAGAGCACATCTTAGGAGCAAATGATACAGATGAAGAGGAAAAAGAGGGGGGAGATGACGGGACGTGTCTCGGGGAGCAAAGCAGGGAGCACACCATGTGCCTGATTCAATTTGTACTGCTTCTTCTTTTCTTTTTTTTTGCTTCTTTTACTTCTTCTTCTTCCTCTTGTTCCGCCCCGTTTTCTCCCCCGTTTTTACCAATTTAGCGCCTAGTTTTTTTCTCTCCCCTTTCTATCTCTCCTATTCATTTTTTCTGGAGCAACGAACGCTGTTTCTTCCCCTTTTTTCCAGTTAGCCCTACAAGACTAGGACTGGTTTCGAATGCTCTTTTGACCTAAAATACAACTGATGTCAGTTTCAATTCTTGATAATCCCAAAATAGATGTCTACGTTTTCCGTTGCTATGCACTTTTTGATCTAGATCTTTCCTGGATCCCTTATGAATCCTAGAATGCATCTTGGAGCTACAGTAACTCTAAACTCATCTGACCTGGAAACTTTCGAACGATGATGATTTTTCAATTCTTCAAAATATCAAAGATCCTCTAGGTTCTTCTTCAGAAATTCCACCTGTTCAAGTCAAAAAATCTAGTTCAGTGTGTTGTTCACTGACGCGTAAATTTCATAAACTTCAAGTATATTACTTCCACCCCCAAGAATTGATAATTTGATATATCCGAGGTGAATACACAAACATTCACAGGTGGAACGTGACTTATCACATGTAAAAATAAGGAAAACCGGGGTGGAACGAGGTTATTTATGGTTCGGAGAGAGCCGTTTTTATTTTTGCATGAAGAAGAAAAAAGAGGTTTTAGAATGTTAGAAATGTTGACTTCTAGCCTTGTGAGTTAACTGGGTTTTTAGGTTTTTCACTTTGGAAGAAAAACAATGACGTGTCTATTTGGATATTCTTGTGTACATCTTTTTGTAGCCTATAATCAGCTAATCTCATATTTCTTATTTTACTTCTGATGCTAATGAACTTGAGGTTTTGTTCTTTGCTTGATTCTTCTTCAACTTCTGAGAATTCCTCCAAATTTAGATTGACTTGAGCAACTGAGATGATTCAAAAAAGTTGAGAAAATGGTAAAAGCATTTTACAGAAGTATGTATGACCAGTGAAATAATCTTGGCGGTAGAGAAGGAAGTAAGTCTTACTGTTAATCTTCCAAAACAGTTTAAATTTTTCATTTGCTAGTAATGGAAGTATTGTGATATGATCACTACCATGGAGAACTGACTCGCCATTTGCGATTTTCCACCCCTTCCGTTATTCTATAGAATCCCCTGAAAATGTTGAACCCAGCTCTACCCACGCCCGTATCTTCCAATTAAAACTGTTGTTCTAATGGATATCAGAACTGCCGAAGTATTTTTAGCCCTTCTACGCAATCAACCCATTCAAAAGCATTTAGTTAAACGACTATACAGTCCAAATGACCCTTTTGAACTTTCAATCCCATTCAAATCCACGCGTTGCACTCGTAAGGCTAATGGAACAAATTAATCCAAACGGTTCTCCTACGCTTTGAAAAAAACGTCATTCAGCATTTTCTTATTCCCGTTTTCTTCCTTGTATGGGGTCGATTTCTCAATTTATTTTCTCCTTTTTTTTTCATTTTCTTCATCCCGAAATACACGACGATTCACCATGTCAACCCGTCAATTCGCTCCTTCTCGAAGACCTTCATTTTTAAATTAATAAAAACGAAAAACGCAATTTTTTCATTCATTTTTTGTTTTCTGTTCTTCGAATTTCTTCTTCATCTGAAAAAAGGAGGAAGAAGTGTTCTAAAAGTAATCATTTTGAAGTTCGTTTGAGTACGAGAGAATAAAAGAGCAAACAGAATGATCCGAAAAACGAGAGCTGTAAATTCAATTAAACTGACTCCGGCTCTCTTTTATTGTGACATTTCTGCGTGGGCCCCACTCTTTTTTTGATGTCAATACGAACGTTTTGTTAGTTGAAAGGTGCTTTTTGGTGATCGTTTTTTCCCAGTTTCAAACCAATAATTCATAGAAATCATCATCATTAAATGTGTTCTAGTCAACCATTCTGAGTCAATTAAAACGAACTTTTCCATTCTATTTTTGAGAAGTAATTCGAGAAAGTCATCCCTTTTTTTGAAAAGTTCACATGGCATTTCAAAATTAAAATTTTAGTTTGTGTGAAAAATTATCAAAAGGATTACGTTTTGAACTTTTGGACAGAAAGAAATTTGAGCCACAAATCAACAACAAATTTAGGTTTAGTACGAAATTGGTTTGTGCTAATCAAATAGGTTTTTATTATATTGGAATAAATATCCGCAATCACTAGAAGCTTACTAGAAAATTCTGGCAATAATCAAGAATGGACTATATTCGTCGAACCCATTTTTCGGTAAAGATTTATTCCTTGACAACTGATACACCCTACCCGACGGTTTCGGTATCAGAAGCTTCATTAGGTTTAAAGTTTCGAAAGATCTAAAATTATGTTGTTATTATTAAAAGTGGCTTCCCTTTTCCCGATTTCAGCTGCCTAAAAGTTCATTTCAGAACTTTGTTGTTCTTTCCTTTATTCACACTTCATTTCATTTTATTTGTCCTTTTCTCTTTTCGTTTTTTACACTTTTTTCTTTTCAATACTCTTTTTTTTTCTTTAATTCTCCGTTTATATTGCTCCTAACTCTTCAAAAACACAACCATTCATTTACTTGTGTTCTCTTTTCTTTTCGAGAATTAGTCACTTAAAGTTTTCAAGAAACGAGACTAAGAAAAAATAAAAATGAATTGAAATTTGAGTGAATGTGTTCGTCATTGAAAGTACTCGTGGATGATCAGACAACAAGATCTCCCAGATTCTATTTTATTCAATTTTCAATTTCTTTTTGTGTGCAACCGAGAATCTAATTTCGAACAAGAAACGACTGAATTTCGTTGCATTCAAACCAAATTTCGTTTCGATTTTTGAGTTTTTCGATTATGATTCAAACATTTTTTGGGGCTTGTGAGAGCCGTTTTTGTTTTCAACTAAAAAATTATTTTTCTCAAATCTGGTCAATTTCTTTAATCTGGTTTGAAATCTAATTTCGGTTATTTTCTTTCCTCCCTCATAATAATTTTTCCTACTACTACTAGTAGTAGTAGGAAAAGTTCTTAGTCATCTAAGTTTTCTTCTAATAAAAGAGCAGTGCTTTGAAAATTCTAAAATCGTTCGCGAAATGAGGATATTCCTGTAGTTTTTCGGGACTTCAATTATTATTTCGGGCCATCCATTCCAATATTTTTCAGTTTCATTCTTAATATTCTCCTCCGACATTCTTCTTCATTTTCTCCGCCTCCAATATATTCTCCATTCATTAAATTCTGGATATATTCATTCCCGCTTCGAAAATTACCTCTCCACTCAAAATTTTAATGACCAAAAATTAATCAGTCAAAGCACAAACTCCACTTTTTCCATTCTATCTTTCTTCTTCAATTCACAAACAGTCGAAGAGAGAAAAGAGATTTCAGAATAAATTATCCGTACTTTCACATTTTCCCACTCAAAACCATTTTGCCTGAGGCTAAAAAAGAAGCACCGTCAACTCGGTAATCCGTTTTCCAATTTTGTTTTCCAATTTTCAGTGGGATAAGCTCACCAGAGCTTCTTCCAAAACTTTTCGAATTTCTATCAGAAGTTTTCTATTCGAAAATTGACTTCTTGTCTTTTGAACTTGAAAATCGAAAATAGAGTTTTTACCTAAAAAGTTTCATGATGAAAATCACGTTATCTTTCGAATTTTGATGCTAGTGAAAATGAGAAATCGGGTGTGAAGAAGAGTTCCCACGCATGAAATGAGAAGCCATTGGTGACAAAAGTTGGATATCATTTCGTTTTTGAAATATACGAGAATAATATTTGTCACCTAACAGATCATCAGAAAAGGATGGAGAAACCGGGAGGGATAGTTCAAAAGCTTCTTTACTTTGGTGATCAGAACAGGACATCGGAGATTTGAAGTGTTTGGAGACTGTTGGAAGTCTCGTTCGGCATTTGGGCTTGGTTCTATGCCAAGTATTACTGTAGGACATCTGGTAAAGAGATACAGTATTATATATCAGTTGAGATATTTTGAGATATTCCAATAATTTGAGAGTTAGTGTAGGTTTAGATCAACCTCTTCTAGAATCAGCCCAATCAGGCAATAAAAAATGAATACCGAAATGGCTTTATTTTTGTTGATCACATCATTCTTTATTCCTTATTTTCCACCAAAACACATTTCTAGTCGAACTCCAAAAGATCATAACCTATGAACCTTTGCCATTCGTGGAAACGTCCAATTTCCGAGTTTCCCCACGGATCCGGAAATTGAAATTTACCTTTTCAACCACACCATCACAACCCTCTGTATCCATACATAGACTCATCATTTTCCTCACGTAATCGGCAAAAAAGGAGAAGTGGAAAATATGAATAATCGGTGAATCCCATCAAAATAAGCGCCTTCTTATTTCTTCTTTTTCTTCAACATCTTCTTCTTCATAAGCATCCTTCTAACACTGCTTCTTCATTGCTCATAGGGCTAATCCGATCCTGTTTTCTCTCTCATTTTCTTCTCCTTTTCCCCTAATTTTTTCTCATCCGTTTTGTTTTTTTAGTTATGACTTGTTCAAGTTTTTAACAGATTTCTAAATGAGTTCTAGAAATTGCTTCCTTCTTAGAATATGTTTTATGAGTAGGGAAGGAAGGCTAACCTCATGTCCAGAAAAGCCAGAGGCCCCCCGAGGGTCCATCCAACATTTTTTACTTGATAAAAGCCAACTGATTGGGCATGGGTTCGTCTTAGGCTCCCACCATGGGACCCCAATTTGTGCTCATTCTCCAATGCCGCCCCGTCGTCGTTGGAGCACGCCCAAATTGTGCTCGTCGAGCCGGACACAAATTAGGCTCCGCCCACTTTTTGTTGGGTTGTGTCGTTCCCGTTTCTAACGTTTTTCGGAAAGTTTCAAGAGTTTTAGTGAAGGACAAAATGAAGATTATTAGCTTCTTTTTCTTTGTTTTCAATGAGTACAGAACTCGTGAGAATTACTTCTCATAGTCATGCTTCCCGACTTCGGATTAACATTTTCCGGGTATCATGTGATAGGTATTTTTAGGATTAGACCATTCTCAGGTCATTCAATTGAATCATTGACATTTAGGACACTAACTTAATAGATTAACTTAATTTAGGAGACGGAAAAATTAGAAAACACGGTTTCTCCAAAAACCTAGGGGAAGTGGTTCTCAGATTCTAGAATCATCACAACAACTTGAAAAAAACAAATTCAAGCAATCATAAAAAAATACAGTAACTACAGTCTTTTTAAAACATTAGAGGTGATTATTGATATTTCATAACTCCTACTTTTGTAAACAAGCGAAACAACTCCACACTTTTTCCTCGAAAAATCAAAGTTCCAATTGCTTAAAAATTCTCAAAATCTGAAAATGCGCACTCACATTTCATAACACATATTTTTGAATCCATTTGACATGTTCATGTCAAACTCAGTCACAAAGAACGGCCATCACAAGAAGATTTTCAGATGGAAAGCGAGGCAAGAAGTCGTGTCTTCTCCGTTTTTTCTCATCTCAAAATTTCATCTCTGAACGTTTTTCTTCTCGTTTTTTCCACTCTTCCCCCATCGTTTTTGCCATTTTTTGCCCCCTACGACTCCTCGTCATTTTCTTTTTTCCTATCCGCCTCATTGACTTTTTTCCTTAATCCAACTTTTTGGTTCTTTTTACCTTTTTTAATATTTATTCCCTCATTATTTCATTTTTTGAGATTACGGTCACTCAATATTTCCTTCTTCTTCTTTGAGCCTGATCCTTGGTTTTTCCGGGTTCTTGGCGGGTTTTGCCTCAAAAAAAACTAATTACTTCGGAAGGGTCTAGACGTTTTTTTGGAAGAAAAAAAAATGAAAACACAAGAAAAACTTCATGAGTTAAAGAAAAAGAAACCCTTAGGCAATGAAGAAAACCATAAGCAATTTGAAAAAGAGAAGAAGGAAATAATGATGTGAAAATTGAAAGTTTGTTTAGATTTTCAGTTCCTTTCCTTCCCCGTTCCAAGACGTTCCTTTTTTAGACTTCTAGTGATTCTTTTAGAGAGAACTATGTCCTGATGGTCAATAGTAAGAGATCATAAAATTCATAGAACCAAGGTTCCGGTCATTCCATTTTTTCAGCTGTTCAATTTTTGATAGTTTGGTGGCTAACACTCCTAGAACTGCGTATTAGTGACTGGTTGGCAAGCGGTTTGTAGCTGTTTAAATGAAATGATGAAATGAGAATTCAATAAGAAATATTAGACTGTTTCATATCGATTTTTCCAAAAGTATATGTTAGCTCTTACTGGGCATGCTCTTCTATAAAAGGTTTATAGACGGCAATTGATTTTGAGCTATTGGAAGTTGGGGTTGAGTTTCCAAACTATTGATAATATCCATTCTAAATTTCCAATATTTTCAAAATCACAAAGCGGAACTAAAAGTCAGAATCAACATGATTATTAGTTTATCACACACTCTCAAATCGTTTGATTTCTATTTTTCTTTCCGAATATTATTATTTCTTTATTTTCCCACAATTACTCTTGTTATATAACTAAGTGTTTTTCTTATTTTTCTCATAACCCTCCAATTCATTTTTCCTTTTGTCAAAGCTTTCCGCTTCTTTTTTCTTTTTTTACATTTATTTTCTTGTTTTGTTCAATAAGAAAACAAATCAATATACATATAAGTATAAAATACATGAAAACTTTTCTTATTCTCCATCTTCATCTTCTCAAATTTTCCAATTATTTGTCCTCATTTTTCCAAAAGGTAAAATGAGACGTTGCCAATTTCTCTATGAATATCTAAATATGACCTCTTTTTCTTCTTCTCATTTTCTTCTTAAAATGTGTTATTTTTGGCAGTTTCCCGTCCTAAATATCTCCTTTTCTCCTTTCTCATTTTCCATAATCTCTTTAATTTTTTGTCCGGTTTCCTTTCTAACTTCTCACAATTATCTCCTACGCATAGTTAGTGCGTCATTCGATAGAAGAAGAAAAAATGAAAGAAAATAATCATAGGTTATTAAGTTTTCGGAACGATTGCATTCTTTCCAATTCCACCCACATTGACTCTAATCTTGACTCGATTTTCACGAGATTATTTTTAATTTGTTTCATGATTCTTGAGTTTAAAGAATAAAGGATCGTAGATCTCAGTGAAGAAAAAAAAAGAAAGCTTCGCACTTCAACCGTAAACAATCTGTTCTTTTATTCGAGACCCAGATGGCCAAGAAATTACTTTAGATTTAAACTATTTTTTAAATGAAGAATCCTTATGTTCAATGAATCTAACTGCTTATCTTTCATTATCAGTTATGCCTATGATAAACAGAATTACTTTTGAATAGAACTATCCTAATCACTGAGACATCTCTATCAGAGGCAGCAACAATTCTCGAAAAAAGATCTGCCATAAACCATAAACTATCGTATTTCAAAATACCTTTGGGTGTCCACTGATAACTGTTGATGACATGTGAAATACACGTGGAAGATCACGGTGATTTTTTTTCTACGTGATTTAAAGGATCATAGCCCCCGGAGTTTGAGAAAAGTTTGATGCGCAATTAGCTGCGTAGCGACTCAACACATGATATTACGATACTCAGCCAAAATTTTGCATTGGGTTGTCGTCAGATTCGGTGCAATTTCTGCATGACACAGTAATAGCAAATTGCGTATTTTCTGAAAAAACTACAGTACTTTTTCGTGTGCGCTAGAGCGAACATTCCGCCGTTCGAAATTGTCGTAGAAAAAAAATCACCGTGGGAAGATGCTTTAAAACCGAGGAAAGTACTTTGTTGAAAAGGAAACCATGAGATCAAAAAGTTAGTCTAGGAAGAGAATATCACTTATTCCTCTAACTAATGAGTAGTCATCGAAAAAAACCTGTATAAATCTTAGTGAACCACCTAGTCTGATCCGAAACCTTCTCTAGGAAATTTTCAAATTCAAGAATACGGTAGCAATGTAAAAACGAAGTATGTTTTCCCCTCGAAACAACTAGTAACCATTTACCAAAGAACCAATGATTTCCTACTTTGTGTGGTCCTAAACGTCATAAAAACAGAAATTTAAAACATGAAGAGCTCATGAAAAATTCAAAAAGAACTTTACCTTTCTCTCTTCTTCTTGTGTTTGGTTTCCCACTTTGACACCTCAATGCGTTATTTATAGTTTTTTTCCGGTCCGTTTAACTACTCATCATTTTCAACCCACACGGAAACATCCCCCTTCTTCTCTCTCTCATTTTTCTTTTGCCCTCATGAGCAATCATGTCAGGGGCTCACCTAACAACTGTTTGATTTTTTCTGTCTATCGTCTCTTGATCTCTCGATTCTCTCTTCTCATCATCACCTTCATCTTGTCTCAAAAGAATCTAGAACAAAAAAAATTCTTCGGAGGGGGGAGAACCAAAAGTCATCACCACATTCTGTGTCCGTCTGGCAGTAGTCAGTTTTGTTATGTGTAAAAGATATCCGATTTCCTTTTTGATTCCAATTGATTCATTGGTTTCCCCTTCAATCACTTCTTTTCCAGAACTCCATCACTAACTCATATCATGGCCGATGCCACGTCACCGTTCAATGCGCCGATTCTCGATAATTCAACGGCGAAATTGAGTGAAATGGTTGATTCTGGTTGGGTTAGTTCATCATGAACAAAAATATTTGTGATTTTTTGAGGGTTTATAGTAGAAGAAAACAGAATAGTAGGTCAGGAAACATAGAGAACCTGGAAATTCTTTGTAATTTCACAATGCTCTGGAACGTTTTATCAATGGATCTTGATCAAACTATCAAGCTTTCATAATTTAGTCACTTTTCTTGACAATATCAATTTTTATTTAGAAATTTCTCTGAATCTTCTCCATACTGTCATCTGATCTTATTTCAGAATCTACTAGCGTCGACCAGTGTTCAAGCATTTAACGGAGCGATGGACGTTCTTGAAGAGTCTTATCCGGTGAGTAGTTCATTCTTTCTCTTGCCACGTCATCTTTAAACTTATGTGTTCTTTTTATAATCTGAGGGCATTCAGCTTATGAGATTGAAATCAGATTTGAAGTGTCTAGTAGTTTATAATCTCAATCAGAACTCAAACAAATGTTCTTTCAGCTATGCAAAAAGATGCTTGACCACAATAAATTATTCCCTGAACGAGACCCAAATGATACACGTATTTGGTGTAATGCCACCTATGATACAGTATTATGTTGGCCTCCAACACCTGCAAATTCATCAGTAACACTACAATGTCCACATATGAAAGGATTAGATCCGAACAGTAAGTCTTTTCTTTTCTTCTTAGAAAATAGATGCTTCATTACGGTAGTCTTTGAAGAAAAGATACCGTAATCCATAGTTTAAAAAGGAAGTAGAGAGAATAGGTTCCCATTAAATGTTAAGTGTTTTTTATGATACTGTAATGGCTTCATTGTTATTTTCATGAACTTTAGAAGTTAAAAAAAAAAGAAAATGGAAGAGTGACTAACGCTGGTGGCTGACGGTTTTTCAATAGAAAGCATGGTGTTTGGTTTTGAACAAGATTCGGACAAAAAACCATTTGAATAAAAAAGTTTAACTCAAAATTCGGCAAAAAAAGAGCATGACTGAGAACATATATTTGATACCGATTCCCTAATAACCTCCCGATTGCTTGGCTTTTTTATGTGGAATGCAAACGCTTGACATGATCAAAATTGATTGTTCTACTTACACATTTTGAATCATTTCGGCTGGAAAAGAAACCAAATAAACGCTTTTGCTCGTTCTCCCCTTTAATGATGGCTGAAATTCCCTTTGATTGATCTCTTGACTGTTCAGCTTCTCAAGCAAATAATGTAAAAATAGGCATTTCATTCCAAAAGAAAGTTGTTTCTATCCTTATGTTCATGTTATTTTAAACTAACCCGCATTTATATATTCCTTTTTATTCCTTTGTTAAATTTATGAATTGAAAAAAAAGATCGGCTCAGTTTGTTTTTGAAATTGAGAACCATGAAAATTGGGTGTGGTAACGAGAAATCGGAAGGGACTTCCTTCTATCAAACTTCTTCCCAATTTTCATGGTTTTCACTTAAGATATTATTTGAATGATTCATAAATCATTGAAATCGTATCTCACATTGTTTGAGCTTTATGCAAACTTATTCGAAAAAAAATCTTTAGAAGAAAAAAATAATCTGATTCCTCTCCTCGCTTTACTCTTACCCCTTTGATTACAAAAATCAATTTATGTTTCCTCCTTTTTCTTCCCCATGCGATTACAGAATTCATTGTAAAACGATGCGACGAGACGGGACGATGGGCGGGAAAGAAACCGGGTCATTACGAGAATCCATGGGGATGGACGAACTTCACTGTCTGCTTCAAAATCGATTATGAAGATGTGAAAGTACGGAAATAGATCAAAATATGTTAAGCATCCCAAAAACTGTCTCTATCTCACGAAAACGTCTTCTGTTCTACTATCTATCTATTGCCTGAGTTTGCTCTGCTCTATGTCTTTTTTATTTTCTTTTCTATCCATTTTCTTCTTTCCTTAGTCCTTTTTCTGTGTATGTCTTCTATATGTTGCTACGTCAATGCCACGTCACACACACACAAAGTACCGTACACCACAAAGTGTTTTACGTATATTCATATATATATATTTATGTATCCAAATCAACCACTTCTACTCAAAATTCCTACCGTAACCCCAACACAGAGAACATCACAAAGGATTGCCACGTGTCAGGAGTATGGTCAGGACGGAATGCCGGTGAAATGGGACCATCACTGCCCGGATGGACCAATTTCACGATGTGTTACACCGATGAAGTCATTTATATCATGCAGAATTTGAACAACGAATCGTTGACGGTATTTTATTCTTCAAAACAAAAAAAAATATTTTTCAATTTCAATTATTTTTTGCTGCTCATTTTCCATTACTTTCTCACTCACTCACTTTCACTCACACACTGGTTTTTTGGAAACTTTTTTCCTATTTTTTTCTTCCTCACCCTTCAATTTTTCTTACATGTTCACACCATTTTTCATCACATTGTTTCATCATTGTTTTTGTGGAAATTTCAAATTTTGAATTCGATTTCTGATGAGAATATTTGAATTTCAGATTGCTCAAGAAGTTGCTCGAAATGCGAGGAAACTTGAATTCGTTGGACTTGGTCTATCACTTGTTTCTCTTATTCTGGCCATATCTATTTTTTCGTATTTCCGGTAAGTATTCGGAAAAGATTAACTATTCTCAGATTTCTCTTCAAAATTCGAACCCATCGAATATCAATTTCAGACGTCTCCGAGTATTCCGAAATCTCCTTCATTTACATTTAATGATTGCAATGCTTATGGTTGTGATAATCCGTTTGGTTCTCTATATTGATCTGATTTTCACTGGAGATATTGGTCCTCATACGAATTCTGCAGAAGGAAAAACGATAAACACAATGGTAAATGCTTCTTACAAAATATTTTATCTCAATTCAAAGTATATTCCAGCCGATAGTCTGTGAAGGAATGTTCTTCTTCTTGGAGTACTTCAAAACTGTCACTTTCTGTTGGATGTTCTTAGAAGGAATCTATTTGAACAATCAAATTGTTTTCGGATTTTTCAACTCAGAACCCAAACTGTTACCGTACTTCATTGCAGGATACGGTTGGGATAACTAGGATGAATTTTGAAATTAAATTGTGTGTTTACAGGAATCCCACTGATACACACAATGCTTTGGTTGTTTGTTGTGTTGATAAAGAAGGATTTCAAAGTGGAACGGTGTCTAGGATCATATTATTTGGAACCAGAATTCTGGATTCTTGATGGACCAAGGATGGCTGAGTTGGTGGTAAGTATTCAGTTCAACGGTTGCAGTCTGTACTTTACTGGAAGGCGTAAAAAATTCCTCACGAATGAAAAAACAGATTGTTCGATCATCTTTAAGGATGTTTGAAGCAGCTTGAACCAGCGAGAAAAAAATCTAAATCTCCTTTTTTTCAGATAAACTTATTCTTCATTTGCAATGTCATCCGAGTACTGTACAGTAAAGTCCGTGAATCAAACAACACATCGGAAGCTGGTCTGAAGAAGTCAGTGAAGGCCGCAATGATGCTGCTGCCTCTTCTCGGAGTTCCAAACATCATGCAAACTATTCCATTCGCACCGACTAGGGATAATATTATGGTGTTTGCCGTGTGGACGTACACAGCTTCATTCACTTATATGTACCAAGGATTGATGGTTGCCAGTATATACTGTTTCACGAATAAGGAAGTGAATCATGTGTTGAAAGCATTTTATGCCCGATATCGATTACTTCACAAGTCACAAAACGAACTGAGGAGGGGATCAAGGAGTGTTGCATCACATTATGCAGCTAAGAATGGAACGAGTAATCCTAATGCTAACCAGGTTTTGTAGACTCTCAAAGGGACATTGAATTCATTTCAAATTTCAGACAAATAATGCCGATGAATCTGGAAAACTGTCTCCATTTCCATCACGAAGCAAGAAAGGAAGTGATGATTCAACAACAAAACTCATGAAGGATACTGTGGTAAGTCAGATTTTCTATCATTTGACCTCATTACAACACTGATACTTGATTATTGCGGTGAGATTTTAGTTTATCTGACTGGCTTTCTGGTGTTTGCTGGCAATGCTTAGCAAGAATATTTGCATTCCAGCAGTCAAGATCTCTCTTCGAGTTGATAAATTAAAGAAAGTAGAGTTGTTCTGATTGATTTTCAGATGGAAGAAGAAAAGAATGCAAACAATAATGGATATGGATCGGCTGGCGAGATGACACCTCTTCGAGAAGGGTATGATGAAGAGTAGTTAAAAGAGAAAATGAATAGAGAAATTGGTACGGCTTGCGTATTTTCTATGTGTGATTGTTTCTGTTCGCTATTGTGAATTTGATATAGGTTTTGAGTTTTTAGATTAGGGTAGTTAGAAAAGTTAATTGTGTTTCTGATGACTGTTTAGGTTGGTGAAAATGGCTCAGTTTGTTCTGAATCGATTATTTTCAACAATTAGAAAAAAACCACAGGGGTCATTCAGTTGGAGCTTAAGAAGTACGATTAAATGTAGACGTTGGTGTTGAAAATACAAATTGTGTATATAACTCATCTTTTTTGATTTCTAAGCGTTCCCATGCAGTAAGGTCTAGAAAAATTTGTACGAAGAAGCAAAAGAGAACACGTTTCCAGCTAGAGCTTGACTGCTCATCAGGCACATCTATAAATTTTCCATTGAACATTTCGATTTATTATATTCTAATGAGCAACAACATGTGTTTCACACCTTTGCACTTGATTTTTGTAAACAGTTTTCCGAAACTTGTAAAACTGTAAAAACACTTCTTAATCTAATGAACAATGTTTATTTTCCAGGTCAAATCGCGTCACAAAATCTCCGTGATCTCTGAATGAATCCATTCCCTTCCTTATATTTAATTTGAGTCTCTTTTTATTTTCTAACATAATTCTCACTTCCTATCATGTTTCTTCTTGTCTTATCATCATCCTGCTTCCACTGAAAACGTTCCAATCTTTCTTTCTTTTTTAAATATTTTCAACCGCAAACATTTTTTCTCTCCAACACGGGATTCCCCTTCTTCTCTGCATTGTTGTCAACACACCGTGTCAATCTCTTCCATTTCCTTCAGATTTTCAGTTTATATTCTGAATCCCCCCTTCTATGTACATTTGACATATTTCCCCTTTCTTTTGCTTCTCTGGAAAAATTGTTGTTCCCAGTTGCCAATCTCCATTGATCATCGCTTTTTCAGGCCCCCCACACTTTCGTAGTTTCATTTTGCCTAGATTTCGCTTTTCGCATCTGAAAATCTCAAAAACTCCGCCCACAATCCATATGTACTGAATTCTTCCCCGCCCCCAAATTGTAGTAGTATTCATCGTTTTATCCCAGTGATTATCGTCAAAACATTCGAGAAATTGTCGCGCATGAAACGAAAAAACAAAACAAAACTGAAACTGTGTATTGTCTCCGAACCCCCCTTTCTTACAAATGAAGAGTTGTGAATTCTATTCTTGAAAACTGTCACATTTTGAAAATAGAAAACAGATCTGAAAATTCAATATGGGATAGCGAAGTCTATTCAAAGAAAGTATTCAAAAAGCTACAAACTGTTGCTGCAATAATTGCATTTCCCTTTATTCAATGCTGAACAATCCACGACTTCTCATATTATTCAAATAAAGTCCCTTGAAATAGGAATAAGTTATTGTGGTACTGTGACCCTTGATAGTTACAGTAAAGGTCTCTCAAAAATTGTTTATTCAAACAGTATAATGTCTATATGTGAGGTCTTTAAGGTATTTGTATTGAAATTTTATGAAAAAATTGTTATAGTACCACAAAAGATATATAAGACAATTCAAAAGACATGGAGAAATCAGTTTACACAACCTGTACAAGTAAATTCTGAGATAGTATTAGAGAGAAAGGAATGGCACTTTCGAGGAATGAAAGTTCAAAATACACAAATTTCCAAAGTGATTAACAATGAGAAGATAAAAATAGACAAACATTTTTTTCGGAATTCGAGCTCTGTTTAGCTGGAATTCACTCGAATCTGATCAAATCGTTTCCTTCCCGATTCGGCTCCTTCATTCTAAATAAAACCGCAAAATATCCAATAGAGTGATATGTTTTGTTTGTGATAACACACGTTGACATCAAATCTTGAAACCTTGATGAACCAGTTCTTGAGTTCTGCAGCATACAATCTTCAAGTAATGCTGAACTATAAATGTTCCTCTGATCATTTAGAATCGTTGCACCGCCTGCAGAAATACCCTCGACTTCTGAAAGTTCTGGTCAATTGAATTCCAAGCAAACCATGAAGATTCTTACCGTATACGACTAAATGCAACATCAATAGAAGTAGAAACTCTTCTTTTGTTATATTCAACTCAATCACTTTTCCAATCAGTTCCCTTCGAATCTGTTCCAAAAGAGCAGGAGCATGAAAGTGTCCAGTTATATCCGGAAATATATCCACGTCATCAATCAATGTCAAATAAGATTGCTTGTTTTGAAAAGATCTGAATGCAGTGGAGAATATTCCGAGGCGAAATCTCATTCTTCGAATAAAGATCTTCCTGTCGTCGTCTTTCAAATGTTGAACGAAATTTAGATTCTTGAAAAAGTCGATTGCAGTTAATTGATTCATAGCTGACCATTCTTCGAAATTTAAAATCTTATTTTTTGGTTTCACAACGAATTCGATTGGTTTGGATATGGCCTCATCGGCCTTATAATTCAAAATGAACAACTTCGTTCGATATAATTTCTCACGACGATTATCCAAAATCGATATTTCTTGCAACAAGTTCACCAAGGAGTTTTTCTTTGGCGGAATACAGGATATTGATTGGTTTAAGCTTTGTTGACTTGAAATTTTTTGCTTGAAAATGCAAAAATGACAGTCTCGATCTCCATTATATGTTCTTGGGTCCATTTTGGGCTCACTTTTCTTGCAGTGACTCCGATGTTTCATCGAACAAGTGTTACAACAATCCACCTGAATTATTGAGAAATTTAATGAAAATACATTTTAAAAAAAACTAACCCCATAAAGAAACTGTGTTTGTTTCACATTCTTGCAAAGGGGACATATTTGAATTGGCATAGCCACTTTAGTGAAAAATATGACCAGGAAGGAGGAAATAGAGTCTATGAAATGGGGAAAAAGCAGACGAAATGATAAAAG
Organism: Caenorhabditis brenneri; assembly: GCA_000143925.2. Lineage (NCBI taxonomy): Eukaryota > Metazoa > Nematoda > Chromadorea > Rhabditida > Rhabditidae > Caenorhabditis > Caenorhabditis brenneri. The sequence continues at coordinate 627,815 of GL379840.1, read as the reverse complement.
GAGACGGAAGAAAATGTAATTCGAAAAGTATAATCTTCAGCAGCTGAGTTCATATAAATCACGTAAAGAGAATGCTTCGATGAGCACTGATCTTTATTATCTGCTTGTGATTTGAAGACTCATTGAACCCGCCTTCCGTGAATTGTTGAAGAATTCATGCATTGATGAAGAATTTTAATCTTGAAACAAAGGTTTTCTAAATTTGGAATAATTCAAGAAGAAACTAGAATAAGAGCGAAGACCAACAGACAAAGTTATGATGGTTTTAAACTCAATCAGTCCTCAAAGTCTTCTTCAATACGTCATAGTTCAAGAAAACAAAAAGATATCAAAAAGGTGAATAATCCCTGAGCAGAGAATAATTAGGGGTTGACTAAACACTGCCTTTTAAAACTAGTCATGCACTTTTCGAAACTAGACAAGTCTCGAAAATTCGTCCAAGTAAATATAATGTATGTTTCGAAAAGGAGAGATGCTGATGAAGTTACGGGGTATACCCCTTTGGTAATGTGTTATTGAACTCAAGGGAAAACACATATTTTCTGCTGCTAAACAAAAATTTTGAAATTCTATTTGAAAACAAAAATGTCTGGTTGAAGAGCTAAACCAGGCAAGATAACAAGATTAGAATGAAATATAGCTTCATATTCGCATTCGCGGAAATGAAACGCTAAAAACGGAAAGGACTAGACTTGTAGTGATTAATCAGCTGTCATGAATGAAGTTATATTTTGAGTCATACAAGAAGTGCAAAACTTAGAAAACGAGATGAACTTTTAACCCAGACTTACATTCGATTTTCTGTGATCTCTGATTGAACTTGATAAGATGGTTCAATAGTTGAGACAAGATGAAGAGTGTTTAGAAAAAACTCGAAGAAAATACCGAGTTTTCAGAAAAGAACAAGCGACTGAAACAGCAAATGTCAAGTTTTCAAAAAGAGAAAGTTCAGAACGATCGTTTATTTTTCCAAATCAATAAGATTTAAGAGTTAGGCCAGGTTTCCGAGTTCATTGAGTTTACGATCACCGAATTTCGCAGTGAGGTCATTCAAAGCGGAATCGCAGTCTTTTTCACACCATTTGACTTCCTTTCCAATCACCAAACAAACAGCCATACAAAAACAGAATTGATAGTATGTAGAGAGGGATCCAAGACGCCACTTCATGATTGTCTTCATCAGATTCGGAACATCAAAACATTCTCTCTTCTCAACATCTCTCAAAAGCATCAAAGCAACCCATCCAATAGCAGAACGATTGATGCCATCAAATGATTGAATCAATACGGGCGGCACGAAGTTCTCCATACTTCTACGGAGAATCTGAACAAATAGATTCAACTATATATGGGATTGAAGGCTCACCGCAATCTCTTGTTTTTTGACTTCACGGAAGAAGAGTGCCACATTCTGTGCCATCTCCAATACATTCCCGGATTCTGGCTTCTTTCCACTCCATGTATTCATATGGAATAGTGTAATCTTCCGAGTTTTCTCATTGACTGCAGTTGGATCATCTCCACTCTTTTCCATGACAGCTTCACTATCCGTGAACTCCAACTCATATTTCATCGCACCCATACTCAGACCTTCACGAGATTTACAGACAATTGTCAGTGTTCCCTTCTTTTGGTCAACTTCCATGGATTGCTCTGGTTCAGTTGGAAAGTAAATGAAGCACTTGGAGTCATCATCTTTGCTCATTTGTTCATCATGACACAAACAAACCATCAATCTCATACGATCCTGTAAAATATGGAGAATGACCCAATTTTCTCGATTTTATTATGTTTAACCTGTTGAACGGCTCTCCAAATTTGTCCGTAATTCTTCTTGTTGGGTGCCTGTACGATCACATATTCAGCTCCTTCCATTCTTAAATACTGCCCAGGAAAGTACTCTTCATCCCCTCCGAGTCTGAATCGGCGGCCATCTCGGATAGGGACTGGCATTCGAACATTCTCAGGAACGAATTTGAGAAATTCGGGAACTGATCCGGCAGCATGACCTTTCATCATTTCGTACATTTGCGGACGATTTTTGGTCTTCGCTAGTTGATCCGCTAGATCAGCAGGGGGTTGACCATCTGAGACTGTATTGGTCGGCTGAAAAATCATGGTTTAAGGACACTAAAAGCGTTTTCTTCGATACCTTTGCTTTTATCGATTTTCCAGACAACGGCCCATTCTTGCTGTTGGACCCAGGCTTCGAACGGCGATTCGTTTTAGTCGCTTCCTTCTTATCTCTTGATTTCGACGGTGCCATTTTTAGTTGTTTCGGTCGATTGGATTCTTATTCTTATTGTAGAATCCAGAAGTATTCAATGAACCTCTAAAGCTCAACAAAGCTCCTTATATGGTGAATTATTCCTAGAAAAAAGAGGGCGTCACGTTGATCTGATCTCATCTATAGATAGTGGTGATTAGAGAAAAGATAAAACGTTTGGTCCCAAATCAGTTTTATCGACTCTGCTATTTTGCTTTTAAATATTTGTCATCACTACCGTAGTCATTCTAATTTTATTTATAAGTTCATTCCGTTTTTTCTGCCAATCCCTGCCGCATTTTCATAAATCATAAATGGATTTTATCCTAATCGTGTTGAGCACAACAACAACAACTACTACATACTACAAATTAAATCTCCCACGATTGAATGCGTAGTTAGCTCGAGTACAAAGTCAGTTCCCAGAAGGGGTTCTCCACGGATCAAACATGAAACAGCTGAGCTTTTGACTTGTTATAATCTTACGATGTGGAGAGTCTAGTCTTCTCTCTCGACAGAGTCACATTGGTTGCAGTCATATTAATCCGTCCACCCTTTTCTGCTCCAACAAGCTATCGGTGCACATTCTTGACGTTACCTTCATTCTGACTTGTATCGTCTGTCTCTCTATATAAATCAGCAACTGCAGTCCTTTGTTCTCAAAAAGAAGATGAATTCTCCACCTATGAATAACTGCGCAATTTGTACAAGACCAAGTCATGCTTTCAATTATGGTGTAAGTTTTATTTTAGAATTGAACTATCAAAATTATTCTTATTTTCAGGTTTTATCGTGCAATGCTTGCAAAATGTTTTTTAGAAGAGCAATTCTTGGGAAATCAGAGAAATGTTGCAAAAACAATGGAAACTGTGATCTCCAAAACACTATTCTGAATTGTAAACTATGCAGATTTCAAAAGTGTCTCAGTCTTGGAATGAGATTGAATACAAATCAATATGTCAATCTATCGGATCTAATCAATAATCTTTCAAAAAGAAATTCTGAACGAGCTAATAAACTACTGAATTTTCAATGTGTGGATGATCCGAATCTAAGAGATGTCCTCAAAAAGTTTCCAGTAGTCACAAAGAAACCAACGGATCAACCATTTTCGAAAGCAGAATGGGGATTCATGGAGCAATTGGCAACGATTGAATTCATGAGTAAATTCGAATTCACTCAATTATTAGAAGACGAAGATTTATATTTCATTCTCAAAGCATCCTGCTTCAAAACGGCATCATTCATCAAAGCAATTCGATCGTATTCATTGAAATCTGGAATATTACAGTATCCAGACGGAGAAAGTATCGTTCCAGCCCAACTTCTTCCATTTTGTGACTCCACATTTCTATCAAGAGTTGAAAGTAGACTCATTGGAAAATTGATTGACCTCAACATCAAAGAAGAGGAGTTTTTATTGCTCACTGCTGTACTTTTCTGTAATCCAGGTGGGTGATTTTACAATATATTGTAGCTGATCAGAAAAGTACATTTGATAAAACTGGCTATTGTTTGAACTTTAGCACGTGCTCTCCACATGAACTTTGTATTTTTACAGCTGTGAGTCACTTGTCAGATGGTGGCAGAGAGATCATTGGCATACATCAGAAGATATACAGTTCTGCACTTTTCCAGTACTGTCTTGTCACTTATCAGCAGTTCGGACCAGCTCGATTCACAGAATTGTTATCTTTATGTCATGTCATTAACAAACACGTTGAAGACGTCGGACAACTGTGTTTTCTATTCACTTTCCGCCCTCCCACTGAAAAATATAAAAGATTATGCGCAGAACTTTTGAGTTCTTGATGTTTTTTCTATCTTTTTTTAGAATTTATCCGGCCTGAACATTTATTTCAATAAACAATTTGATGTCATATTAACATTTGCATTCAAACTCGACACAAATCATGAGAAATCATAACATCCATATTTTTATATTGCTTCTGCTTGATGAAATTATAATCGCATTTCTCAGAAAAATGAGATTAACGGGTTGACTAGACTCGACTTTTGCTCCGATTAGTAAGGCTTTGTTCAACTGAAAGAAAGCTAATCAGGCAAGGGAATAAGTTCAGAAAAACAGAATTTGAATTCTATACTTTTTCGAAACGGAAGAATAATGGATATAGTATGATGGAACAGTACTTTTATCAATCCGATCCAGACATTGAAAATTCTTTTTTCGATTTTTAAAAAGCTTCAAGAGGCATTGAAAAATGTGGTTCAAGCTTCTGAATTACCATTGAAAAAGTTCAGAACGTGAAACAGATATATCGAAAAAAAAACCGACTATCAGACCTTGAAAATACTCTTCAACACGTGACATTATCTGAGACAAGCCACGTTTACACACTCTTTACTGGAACAGTTTTGAACAAATCAGTTCTGACAAAAAGTTTTGTTGGAAACGATCTGATTCAGCAGCTCCAATGAAGACTTTGCAAGGTTTCTGCATCAGCAGTTTGCTTCTCGTCGTTCTCTTTCTCACAGGTAAGGTTTGTCTGAAACTAGATGTTTAACCCCTTGGGAACGTTCATTTGGAGAATAACAATTTTTCCGTTTCCTCTTTAGGCCAATCTAATGCTGAAGAGCAGAAAAGTTACCCTGCGACTTCTGCCGTCGTCACCAACATTGCCTATTTCCACATGCTCGACTGTTATGCCACTGCTAACCGTTCGAATCCTTTGAATAGTCTTTTGAGATTGGTATGAAATGTTATCCAATAAGAAACATTCAGAACTTATTCAGAGTCTGGATGAAACCCTTTATGCAAGTGCCAAAAAAAGTGCTGATAAGTGTGTGAAGGATCGGAAGACAACGATTGCTCATAACCTGACTGAAGTGTTTTTTGTCAGTGAAATCACATATAATCAGTTGAATGCCAAAGCTCGTGACAGACATCGTCAAGACGCAGATAACTTCCGAAATGTTAATAAGATGGTAGGGAGTACATGATAGCAGAATAATGAATACGACTCCTAAGGCTCGTATCATGCATTCTGCGTATTATACCGATCAATTCGACTTGGTATTTGATAAAGAAACTGTTGGCGAAAAGGCTGACGTCGGACAGGCATTGGATGGAACTTTCAGTTTTGGATGTGATATGAGTGTTTGTAAAGAAGATGGAAAAGATAAAGGAGTCATTGTATGCCACTTTGTTAGAGGGTGAGTCAATCAGAAATGAAGGAATAGATCGAATAACTTCCTTAACAGAGTTCCAAAACCAAGAAGAACAATTACAAAGGCGGAGGCTGATAGACGTCGGGCAATGGAATATGGTCATTCTTCGACTACTAGAGAATTCGAACTCATTTCTTTCATGTGCATTCTTCTGTCGATTCTTCAAATCACTAGAACTCTTCTTTGAATGTCGTTGAGGAAAATAAGTATAATAAAATAATTTGAGTGGTCTGTTTTGTTACAATATCATTTGGAAAGACTTCAAATAACTGCAGACGTTTAGAGTACTCCGGTGAGTACACAATCGAACTAGTAAGGAGAAGTGTCGAAAAATGTATTTATTTCTTGCTGTTTCAGTTCAAATAAATTTACGCATAGCAATGAAAATTAGAATTTTGAACACGAGAAAGCATGAACTTTGAGGTGCAAAGCTTTCCAGAGTTTCCAATTCGGTTTGTTGTCGTGCATAAAATCCTTTCGGTGGTACACACAATCCTCCAATCTCATCGGATGCTCTAACTATACACGCAATCCATCACCAGAGTATTTTTCCAAGATACGTGAAAGATATAAAAAACATTTGAGACCGAAGATTGAAAAGTTTGAAGTTGTGGAAGGATTCGATGGACGTGCCCCTTTCTTAGGGAAGAACTTTATGATTGACTCATCAGAGCACTCGATTGTTTTGATCGTTTCAATTGTTTCAGTTTCTCTAATATTTTTGATTCGTAACTTATTCTGAGAGTTATAAATGAAGAACAATTCTAATGATGAAGGTTAAAACAGTACTTTCAAGAATGCTTTAAAAAACTATAATATTTCATTTCATTCAGTGAACAAGAAATCTGGGAGAACTGTTACAAAATCTCAACAATGATGTCCTAATATACTATTTTGCAAAATTGTTCTCCATAAGTCCAAAATGAAACGATCTTTTTTCATTCAGCTACTAATCTATAGAAATCCACAAGACTATCGAATTATTATTTTTTATTTGACTTTATTAATGCTTGAATGGAATCAGTCTTTTTTGACGAAGACGCATCTGTCATCGAGATATCTCTTTTCTTCCGACGACGTCTCAATCTGAACATGTTAGATATTGCGGATCTTCGTTTTATTTTATCTTCATCATCAGCTTCCTTCACAGTTCTTAAATTTTGTTTCTATTCGAACAAAACCTTTTTGTCTTGATTACTAACCGACTAATTGTTTTCAATGACTCTAAGACTTGTCGTTCCTTTAATCTTTGATAAGCGAGAAAACTTGATTTACAGACAATCAAACTCAAAAGTGTTCCAGTGATGGATATACTCGTGTACCAAAACAAGTTATCTCGTGGATGCTGTAACCAATCATTATTATCTGAATGAACTATACAAGTTAACTGACAAACTCTCCAGTTGTGTAGTCATTGTCATCTGAAACACTTGTATTGGAAATTAATGTTTCGAATGCTCACACACCCCATATTTTTCTCCAGTTTCTTCCAAAACACTCTTCTCCTTTACAGCATGATAACTCAGTGACAAACGTCAAATCGGAATACGCTGCAGTAGTCATTGTGGTGATGGTAAGATTGTTTCCAAGGTGACCGCATCCTCTGGAATAGTGCTTGTTCGTTTTTTGAGTTGCTTTGGAGTCTCACTTAGACAGAGATAAATAATTTTCCAGAGTAACTTTATGGATCCCTGCTGGTTTGATAAAGTGAAAAAATGCGGGTTTAATATCCCCAAAATCTGGAATGCACCCAAATAGATAACCTAGTTTTGGTACTTTGATCTTGGCACATGAATAATCTGGAAGCAGGCATGGTGTCCAATACTGAAATGGAAATGTTTCAAACCGATTCAAAAGATTCTCCCAACTCACATCAGTACTATTTTCAGAAGATTCATCAACTAACTTTTCATAACTTTCAAAACTCATCGGACGTTTACTGAGAGGGCATTTGAACTCGATTCTAAAGACATTCCATTGAATGATGTTCATTGTTTTTTCTCTTATAACTCACACATTATCTGTATATTTTAATGTTTCACATGTGAAAATAATACCAAAAAGCAGAATCAGAAACGTTGGCATTACATTGAAGACGGAGAATATTAAAATGAAGTAGGATGCTCTAGAAAATGATGAGAACGCATTTTCAAGGGTTTAGGAAGATGTCACACGCTAAACTTTCATTGTTACCGTATTGATGTATTAAACAAGATGTTTTGATCTAGTTTCAAAACTATTTTATCTTACCAGAATCATTTTCCCACACTCTAAAATCCTCTCAGTAGGAAAGTCCAACAATCAAAAATAGGATCCAGTGAGATCAACAACACTGGGAATGTACTCGAAATGTCGCTTGATGTCTGAAACAACCAAAAACAGTGTTTAAGGGAGGAATTCGTATGATCTCCTTAAAAACACAATGATCACTAAGTGTGCTCTCAAAGAGATCAAAGCTGCGTATAGCACAGAATAGAGGGTCCAAGAGTTCAAGAAACATTGTTGTTTATATTTCTACGAATGAATGCATAGGAGCTTTGAAGCACTTGCAGGACAAATTTGAATTTGGGAGAGGAACTTCATGATGTAGACTTTAACAATTATCAAATTTAAAACGGTTAATTGGAAATCAATTGAGGGGAAACTTGAGAATTGGATTCAGTTGATAAATTCAAATAAGTAATCGAATCATTTAGCTTTTTCGGGTTCGCAGTCTAACATCCAAATTATTACTGAATTGAACATTGTGAAGTAAATTAGTTTCAGAATGAAATCATTCCGTTCTGGATTCTCAAAAGACACTGATTCTATTAATTGGGCTCCACTATAAAAAGGTGTCACAATTTTTGTTCCTGTCTTGCACCACAGGCGAGGTTTCAATCACAGGCCTCTATAATTTACATGATTATGCGTTGGAATTTATAGAAGTCGTTGACGCGGGATTTAAAAGTGTGGAGATTCCTGTCCCGCAACATGCCCACCGACTAAGCCCCCGTCAGCTCAAGTAACTACGT
>GL379840.1:581730-607126 GCA_000143925.2 Caenorhabditis brenneri | reverse complement strand
CAAAACTTTCGAAGAATTCAGCTCTAGATTCGGAGACCTGGAGAAGGCCCAAAAAGAACTCAAAGCTGTCTTTCCCGTCAAAGAGATCTCGGAAGCTAAAGCTAAGATGTCGGATATACTAAAAACATTTGATAGTTCCGTAATAGGTGACATTTCGAAATGTTTGACATCAGGAGATCCACTAGATTCTGATAAAGTGATATCTGCAATTGATTATACCATGTCCGTTCTAGAAACTGGTCATTTTCATTCAACTATTGAATTATTCCGCCAGTTTCTAAAAATGAGAAATGATCTAATGGTTGTTGAAGAACATGTAAAAGAAATGGGGACGAAATATCATGTGGATAAAAATAATCCTGTTCTGAAGCTGGAGGATCCACAAGAGATCAGTTTGAGCTTTGGAAGAGGAGTCGAAATCATTCATGATATGGCAAAGGCTCTACAAGGTCAGGAATCGCTCCTAGAAGCCACAAATTACCACGCTGCAGTTGTTAAATCCATTCGACAGTCAAATCAAAATCAATTCGTCAAGGACTTCTTTCTCAACCCATCTGAACGTATCCAAACTCTTTTGGAAGAATTGAGGACTTTGGATAAGCTTGCGAGAACAATTAAAGACCAAGATTTGTTGAAAGTCAAAGAGATTTTCATAGCAGCGATGAAAGTCAACGGATTCCCTGAAGTCTTTAGTCATGTTTACAATCAATTGGTTGATTATAAATTCCAAGAAAATGAAAAAATTCGAAATGTTCACAATTCAAAAAATCTCAGCGAATTGGATTTAGACTTCTCAGCTCACAAAGGTTATTTGACTGCAGCCTCGATAAGTGTTGGGAATATCAAATCTTATTTTGATGATATTTTTGGACTGAATTCTAAAACAACTAAACGGTGAGTTCATTTTTAAATAGAATGTGGGAAATGATATAAAATGTATCAAAGTTTCAGAAAAACTTGGCAAAATGCATACGGATTAGTGGTTGGAATATCAATTTCTGTCTTTTTTCTTGCTCTTATACTTATTTTGACACTTTATGGTTTTACTGAAGGTGGAAGGAGAAAGTATAAGAAATGGTATTTGTATTATTATCCGAGAAAGGATGAATTTGAAAAAAGATGGAGATATTCGGTTAGTTTTATTTAAGAAATGAATCACAAAATGTTCGTTTCCTTAGCTTTTCATGGATCGTGTAGAAGGAAAAAATGCTCTTCTTGAAGCAGTTCGAGAGATAAGTGCACCGAATGTTCTCAAAGCTGTGAAGAGAGGAGCCTTCATTAATGCATTTAATAGTGTGTCTGAACTTCAATGTTTAGTTTTTTTTTATATTTTCAGAAAATGGAAATACTGCATTACATGTGGCAACGAAACGAGGTTATCCAGAAATAGTGGAGATTCTTATTAAGAATGGAGCAGATCGATCACTTCTGAATGTTCATAACAAGACTCCTGAGCAGATGATTCCACCAGAATATCGAGAAACTCATAAAGAAAAAATTCAAAGATTTGAAAAAGTGGAGAAAATCTATAAAAAGTATCAGAAAAAGAAGTTTCGACTACAAGTTCCCGATGTGTTCCCAAATAGTTCATTTCATATTTATGTTGAAGGCCGGACAAATGATGTGCTTACGAACTCATTTACAGAGAAGTTTCAGTCAATTGTGAGTTACCTCATCTTCCAAAACTTCAAAATATCTGCTTTAGACTTCCGAAGAAATTCTCCCAACTACAACACATTGTATCGTGAAAACTGAGAAGGATGGCCACCTGGAAACAAACGATTTGAAGCTTGTTTTATGGATTTTCTTTGGAGTGATCATGGTGAAAGACACATGGATGATTGACTGTTTGAAAGATGAAGATTTGATTGATAGGGATTTCGATTATTTGATTGAGAACATCAAATACAACGGAGTGATGTACAACACTGTAACACAATGGACGAAAGCAATGGCTAAAGGAGAAATTCCCTATTTACATGGGGTCTACGTTGCCGTTGTTATCATGGGCTATGAGAATAGTTAGTAGTGACTTTCCCCATTTCAGTGTATATTCGAAATTACTTTCATGGCTCTACTGTCAACTATTGTCACTACTCACGGAGGTGTTATGCTGGACAAATTCCCTGAAAAAGATGCATATAATATTGGATCTCGTCCCTATCTTCACGTGGATACTCCACCTCTCATCATCATTCATGACGGAACGGTTTGCTTGAAATCATTGCTTTAAAATAACTAAACTTATTTCAGGTCAACTTGGAAGCCTACAGAAACGATCCTGACAAAATGTACACGTTGTTCACGGAAGAGGAGTTTATCGGCTTTATGCTGAGGCGGGAAATCAAGATCAACACGAATCCGAATCCAATTAATGTGGCTGTAGATGAAACTGTAGAATGATTTTGAAAATAAAATACAGAAGAATCCCAAAATTAGTTTATTCCACATTTTTACAAATAGAACTTCAAAGAGCACTCCTAGAATGTTTCTAGAATTTGAATACTGACTTCAATGATTTCTTATTGTTCTCGGTTTGATCAACTGTGATTTGATTTCCTTCAACTGGTCCCAAATTGTCTCCTTCTTCTCCAACAATTTCGAATTCTGGCAAGTAGTTATCACAGATGTAGACGTTGGTTTGTGGATGGCAAAGGAAGATGCAATCACGGGAAACTGGAACTTCTTGACCGATGGAAAGAGTTTCGGTTCCAATTACACATGCTGAAAGAGATATTGATCATTAGTGGAAAGTAGTTTGAGCTGATCGAATACAAAACCCGATTAGAAAACATAAATTAAAACTTACACTCCTTCACAATATGACCGTAGTTGCACTTCATGTTGGCTCCCTTCTTCTCATCTGTCCATTGACTGGCATGAGCATATGTCTTATCGTCCATTTTGCATTCCAATTCTGAAGTCATAAGAGACTCACTGAAGCTTTTCAATTTCTAAACTTACCTTTAACATCGACTAGCTTAAGACTGACATGTCCCAATTCAGCTTCAACACATTTCACATATGTTCCATCTGGAAGTTGTCCGAACTCTCCAATAAGAACTCCAAGCTTTCCAATAACACATCCTACAACATGACTCTCGTAATAACTGTAATGTGGACGGAAGCATTGCATGAGACGTCCATCAATTGAAGAATCAGCTGGATTTACTTGAGGCTCAACCCATTTCTCGTCTTCAGTGTAGATTGTCTCATTGAAATAACAACCAGCAGCTCTTTCAACCACCTTCTTCAATGCTCCTCCATAAATATTGCAGTGCAAAATGACAGTTCCGTTGCTGAGTCTTCTCTTCTCTCCTGGATGCATGACCTCTCCATAAGCATCAATACAAGCGGTGGCTTCATAGTTCAGGACACCATCTTCTCCTTCTTCACAAGAGAAAAGGAAGTCATGCTCGATGGATGTCTCTCCTGGTTTCAAATACTCATCACTGTCGACGTTGGTTGGGGAGCAACCTGGAAATAACAGCAGCATTAATACGATATTATAACATTTGTTGAAAGTAAGATTTCAAAGAAATGGTCACGAGAGTTTCCAGTTGAAAAATTCAGACAACTACAACTCAGAAAAGGAACTCACCCAATGGGACAATCTTTGGTTTCTGTTGATTTCCTTCAAAAATGTACTGGAACTTGATGAAATTCTGAACCCATGTCTTTTTCAACACGTATGGTTTTGTGAAGTTTCTATCGAAAACAGCAGCTGATTCAGCCAATTGTAGACAGATTAAAGCTAAAATTGCAGCTCCGAAATGCTTCATCTTCAGAAAAATAAATGGAAGATTGTATGAAATTCCGATGTGAATTCTCTCATTCTGATTGATCATTTTATACTGTGGAGTGTCTGTCGTCTCTAAAAGTTCTACACTATTTCTATCCGAGGTGTTGCTTTACGAACTGTTTGGACAGCTTTTAGAAGCAGCGGTCAGTGGCCAAATCGTTATGGAAAAACAGAAAAGATTATACGAAATAAAATAATTCTATTTATATTTTGAAATCAAATACATGTCAATATTTACACAATGTTTATTTATTGAATTCAAAATTCTGTAGTCCAGCACTTCGTGATAATCCTGACGTAGAATTGAATCTACTTTTTTTTGGATTTCTCTCTCTTTTTCATTTGTTCTGTGTGTGTTTTTACAAATCTTAAAACGATTATTTGAAAATTAATCTCTATTTATTTGAAAACTGACAAAGACATTTTGATCACATTTGAGACTTATTAAGAACTAAACACATATTTGGCGAAAAATTGTTAATGAGGTGCTTGGATGGGGGAGGGAACTGCTACTTTTGATAACAAAATATGGAAAAACCCGTTGAGAGAATAAAATTTTTGATTAGAATCGGAAGAGTTGGTATCACTGACAGGTCTGGAATAAGGCACTATTTGAGGAAATCGACATGAAAAAAAAGAGTAATAGAAAGAGACTAAATACAAAATAATCAAGCATTTTCGGTTTTAATTCCAAAAAGAAGTTGTTTGGCAAACATTGAGAATTTGATTTGATCGAAGAAATCGGCAACAAGAACTGCTTCTTTCATTTCAACAGCCATCGTTGCGAGTACGGTACCCAGAAGGAGAAGACGTCCGAATCTGAAATGAAAACTATTTTTTAGAATCCTCCCATGGTTTTCTAGCTGACCTATCTCCTGCATCTTCAGCTCCCTTATTCTTGACCATATATCGATAGAGGGCATTTGTAATGGCACTTCTTCCATCACTTAAAATCTTTTTCGCTGTTGCATCAACGTCATCTGCATCAGGATTCAAGAAAAATATAGCTTTGAAAGCTGAGAATTCAGTTGTATCGATAGACATTTGTCTGATTGGTTTGAGAAGTTGATCAAGCATTTGATATTTCTTTTTATTGAATCCTAATGGTCTTGTTGGTTCTGGAGTTCTATCAAAATATGCACCGTCTGGGAAAACAATCGTATCGAGACCATGATCAGGAGAGTTGAATACATGAACCAGGGAAGGATAAGTGATAGCCGAGTGGCGAAGAAGTGCAAGCTGGAAAATGATGATAATTAGTTTTGGATTGGAGACAATTTAAGGTTAATAACAGAAACCTCTAATTACTTGTAAGGCTTTTTGAATCATCAAACTAGTAATTATATAGTTATAACCACTTTTCTGTTCAAAAGTCTTCAAGACACTCACCTTATCGGGGAATGTTAAAGCTTGGAAAACTGGCAACGTCTTTGCCCATTCGATCATCACAAACCAATCCCTCTCATGCCAATAATGATAATCCACTTGAGTCGCAAAACGAAGATCTTTATATGAATGGCGTGGTGACTGCAAGCAAAACATTTTAAAGTTATTCAGTAAAATGTTGATTTCATCTTAGGACTGGAATTGTCGGAAAAATGAATCTTGTTTCTAATCGATACGAAAAATTAACTCACCGGTTCTCCATGCTCAGCCATGAATTGGTCATCGTATAGAAGACACGGTGAAACGACTGCTTCAATTAACGTTCTCGTTGGCATATATTCCGAAAGCCTGAGTCGTTTGCATTTCTCTTCTGTGGCAGTCAATGTTGCCAGGAAGTTGTCCTCGTTGCGATCACTTTCAGACATCTGAAATGAAAAAACAATGAGAATGATATTCAAAAGGTTGAGACTCACCATATTCGGTGAGCATTCTTCACTGGCTTCGATCTTTTTGATTGGTGGATATCTTCTGGTTCTTTTCGTGTACCCAATTGGATCTCTGTTCTGTTGAATAGCATTTCGATCCATTCCAACTTGCAAACATTTCTCGAATCGGCAGTGACGGCATGCACATCTTACACCTAAACGTTTCACTTTAACGTATTGAAGAATAGAATTAGACTTACTTTTGTCAACAGGGCATTTCTTCTGAAATTGGCAAGTGAATGTTTGATTTTTCATGATTGTTCGCCGGAAGAAGGTTTTGCTGAAAAAAGTAATCCGATTGCTATGATGATTTTTGAATTTCCATTGACTACTGTTCCGTCTATGTGTGTTGGAGTATGGTGATGAATTTCAGTGAAACGATTAACCAAATATTTCGAACATCCTACATCATGAAGTTATATGTCAATGAACTTTTATATGACAAAATTGAACAATCCTTGTTTTTCTAGCTCAGACTAATCAAGTTTGACTTTGCAATGATTGAATTATTTCGGCTTTTAGAAATTCGGGGTGACTATTTTCAGCATAATTATGAAATCATTTTGAACTAAATATCACTCAGTTTTTTAACGATAATTCCCATTTAGAAGTATCATAACTTACCATCCATTACAGGAGGGAACTCCATAATGGTATCCAGTTGAAATATCCTGGCACACCAAGCACACCTCTTCGGGCTGCGAAGAATTCGCCGACGATGGACCGCCGCCCGTCATTTTACTGAAAACGAAGAGTTTTTGAAGTGGGAACAGATTGAAAAATAGAGTTGCAAAAGAAGAACCAAAGAATTTCACATGGAAGGTTTCTAAAAAGAGACTGAAAATAGGCCAAAAGAAAGAAATAAATCAACAAGTCAGGAAAAACTATGAAAAAAGAAGTTCCAAATATAGAAAATCATTGAGAGTTTTGCGTAGTTACATATTCCTAATACCCTCAAATAGTCTAGATCATGTTTTTATAGAGATTAGTTTTTTTGATCGGCCAACTTTACATTCATGACGCACCAGTATATACATATTTAGTAAATGAAAATCAATATTCCCACTACAAACGAACCTTTAATCGAAAAAAGAATGAAAAAACTGTCTATCTGACTACCCTATCTTTCTTTCCGCTCCACACCTTTCACCACTAAAAAAAACGATAACAAATCTCGCGATGACGTCGTTTTTTCGTCTATTTTCTTTGTGTCTCTTATTGAATTTTAGTTCCAGATTAGTCTGAAGGATTTATAGAAGATTTATATAAATGAATGAAAGAATCAGGCAGTGCAAATGAATCAGTTTAAGTCCAAATTTTGGAATTTTAATAAATTTTAAAAGAGAAACAAAGCTTCAACCTATTTCTTTAAACGCTAATGAAGTTATAAGTAGCTTTGTTTCCACTGAAAACTAAACGTTGTTTTTTCAAAAACCTTAAAAAAGCAAAAACAATAAAAGTATTTCTCAAACATATATTCCCACGACTTCAAATAGGTCTATATTTGTCGTTGAACTATGAATGGAATCATCGAAACAATAGTAGTCTCCACCATTTGAAAACATTGAAAATAGAGAGATGAAAAAGAACGGAAAAGTGGAAAAGGTGTGTTTGGTGATGACGAGAAAGACAGACCGAAAAGTGGAGAGTAACCACGGGGATGGCAAAACGGAGTTTGTCTCGAGATACAAGACAGGAGAGAAGGGCAACAGAGAGAGACAAAAAGAAATGGTAGAGGGAGGAAAGGAAATTGGAGATTATATGCAGGAATTACGATACGCAGACAAGGAAAGGCAGTTGACATTTTGAGGAGACATAGAGGATGATAGAAATTACAAAGGGTAAGAATCAAAAATGAAAATGAAAAGCATGAAAAATCTTTTCTGACTAGCTTCGCATTTTTAATGAGTAAAGGCAAAGACAAGGCTTTGAAACCATTATTTCAGAAAACAGATTTTTGAAACTTTTTTAGACAGTGAATCCCATACCCCGAGTCTTCGCATAAAATAGTATGTTCATATAGATTTATGTTGAATATTTGAAAGTCTCTAGATTGGGTGGTGTTACCTAGTGTCTGAACCGACTGTAGTACAACTGTTCTGTTTCAAAACGGAGGATTAGAACGAGTCACATGGGGTACCGTAACTTTCGGACAATGAGAAACTAAAATCCCAGTCTCGATACAAAAACTTACTATTCAATTTTGACGAAACTCTTGGAGAACAAACGTTAGCTTTTCTGAATGATAACTTTTAGTATTCAATTATAGTACGTTATTCAAAAAAAAAAACAGCTGCTATCGAGTCATTCATGTGGGAACTGAAATTTGTAGTTCTATTACATATGATTCATTCACAGAAATCAACCAAAAAGTGAGTCCAAATTTCACATTCAACATCATTTTTTTTCATCACTTTTTCTGTTCCTTTTTCTGTGTTTGTTTTTATTTCGTTCTCCCAAATTTCGTTGAGAAAATCACAATAAACACATAGGAATACTTTAGAACTGAACATGATTTTTCAAATGCAACCCTTCAATTCTGAAAGTTAATCTGACGGGATTTGTCATGCGTATACTAAAAAAAGATCAAAAATCTAATTTTTCTAATCCACTTCCCTCGCTTTTTTTCATGACTCTGCTGCAATCCAGTACAAAGTGTGTATCTTTTTGGATTAAAAAACATTGCAAGACTGGAACCAAAGTAGACACTGAATGAATATGAAGATGTGGGAGAATGTGAGACATTGTGATTGAACTTGTAGTCTTTGTGAACTTTTTTCTGATCGTCGAATCATAAGAAAAAGGGAATATATAATTTGAACAGATTGACGTCAACTTGAACGTGAATCAGTAAATTAGGCATGTGAACAGAAGACAAAAGAAGTTCACGAAGAGAATATATCGGGTTAATCGCGGAAGTTCAGGAAGAAAAAGAGAATTCAAACAGGCAATAAGAACATTTAAACAGTTATTCTGAAGATATCTTTCTTATTTTCTGATTCTTAAAAACGAATCAGAAGGCTGAATTTTCATATACCACCTCCTCTAATAGAATAAATCAGATTTTGTTTTACCTGGTATGCCTACATAAAAAGTGTGACCCAAGAATAATGAAATTATTGAGACTAGTTTACACAGAAAAGGGTATCAATGAAGTAGGAGTAATTTAATAATCACTAGAAGTCTTTCAGTCACATGATTTTTGGTCGTTTTTTTGTTGAAAAATCGTTGAAGAACTAGATGACCAGTGTCTCGCATCAAGGAGCTTACAAAGCTCTAGTCAAAAAACAGAACAAATTTATGAAAAGTTCATCTATAACACTCAAAAAATGATGAAAACTTGGTATGATAAGTATGATTATTGCATGAAATGGTGTAAACTCGATTCGCCGAAGAACTGGTTTTCCTGTCTATTTGTAATCCTTCACAGGAAACAGAAATCGGACTGCGGAAAGACAATGAGGAACTTTTCAGGCTTTCTGACTTTGTGACTGGCAGCGAAATGGGAAAAATGAATCGAGAGAGAAGGGAAAAAAGTGTGATTGATCACTGGTTAATCAGGTTTTGCTCTTCAATTCATCTCATCCTGTCACTTTTGAAAATTAATTCTCAGCTGTATGGATTAGATTATTGTGAATCGGAATCCGTGTGAATAAGAAGATCAAAAAGAAGAGCTGTTTTCAGACGAAAGTATATTCAAAAGATTCATCGAACGTGCATTTTTTAATCCATATATTCATTGAATAACAAAAAAATAAATCAAGATTTTAAATTCAAGGGAACGAAAATGTATGTGAGATGACATAAAAAACAACTAGCAAAAAAGAAGATTCCAGTAGTGGCATAAATCAGAATAATAACAAAGTTGGATGTCAGTAATTAGTGTGGAGAAACAGAACAAGAGAAAAAAAGCCAGAAGTTGTCTAACGGACATTCAGGGCAATACGAATACGCGTTCAAGAATATTCCCGATATCAATTTTCGGTATCTTGAATATCTGATGAAAATCTGTGACGGGGTCAGATAAGTCTTCCAAACTCGATATTTTCCGTGAATACATTCAATGAGAGTACAAAAACATCAGTTGATTGTGAATATTCGTAAACTACAGTAGTCCTATGCCACACGAATTTGTTGTGTTATTCAAAAACACGGTCTAGTAATTGTAAATTGAGGATTCGCATTACAAACACAATTTTGCAAGAATACACAGGTAAATTGAATTTCTGAGCTCACCTGAAGCATTAATCAAAAGCTGAATGTTTTTATTTCTGAGGTTTGAGATATTTTCAATTGAGTTTATGCCCTAAAACACCCGGCTACAATAAAGCGACTAACCAATTCTGACGCTTCAGGAACTCTAAAAAAAGTTGGCTTTTCAAATGAAAACTGCTCATTCCCATTGAACAGCCCATAATTTTTGAATAGAATAAGGCCACTATTGAAGTGACAGTTAGAGCGAGAAATGACGTGGCTTTTGAGAAATCGGCGGTCGAAAATTTTCTGTCCTCTTATACGAAAATCTTTTAGACTTCACGTGCAAATACTGTGTTATTTGTTAATTTTCGTCTTATTTCAATCGTTCTTTGAGTTTTTCAACTGGCGATCATTGAGACAATTCGTATTGACCGCAGAGAACGATCAGGACAGTCTGGTCACTAAGAAAATGACTACAGTGAAGCACTGGAATATCCATTCCACTGTTCAATTGCACTTTCGAATGCTCGATTGGACACAAGTTCCACGGACTGTGGAATGTATCATCGGCTTACCATCTATTCTGATTGTCATCCGAAATATGTAACTTTTATAATCAACAACGAATAAGAAAAAAAAAAATCAACGAATTTGAATAAAGAATAAAGATAACAATATTTTGAGAGTTCACAGAAACGACACAATGGAATTTTTCTAATAATCGGCGAAATGATGAATATGGAATACATGGAGGCATCCATCGTCGTTTCCTACTGCCAAGTATCCACCACTCGGCGAAAAGTCAACACATCTTGCATGAGTTACTTTTCCGTTTCTTTCTGGGAAATTCTTGAATGTTGTCTGACTTGCTACATGAACCAGACGGATATGATTCTCTTTGATATTTGAACAGATAGCCATCAGTTGAGCATCCGAATTGAAAGCAATTGAAGAGACGGAAGTAACAAGGTTGGACACATTGAAGAGTGGTTGAGGAGTTGCTGAATCGCGGCACGAACTTCCTGCGTAGACATTTACGATTCCTGTGTCACTTCTGTAAGAAATAAAGTTTTGGTTGTTTTTAATTTATAACTAACCCAGTAGCAAAATAATCTCCATGCTGGCTAATGGCAAGAGTAGTTCCATGGACTGCTCCGTCATCGGTGAATGTATGCTGTTTGGTTTGAGCACCGTTTAACCCAATATTGGCGATTACAACTTGTCCAGTCTCTGAAATGCAAAACTAGAATGATTCTACTAAGTTAGCAAAACTTACCACAAATGATCCACATTTCACGGCTGTGTGATGGGAAGAACTTGATGCAAGTAGCATTTGCAGGGAGGGAGATAGTGGTAATATGTTCCATTGACTACAAAAAATATTACTTTTGATTGAGTATTTCAACCAAACTTACAGCAGCGTGGAGAACATAAACATGTGAGTTATGTCCAGCAATTGCCAAAAACTGAGAATCATGTGAAACGGCGAACAACTGAATTCCCTGTTTTGGAACAGCTGGAATAAAATGAAACTTGATAAGGTGTATGATAGAAATTCGTTTTTTTTTTATCAAGCTAATATGATACTCACTCTTTGGCGGTTTTAGCTGTGTCACTTCTCTGGTTTCCATATTATACTGCATTAAATATTCTTGCCGACTTGATGAACAAATCACTGTGAGACCCTGACCAGCAATTTCCATGGAGTCAATTGGGAATTTCGTGAAGGTAGCACTTTGCAGGAAACGATCTTTTTTCACTTCTTGGCTGACCTATAAAATCTCATGAATTTTAGTTTTTATCTGCTAGTTATTACTTTGAAAAGTTGAACATTTCCTCCTTGATCTCCCACAATCAATACTGGACGAGTTTTGTGAAATTTCACAGCAGTGATTCCACGTGAATATCTATGTCCGATGTTAAAATCCTTGAGTAAATTAGTGTGAATTGTCGTTTTTGGGAGTTTAACATCTTTCGCCAAATATCCAGCAGCAGTTTTCAGTAATGAACCTTCTTCGTCGTCCTCTATAAAGTGATTTGTACTAAAAATAACTTAGAAATGTGATTTCGAACCTGCTGAAGTTGCAGCCCATTTTGGGGCTCCATGTCGTTTCTTGAATGCTGTTTGTAACCGTCCAATATATTCATTCGAATTAAGTTCGCCATTATCGTCATCGGTTGTTCTCTTTATCTCTACTTGAAATGTCTTCTTCACTTTTTTCGGTACAGAAACTACGACGTTGTCGTCATCTTCGTCATGCCAAGCAGGTTTTTCTGACTCAATCACTGGACGTTTACTCATGTTTTTCTAGAAAAAAAAACTAGATGGAACATCAGCTGCGAGCAAAGATATTAAAGTTCAATCACTAAAAAACAAAAGAAAATATTATTCCAATTGTCGTGGAATCATGCGCATTGCGTTTATTTTGTGCGTACACCACCACGTCAAGTCGCACTGTTTTGATCGTTTCAGATTTTTCTTATCAGTTTCAGACCTGTTTTTTTCTTCATTTTCAGCACGTTTCGTATGTTTTCAACAAAATTTCCATTATCAGGAGTCTCCCGAGCCGTCAGAATGGTTACCACCACCGGTCCCGAATCAGAACTGGCTCCTATTGAACAAGCAAAGAAACGGGTTAGTTTTTTCACTAATAGATGTTGTTCATATTAGCCATTCTCTGAGATATTAATATTTCTATAATCACAAACTAGTGTTCAGGCTGCTTTCGCGTGTGGTGAAAAATACGTACAAAGTGGCTGCCGCCTCGGCGTTGGATCCGGAAGTACTGTAAAGTACCTTGTCGAGTATTTGAAACAAGGATATCAAAGTGGACATTTAAAGGATATTATCTGCGTTCCAACCAGCTTCTTAGTAAGAAAATTCAATTGTACAGAAAATCAGAATGGATAATTTTAAGACAAAACAATGGCTCATCGATTCTGGCCTCCCAGTTTCTGATCTTGATGCTCATCCGGAACTTGATGTTTGTATCGATGGGGCCGATGAAGTCGATGGCCAATTCACTTGCATCAAGGGCGGTGGTGGATGTTTGGCACAAGAGAAAATTGTCCAAACTGCTGCAAAACATTTTTACGTAATCGCTGATTATCTCAAAGACTCCAAGCACCTGGGCGATCGTTATCCAGCTGTTCCAATTGAGGTTCGTATGTTTAATTGTTGTACATTTTTACATTGAAAAAAAAAATAGCCATTTTATATTTGAAAAAATTCAGGTGCTCCCTCCAGCTTCGCAACCTCTACTTCGATCAATTCCACGTTCTGAAGGTGGAAGTTGCCAACTTCGCCAAGCCACTAAAAAGTGTGGTCCAGTTGTGACTGACAACGGAAACTTCATCATTGACTGGCAGTTTGAGAAAAACGTATCTGGAAGAGATTGGCTAGCTATTCAACAAAGATTGGCTAACACCCCAGGAATTGTCGAGACCGGATTGTTTATTGGATGCGTTGACGCCGTTTTCTTCGCGTACTCTGACGGATCCGTTAAAGAAATTGTCAATTCGAAAAAACATTGATTAACTTTGTAAAAATTTTCACAGCAAACACTTTTATGTTTTAAATTTTTTTTTGTTGCTTCTCGAAAACTTCACTTTTCTCTTCCCGTTCATCCCGTTGTGAAAAATGTACCCATTCATTCCAGTTCCTAGTTAATTCACGTGTAGAAAATAATAGTTGTGACAATAAAAGTGTTGAGTAATGTTTGCACCAGTGATTTCCTAATATTGCTAGCTCTAGAATTAATGACAAATGCACCGTTCAATGATAAGTTTCAATCATTCATTCTATTAGCTCATACCACAGTTTTATAGCGTGCGATGGAGCTTCCCTTAGAAATATCATTTCTTTGTGAAACTTTGAGCACAAAAAGCGAAAAGGTAAGTTTAGTTTACTTGGTTTTTATAAACTATCAATTTCACGGTTTTTTGCACCACTACGACCTTTCTTTTCCTAGAATAATTCTTTTTTTGACTTCAGATTCTTTCTTGGGGATACTGTAATGCGTTCATTGAATACGATAAAGATGGAAAACCAATTCATCCGGAGAAAAGGTGTTCATTAGTTATTTTCTTTAAAGTAAGTTAATGAGTTCAACATCTAAAACTGGCAGGCACTTTTGATATTGTTTACAAGAAAAGCCATAAATGACTATCAAATTTCAGAACAATTCCGAGCGTTATTACCGGCTCCTTGTGGCTGATAAGTTAACACAACAAATGCCAGTTATAACATTTGAATCGAAACTATTTACAAAGTTCAGAAGCAGAGGAATTCTGATTGACAATGACGAACCGGAACTATTACTTATGAACATAAACTTTAAAATGATAGGCTTGAAATTCAACGATTCTGATGGGTGTCTGAAGTTCTATGAAAACGTTCCTAGAAGACTTGGAAGTGAGGTGTCTTGGTCAGAAGTGAAAAGCAAATGCAATTCATTTCAGATGCAATCCGACGGAGAGAAACTTCGATGGATCCAAGACCTAGACCACTATCCAACCATTTCCAACATGAAGAAACGGATGAAATAGTGAATTTCAGAAACTTGGAAGCTTTTCAGAATAGGAATGCAATCTCTTTGACAGAAGATCAAGAAGAAATTTATGCCAAATTGAGCAGTAGGTTAAAAGTAAGTAGTATCACATTAAGGCTTCCGTAGCGTCCAGTTTCTCATTTTTAGATGAAGGATTCAAATGAAGCTGCACTTGTGAAGCAAATAGTGATAAAAAACGAAGATACGTTGAGACAATCGTTCAGAGTTAAAAATAAAACGAAAGTTGGACCAATCTCAAACGATGCAATGTTGGACGCAAAATCCCAAGGCAGCTATGAGAATATTGTAAAAGATCTTCCCAATGATTTATTTTCAAAAACTAAAAACGGTCCAGCAAATCCAATTAAGGAAATTCAAACAGAGCCGAAAACTAAGATAGTAATCAATGCTCCATTCAGTATCAGGCAGTCTTATTACCTGAACATCTCCAATTTATCGAATAACCAAATTAGCTACACTGTGAAGTCATCGAATCCAAATGTTCTAACAGTATACCCAAGTATTGGAGTCCTTGACAAGAGACAAACTACAACGTTGACTCTTGATTTCAATCCAAAGATTTATCGGAATATGGGTTCTGAAGTTGATTATCTCATCATTGACTGTACAGATGCTACAGTAGGAAACATGGAAGGATCTTCGGAAGACTTCGAAATGCCGTTTCTAATAAAAACACTTCGTATTGAATATAACTCATAACTTTTAAAAACCCATAAAATGTTACATTTTTATTCGATAAAAGCTGAAATAATTCAGCTGTTTTTTTTTGTGAACATGAATGAAAGAGTTATATCACTGACACTTTTGAAAACAATCACATCAAAAAGAAACATTGAAACTACTCATTGTATATAAGCACCCCATTTTTGATTTCTCCTTTATCATTTGTAATGATCCAATAATATGTTTTAGAGTTTTCAATTTGTTAACAATCCTTATTGAACCCCATGACTTGCGCAAGAGAACTACATTTCATAAATCAAACAAACTGAATTTCCTAATTTTGGACTCAATTAAATAAATCTTTCTAGCTAGAGAAATCCATTCTCACCACAAAATCAGATAGATTCATTTTCGAGTAAATCAAAAATCTCGAAATAGACTGTTGTGTGTTGATGCTAAGCATATTTTTTGCTTATATTTCCGTCCACATTGAACAAATCGGCAAATATGGAAGTTTGCGGAGCGGAAAACTGATAAGAAGACGCAAAATGGCACATGGGAGTTGATAAGGAGCAAATATTGAGAAGAAATTTTTAGACTTTCCAGCATTTATCGATTGATTTTTTCTCATCCCAATGACTTTCTAATTCCAGAATAAATCCTGAAATGATTACATCAGAATTAAGTGACTTCCTAGAAAATGACGAGAAAGAGAGCATTTTGAGAGCCATCTCTGCAAGTGATAAGGTACCATTTGAGTGAGGTTTGAAAGATGAACAATTATATTTTTGAAGATTCTATCATCTGGAATATGTCAATATCTGGTTGTGAAAAATGGAGAATGGTCAAAACCTGAAACCGGTGCAGCTGTAGTCTTATTTCTGAAAGTGATTCACCAGACCTCAAGAAAATCTAGTAAATTAATTGTTTTCATTTCAGAATAGCTCTGAACGGTACTATCGGATAATTGTGATTGAACCATCTTCTGAATCCGATTGGGAGCCAACTGTTCAATTTGATTTCATTATAAAGTATGTTTTACCTTATTGATTTTGATTGAAACTCTAAATTTTTAGTGACAAGAAATTTGAAACGATTCAATTACATGCTAAATTATTGGTTCTGGAAAAAAATGGAGAAGAAATCGGATTACATTTTTACGATTCCAAAGAATGCGAAAACTTTCATAATAGTGTTTGCAAGAGACAAAGTGGTAAGTTCGAAGAGAAGGTTGGTTTTCTGTAATCAAGGTTTTCAGCGAAAAATCCAGAGAGTTCAAAAACACCAGCATTAGATGGCAAAAAGGAGAAGAAGAAAAAGAAAAAAGGATTTTTTTCTGGTTTATTCCATCATAAAGAGTCAAATAAAGTCCTGGAAATCGGAGAACCAACCGATTTCAGACACGTGGAAAGTGTGAAAATGACAGGAGAACAAGAGGATTTATACTTGCAAGTTATGAGCAAACTTCAGGTATTCATTCATTTCGAAAAACTGAAATGATTGACAAAACTTCCAGACAGTGAACCCAGAAGAAGAAGAGATTGTGAAAAAATTGATTGTGCGAAATGAAGATAAGTTCAGACAGTCCATGATGGTAAAAAAGGAAACTCAAACTGTGAAAGTTGTGAAGGAAAAGAATAAAGATAAAGAAAAATCCAGGGTGAGAACAGTACTTTTGAAAGAATGAAGTGTCTATTTTAAAGTTTTCAGAGCTTCTTTGGTCGTTCAAAATCAAAAATTGAAGATGTTTCTCAACCAGTCGTCCCTGTACTGTCCACACAAATCGATCCTTTGAAACCAGATTGGTCTTCTGATGGTCCTACAACTACAGTATCTGCTTCTTCTTTCTCTACAACCTCTTCATCTATTCGCTCTTCTTCTACAGTAACCGTGGGATCATCTTTCAAACATAGTCATACTTTTGCTGCTGATCCAATTAAGAATTCTGATTGGGATGCTCCGAGAAAAGATACTTATGGAGTTACAAACCAAAGAGAACCACAAAACATTTATCGATTTGAACAAGAGCGATATGAACAGAGTTATACAACTTATGGAAAAGAAGAGGATGAGAAACCACCAGAGTTACCAAGTCGAAGCACTTCAATGAATGTTACAGAGCAAAACACACGATCAGGTTTCTTTTTTTAATCTTAAAGCGAATGAAAACTTCAATTCAGGACCTTCAACTCCACGACTTCCATCTCACCGGGGATCATATCGTTGGGCGACGCAACCTGAAATGATTCCAAAACAAAGTTCTCATGTTACTCATCAAGTTGATGAATTCGCTGAAATTAAATTATCAGCGAAAGCACCAGTTCGAACGGCTCCTCCTCCACCACCCAGTACTCCTCCAACTATAAAAACGCAAGTACCATCAGTCCCAGTTAAAACGAGTCCAAAAAGACAGTCTCCTCAAAAAGTTGCTCCTCCGCCACCGTCTCCATCATTCAACGTGTCTACTCCATCGTCTATTCCACCAATTTCCACGAAAGCACCTCCTCCACCACCTCCTCTTCCACCCGTTGCAACTCCATCCTCTATACCTCCACCGCCTCCGCCGCCACCTCCTCCTCCAGTTTTTCATGGAAATGACGATAGTGACGATGAGAATACTGGACCACCATCTGTTAGATTAGCAGCAGTTCCAGAATCCAGTTCTGATCGAAGAAGTCTGATGGACGTATGTTTTGTTTTTGAAATGATTTTTCTATTGTTCTTTTTTCAGCAAATCCGATCAACGGATCGCTCGAAAGTTCTGAAGAAAATTAGCGAAACTCCTGATTCAAGGCAGTCTGTGGTTTCCCCTACTTCTGGAACAATTGTCGACCAAATTCAGAACTTTTTGGACGCAAGAAGAGCTGGAATAAATCCAAGTGATTCAGAAGAATCGGACGAAGACGATGACGATGACGATTGGAGTGATTAATTAATTGAACATTCACCTATGAATAAAATATACAATACAGGTGAAAATGCACTGGAATTTTTTATTCTTCGGAACGTTTTGCATATATACAGATAAAATCAATGAGGCAAAAAAAAACAATATTTTCATCGGGATTTTATTCGTTTTGAACGGAGTACTCTTCATGCAGGGTTTCCTCACTTAGCTCCAAAATTAGCTCGTTTTGATCAAGGCCTTCTTCCATTCGTTCGAGATCTTTTTCCATCTGCTCAAAGTCTTGTTCGTTGTGGTCTACTTCGTATTGTTCTGCTTCTCACTCAATTCGTCGTGCGGTATATGCTGGCGATTCAGTTCCGAATAGGATATTTGTTTAGCTTTAAGATCTTCATAAAATGTCCTGAGATGCTTGTGGATTATTATGTTTCTCATGAGTTCTTTTTGAGCTGGTTGATACTTCATCGTTATTGAACAGTTCTTCAAAAAAGTCATCGACAACGTTTTTTAAAACTGCATATCGGTCCACAGAAGTATCTTTTTCGGGATGCGATTTTTTTCTTTTCAGAATTCTCCATTGTGCTCGGAAGTAATGCTAAAAAAATGAAATAACATTTGTGTTTTAAGAAAAAGCTTACATACCAGCTTCTCCACAATTTCTTCAGAAGTAGTTGTTGGCTTTTTTTTATCTAGGTCGCTGAGGGCGGTAATCTGGAAAAAGTAGTTTTGAAATTTTTTTAATGTCTATAAAGAATGTACCTCTTCACTATCTTGTTTACTCCTAGTCCAGGTCCTCGAGCTAATTATTACTGGCTCTTTCACATCTCCAAATTGAGACCAAACGATTAGGTGGCAACCTAGAAAACTGCGAAAATTGTTTTTTTTTCGCAGGAAAAAATACCGCTTTTTCCGATTTCTGCAATAGCTGTTTTTAAACCATCTCTCATTTCAACTCTGCATCTATGAACTCTTAGCACTTGACGAAGTTTGAAGTCTAGTCGTTGACCTTCTTTGGACGTGACGTGCAAGTACACAGAAGCCGTCGCATCCTGCAAAAAACACAAAAAAAAAACTTGCTATATACTGTTATAAAAACATACTTTCAGCAGAAGAATAGTTTGCTTCTCATCGTTGTCGTTCTTTAAAATAAAAACAATTTTTCCATAGAAATTTTGTAGCTTTGAATCTAGATCAAGGTCGCTAATTTTTTTGTACGTATAAGCGAAAGTCGTCATTTGATAAATTGAATATTTTGAGAAATATTCTTGATCAACACAGAAACCAGTAAAATATTCCAACAAAAATAACTACTTTTGAGTTGGCGCGTTCACTGAAGCGCAAGTGCATGTGGAAGCTCGGAGTGTCGTTGTTTTTGTTTTATTTTCCAATTGCAATTAAAAAAATTTCACCACTCGCATTTGTGCTCTAGCAATTTCTAAGCACACATCAAAATAGTTTTTCAACAAATATGGTAAATTTAACTACTTTGGTTGTCTCAATAACTTCATAAAAGTTCAGAGTTTTGCCGGTCTTCTCGATTTTGCTCGAAAAGATGTGGAGCTGCCCCAGAATTCACCCAAACAATTGCTCAGAGATCTCCACTCAAGCTTCATTCAAAAGTATGAAAAAGATAAAAATAGTTATGTACGTCTCGCCTAGAATCAAGCAGTTCGACCCATATAAATTCAGCACTACATAATGGCCGAGCATATCCGGGTCAGTGGAATCTATTGGTGTGTAAAT
Organism: Caenorhabditis brenneri; assembly: GCA_000143925.2. NCBI lineage: Eukaryota > Metazoa > Nematoda > Chromadorea > Rhabditida > Rhabditidae > Caenorhabditis > Caenorhabditis brenneri. Next base: position 587,374 of record GL379840.1, on the reverse strand, counting down.
GCGATGGATTTGACGGGAGAGGTATAGAAAGCAGCTCAAAGTTGAATGCTAACAATACTTTTCAGCTCGATAAAATGTCTGCTGAAGACATCGTTGACTATGTTCTTAGTTGTCGTAACGTGGATGGAGGATACGGTCCGGCTCCAGGACATGATAGTCATCTCCTACATACTCTTTGTGCTGTTCAAACCCTTATCATCTTTGATGCTCTACAAAAAGCTGATGCTGATTCAATTTGTGAATATGTGAAAGGGTTGCAAAACAAAGACGGAAGTTTTTGTGGTGAAATATCAGGTTAGTACATCAACATTTGCAATAGGATCAGCACGTTACCTTAAAAGTATTTTCATTTTAGGAGAAATTGATACAAGATTTACTATGTGCGCTCTTGCGACATGTCATCTACTTGGCCGTCTTTCCACTGTCAACATTGATTCTGCGATGAAATTTTTGTTGAGATGCTACAATACCGATGGAGGGTTCGGTACCCGACCAGGCTCGGAAAGCCATTCTGGCCAAATTTATTGCTGCGTTGGAGCTCTAGCAATTGTCGGACGACTTGATGACATCGATAGAGATCGAACTGCTGAATGGCTTGCTTTTCGACAATGCGATAGTGGAGGATTGAACGGTAATTCTTCATAAATTTCGATTTTTGCTTTTCAAACCAGAATACATGTTTTCAGGTCGCCCTGAAAAATTGCCAGACGTATGTTACTCCTGGTGGGTTCTTGCTTCTTTAGCTATCCTCGGCCGTCTGAACTTTATTGATCAAGAGTCAATGAAAAACTTCATTTACGCATGTCAAGACGACGAAACTGGAGGATTTGCGGATCGACCTGGAGATTGTGTAAGTTTGAAAACATTGAAAATTGACCACGTTGCCAAACAATGTAGTAGTTTTTGACGAAAAATTACCATAGAATTCAATTGGAACTTTTCACTTCATTTTCGAAATCTGGAGAATAATTGGAGAAGTTATTTAAGAGTTCCTTCAATAACGGCGAGCTGCATAAGCTGAGAGCGCTTAAGATCCGAATCATTGTTCTCCAAAAAGTCCTGCAGAAGGTTTTTGATTGATGACAGTTTTTCGGTCGTTTTTTCTTCGGAGTCTCCATAAACTGTGATGAGAACATGAATTGGTTCTTCAAGATGTTCCCATCCGGGACGTCCACGAAGACGCTCTTCTTTTGCATCATCTCTAGTACAACCTGGAAGTTAACGATTACAACTTTTGAAAAACTATGAAAACCTTTTCCACGAATGTGCAATTTGCACCCTAAATCCCTCTCCAACTGGCGGATTGTGATCCCACGTGGGCCAATCAAGCGTCCAATTGGATTGACATTCCTGTAAATTCCTAGTAGGGTTTTCATTTCATTAAATCACTAACTCAGCAGTTTCCGGCGGGAAAAATAGCTTGTCACTTTTTTGGAATTTTCCTTCTCTCTCCAGTTCTTCAGAATTCTTCTCAGTTTTATTCAAATTTCCACTACCAATCAGTGACAAGGTCAATGGACTGAAAATTTGACGGCGTTTCAAAGTAGAAGGGCCAGATGGTGTCATGAACAATGTCTCGTCTTTCAAAATATTCCCAATCGACGATAGTTCAACAGGAGACACTTCCGTTTCTCTGCCAGCCATCGCTCTTCTCATTCCAGATTGTGGTGTTCCAAAACTATTCACCAAAACTTCTGCGTCCAACACGCGTTGAATTTCGCGAATAAGGAGGTTCTAAAGTTTTCAGTTTTTTTTTTTTTCAAATAAAAATAGTTCGAACGTTTTAAAAACTAACTTGAGCGTTTCGAAATTTGACACAGTGATTCGATTCGTATATATTAGTCATTGCTTGGAGCTCTTTCATTAGCTCATTCAGATAACTGTAGCAAAAATGAAATAGTGCTTTTTGAGATTTCTCTATTACCTGCCATTTTGGCGATTAGTTGGTGAGTCCAGGTTGCTTATTTCGCGTTCCAGCATTAGTCGAAATACTAGTGAGAACCAGTTGGTTTGGTTAATAAACTACTGCAGTAATAAATAAAGAAGACTATCACTCCTAGAGTAACTTTATTATGAGGGCATCCTTTAACCTTTCAAAAGTTCACGCTTATAAAAGTGATTTTTCAGGCTGATCCGTTCCACACTGTTTTCGGAATAGCAGCACTTTCTCTATTCGGCGATGAAACATTGGAACCAGTTGATCCAATTTTCTGCATGACAAAACGATGCCTTGGAGACAAGCAAGTTGAAATGTTCTGAATCTATTGCGTGTCTTTTAATTTATTGTAAATTATAATCAAAACTGTGATTTCACTTTTTATAATAAACATTTATTTATTGCAAACAAGGTTAAAACAAAGTGCTTCTCGGTGTTGTAACTTCTTCACTTTTCGTCCTCCTATTCTGATGTTGTTTCTGCTTTGCTCTCTCACAAGATGCCATGATTCCCGGTTTTTGTTGTCGGGAATTCCTCATCCGATTTCTTTCCTTTTCCCGGTTTTCCTTATTCTTTCGGAAAAGGAATTCAATGAGAGCAGTACACATTGAAAGGACCATTCCAGCGAGAAGGATATAAAATATACCAGCAACTTTTGATAAATTCAAACTGCTACTTGTTCCACCATCCGATGTTCCTGTATCACATTGTCCACGATCATACCACCATTTATTCTCCAACTTTTTCAATTCTCCTTTTTCAGACAAATAGAGAATTGCCAAATTTAAAGAAACCCTGTAAATTGGGAAAATTTCGAAACGAATAACTCCTAAAAAAAACCTCAACGGATTTCCAATTTTCGTTGCGATACCATAACCTAAAGTGTTCAAATTCTGTCCAACTTTCATTGTATCACAAGGCCTTCGTCCAGATTCATAGTTATTCGTCGTTTCTTCTAATAGAAATGCATATTTCCCTTTACTCGTTCTCACTTTTTCAATTCCATCTGCATAGGAACTGACGAATATTCGATTCGAAGTACTGAAAGGATCATTGATTTGTGGCTGAAGTTTGAAGTTGAACTGAATTCAATCGAAAGGAAATGTCTGATTAATTCACCTGTTTGATATAGATTGTCTCTCTAATTCCATTTGTTTCTGTGTTGTGCTGACCATGAAATTCCACATTTTCTTGTATAATGGAACTATTGAATCCTAAAATTCATTCTTTCGTTATAATGTTTTATCAGATTGAACCATACCTCAAAAAAGGCGGCTGTTGATCCTCCTTCAACAACTCCATAAAGTATCTTATTCTGATTCGCCAAATCATCGACACTTTCAATCGGAGGTGTCATCCTCTCTGAAACAGTTTTCAATGAATCTTTAACACGTTTCATTTTATACCCAAAGTCAAAAAAGCAGCAAGATTAGCTGTGTATGAAGAAACAATGATCAACGTAAAGAACCACCAACAAGAGGAAGCGATTCTTCCGGAAACTGCTCTGAAAAACAAAAAACCAAATAGAACTTTCATATTTATAGTTACCTTGGAAGAATATCAGTTCCTTGCTGCATAAAAGCAGCAAGTGTAAACCAAAGAGAATTGTAAAGTGTGAATTCATTGGTTACTGTAAACTCTCCACGTTTGAATTCGATTCTCTTCTCGTATGGAGAAAACCATGAAACCAAAAATATCGTCAGAGATACCTGAAAATAGATTCTTTCAGAAGTTTTTCATTGAAAAAAGTCAACAAACCCCAAAATAAGAACTTAATGTGAAAATCCAAATAGTCATTCCGAGTGGTTCCATGAAGGAAAATATATTGAATTCTTGTTTCTCTGGTTTCTTTATCATAATGGATATTCCAGTTGTCATAAATGGTTTCGAGAAGTCAACTGCACGTTCTCTTTCCTGTGTTATAGTCAAAGGAGCAACTGCCACGTCAGCTGTCTGAAATTTAAAATGAGTTGAGTGTTCTGAAAGAGCTGATACCTCATTCAAAAGGTATCCAATCATTCCATCCCAACTGCCATCCGCTTGTCTTGATCCGTATTTATTTCCATCAGAAATGAAGACATCGTATTCAAATCCAGTGATGTTTTTGGCCAGCAAATTCAATAAATCGATACAGTATCCTTCGAATCTAGAAACCAAAAAATCATAGAATAAAACTCTTCTTCAGAAGTGAGGTAGATTCAATAATCACAATGTTTTCTCTATCATCAAACTTCTCACCTATCATTTCCTTTTAATTCTGGTTCTCCGGGGTTTCTTCTTCTCAACATTACAAATGGTTTCACAAGTACAGTAACCACATTAAATCTTAATTTCCATGGCTTCGATGGCAGAATTCCTTTCCTTGATTGACTTGAATCTTTCTTCTTCTCCTGAACATATCGTTCTCCTCCAAGCAAAAAACCTTCGTCTTGTGCCCATTGAAATCTCTGAATTCTTAGATTATGATGAGAAACTTAATGGAATAAACTAACTTCCCAAATGCTGTTCAATGAATTCACTCCAGGTTTAATTTCAATGATTTCAGCTGAGAAGTTGGTTCTTCTCCCTGTTATTTTATCAAATTGAATCCTTCCAGTCAATGTTCCATCTTGTTCAGTTAGGACTACTTTTTTGATAGCTTCTGCTATTTTTAAACCGTGTTCAAAAGTTTCGAATTGCCTTGTTTCTGTTTGATCCTCGTGTGGTCTACAATATAATCCTTTCTTTCCACGATTGAAAAGTTGATGACGTACAAATGATCTGAATTTTAAACTTTTCTAATTTTCGAATAGTTTTAAACTCACTTATCAAAAATTCCTTTTCCATTTTCATCCATTGCAATTTGTAATGCTTTTCCAGCAACTAAAATAGCATCATGAGCAAATGCAGCAGCTGTTGGAATACTGTCAGTATTTGAGAAACCTCCACGATAGACATCATGAAATTCAGCTCGAGTTTTTCTGAAAAGTCAAAACTTCAATAAGAATGATTTGAGTGGGAACTCACAAGAATTTCTTGTTATTCTTGTCGAAAATTCGGAAGATAGTGATATTGATTAATGAAAAATGAAATCCAGATAGATCACTCTCGTCAACATCCTGTAAATGTAATAATGAATGACCATTTTCTCGAAAGAAACTCACAAAATTAGAAAACACATAATGGTACTCTTTCTTCACAAGAACACTTTCTTCGAGAGCTCTCAGAAATGCTCGAGTACGGTAACTTCCTTCTAGATCCACAATTACATTGACAGGTCTGAAATAAACTGAATCTGGATGAAACAAATGGATGAAAATTCACATTGGTTCATCGATTTCTTCTGAGCTATCATTGCTTTTCAATGAGTGTTGAGTGGATATTCTTCTATGAAACTCATTCAAAAACTCTTTGAACATCTCTTCATCTGAAGGTGCCTGAAAAACAATCCTCATGGATTCTGTTTTCCTTTTTAAGCTCCTAAATTTGAAATAACTTACGACATAGTTATCCACAAATAATTGATATTTTGGTGACTTTTTATGTAGATACGAGAACATATTTCGCAGCGTTCGATCAGCTGGAACTCATGGATTGAAAAAGAATTTTAATAAATTTGAATACCATTTTTTCCATCATGAATATAAACTACATCTCTCCACCCTTTGTATTGGATATAATCAACTAAAAGTTGCTCAGCAGACGGAGCCACGGAAAATATCATCGGAG
>GL379840.1:533353-576196 GCA_000143925.2 Caenorhabditis brenneri | reverse complement strand
AGAACCCTTTGAATTTGAAGTCTCAGTATTTCAGATTTCCCATTAATTTGGGACCAATTTCAAAAAAAAAAAGATCTCTGATAATTGAATTTAAAAAAACTCACTCAGCGGAAACTTTTTCGAAGTTTCACCGATCCTCGTGAATAGAAAAAGAATGAAAAGTGGAAATGCTTTCCTCATTTTTCATCGAATCTAAGCACTCATAGCAGTAATACTTTTTGTAGTGTTCATATCTCTGTTGAGTAGGTAAGAAAATGAGTTAAAGGAATAGCCCTTACTCCTCGTCTCTTCGTTTCTCCAAAATTGAAAATGACAGCTTCTACTATGGAGGAGCTCCTTCTTCTTCTTTTTTCCACCCATCCTTCGTTTCTCTTCTCAAATTGCTTCTTCTTCTTTTCGTGGATTCTCTCTTCTGAAGAAGTACACTCTCCTTTCCAACACCGAAACCACTTTTTCAATTTTCTGTCCCGTTTTCCGTCTGTCCGTCCCCACGGTTAAATTGGTTGGAAGAAGAGGGAGCCGGTGGAGGAAAATGATGGAAAACCGAGAGGAAGCAGGAGAAAATGAAGAAGATTGACTTTCAACCAACTCAATTTGAGGATATTCTAGCTCATTGTTTCCAAATGCTCCTGTGACTTTTACTGTATTGTAATTGAAAAGTAACATGCTTTGAAGATTTTTATTCAATAAAAATACTTGTTAAAAGAAGAATAAATAAAATGGGTAAGTGAGGTAAGAACCGAAATTATCCAGGGCGCACGGAACCAATATGGTTCAAATAGAAATTTGAAAATAAAAACAAATCTAGAAACCTACTAAAAACGGAAAAACCACGATTTTCTTTCAACCGAAAAGCTTATCGAATGACAGAAAACCATGAAATATAACAAAAGCTAGATGACTGTTTATAGGGGATTTGATTAGAAAGTTTTGCTTGGAGAGATCCAAAAGAAGAACCACTTTTTGTCTTTGATTAGAATGGAGGTGACGAGGAAAAGTTCGAAAATTCTTCAAGAAAAAAAACGGAAGAAAAAACAAAATCACAAAGAATTGAACCCAAGGAAATAGTGAGGAGGTGTTGAATGTAACGAGATAATTTGAATAATGTAGATAGCACTGAGAAAGAGCAGGAGATTGTGAGCAAATAGATTGGTTTGATTCCAATATGGAACATAGAAATGCATAGATATCATCTTTTAGGAGGAATTTTACAAAATGTACAAATTTCAGAAGGCTAGGTTTTCTTTTTTTCATCATGGAGGACAAAGGCCAATTGGTGTTTCCGTATTGTTTGTGATATGATCAACAGGTAATCCACATTCGTAACGCTTCCACATTTGCTCCAAAAGATCTTCCATATCATGGCAATACTGTTTGACGTTGAATAGTGTTGATGTGGTACGAGCCATCCATACTTTAGCACGCATACTTGCAAGACTGAAATAGTTTTGTTAAAAATGTTCAACGCCATTTCAACTCACTGGTCAGCATCATTTCCCAATCGAGTAGCGATTCTGATATACTCTTGTCGCGTTTTTGCTACTAATTCTGGAACTCCAAGAGCATACAATTGTGATGTGGCAACTCGAGAAGCTAATGAATCTAATGGCATAGTAACCATAGGTGTACCCGTCCATAGGATGTCCATTCCAGTTGTATGCCCATTACAAAGAGGTGTGTCCAAGCATACGTCGGCAAGTTGTCCACGACGAACATGTTCTTCCTAAAATATAAATTTAGTAATGAATCATATGCTTTCAGATTCTGAATACCTTTGCTGCAACGTTACTGAAAACAATACGTGATTGCTCAATTCCTCGTTCCACACAATATTTTCGAATATGTTCTTCTCCTTGATATGGGAACCTCAGTAACCATAAAATTGATTTTGGCACATTCTCAAGGATTTTAATCCACATGTCAAGGGTAGCTGGATCTATTTTATACAACTGATTGAAGTTACAAAACACTATGGCATCATCAGGAAGTTGATATTGAGCACGAGATGTGAGAAGAACTGAGTTCGGAATTTCTTCTCCGGTGGCTGCTTTATGATGCATTTGTGATTGTCCGAGACCATTCTGTACATTCATATCTTCCATCACATTCATTGTCATTTGGCCGGTCATGATCATTTGTTTGATTGGCTCCGTTGGAACCTGAAAAATAGAAACATGAACACTGTGCAAAAATTATTCAGCTGAGTCAATAATATCTGGGTGTTAGCAGAAAATACTGTTAACACACACATGTATAGCGAACTGGAACGGATCTTTGCAAATTATTGATGAAACTTGTTTCCTTTTTTTATCGAAAACTGCTGAAATAATATAGCTTACCTCAAGGACTGGAAGTACAACTTCCGCGCGGACAAGCTCTTTTTTTGGTCCGCTGACGACTTCCGTATCCAAAACTTGCTCCTTGATTTCTGATTTGGCAAGAATTGGATCCATGTTCGCTGTGTTCATAATAAGACATGAATCTCTTTCTGTTCCTTCTTCTTTATCCTTCACTACAACTTTTTCTGTCAGATGTCGAAGCATTTGCGCGTGATCCCCAATGAAGAATGTATGCGGCATGTATGCAAGCTGGAAAAAAAATTGTTTAGAATGGAATATTTGCGGGAAAATTAACCTTTTCAGTGAATGCACACGCTAGCTGAAGTGGTGTTGTGACTGCATCAGTGATGATGTAATCCATGAACGTGGCCCCAGAAGTAGATGGATATCCAAGCCACATCACTTGAATAGGTGCAGGCCTGAGAGCGAAGATTTCGTTACGAGCTCCTTTTGTGTAACCATTCATATTGATTAAGATATGAATTCCATCTTGTGCAATCTTCTCAGCTGCTTTTCCGTTGCATGGAATCGTTGATAAATCGAAGAAATGTTCTGATTCCGCCATGAGTTTTGATCGGAAATTGGTACCATCATTTACAGAAAGAGCATAGCAGAACACTTCCACACGGTCTCGATTGTGCATTCCAGGAATTGATTGCATCAAATGAGATGTCGGATGGTTTCCAAAATCAGAAGATACATATCCAATACGAAGACGTTGTCCATTTTGAACACTAAACCGATCCGCATGAATGAGAGGTGTCTTTCCCAGCATTTGAACATGAACTTTGTCAAAACACAACGAGGCATGTTTAGCAGCAATTGCAATTCGTGTAGCATGTGAAAGTGGATAAAGCATTGAGTGATGGGGATGAACAGATGGTAATCGCTTTTTTGTCAGTTGTTCCTCAACAATTTGTACCAGTTTTCGTATCCGTTTATCATAACCGGTCCAATCACAAATGATTTGAAGGCAGTGTGCAAGATTACAGAAGGCATCCGGGAAATCAGGTTTCAGTTTCAAGGCAGTATTATAACTTTGAATCGCTTCAGCCATATTTCCAGCATCTTTGTGTATACTGGCTAAATTCGAATGAGCATCAGCGAATGCGGGATTGATTTGAATAGCTCGATTGTAGCATGCTATTGCTGCATTACTGTCTCCCATTTCCTTCAGTGTATTTCCCATATTCGAGTAAGCATCAGCAAATGTTGGAGCAATTCGAATCGCCTCTTTGTAATGAAGAATGGCTTCCGATAGTTTTCCTTGTTGTTGGAGTATTGAAGCAAGATTCGAATGAGCCGCAGCGAATTCTGGATAAATTTCGAGAGCTTTCAAATACAATCGAGTTGCATCTTCAATCTTGCCTTGTTCTCTTTTAATGTTTGCCAGGTTGTTTTGAGAATCAGCATGAGTTGGACACAGCTGAAAAGAACGCAATTGCTTCTTATCTACTCCAGTTCCTACAGTTTTGACCAAAAAGTATGGACTCTTGACTTTTTCAGTAGGAAAACATCAAATGTAAATTTATGCCAAAAAGCTTTGGAAAAGCTTCAATGTTGGATAACTAATTTCTTCAATAATTTCGAAAGATATAATGGTATTCCGAATTTCTAAATTTTCATCGCTCGTGTGAATGTCCCTACTTTGGTGGGGTAGACTGAATTTCGTTTTTACCAACAATTAAAAAAGCGAAAAGTAAACACTTTCTTGCCATTTCTGAAAATCAAATAGAGTCAACAATTGTCGTGTTGTTCACACTTGTTCGAAAAACAAATTTCATAACGATAAACATATCGACAATTGAAACTATCAAATGATCAAAAATTATATCACAGAGGAGCGGATTGTGAGTCTTCTTGTTTCATAAACCTTTTTTGAAACTTAAGTAATGGGTTTTCAGGTGGTATGGTATAATTTTCTTCGTATTTCACCTCTAATGCTTTTAGATATGCTTCTTCGGCTTCTTGTATACATCCTTTCTCTTTCAAAGCATTTGCAAGATTGCAATAAGCATCTGGGAATATTGGTTGTAGCTCGATCGCTTTCTTATAGGTATCGATAGCCAGATCAATCAGTCTGGAATGTAGAAAGTTAGTGACATCTGAATGCTGTACGATTATGATGTGACGGGGAAACAACCGTAAAGAAATGTTCTCGAGTTTTCATTCAATTTGTTTGAAATCAGACTGTCATTTCACCTAACAAGAAAGTTTCCGATATCTCTGAAAACCTTGAAACTTCGGAAAAATAGTGAAATTCAACAAGTAGAAGAAAGTTAATAGAAACTTTAAAACATTCCTTTTTTTGCAGTTATTTCACAAACTCAAGGTATGCATGCAGTGATTATTCTTACCCTTGTTCATAGTATACACATGCAAGATTTCCATGAACAACAGCATGATTCCCGTGAAGATTCAAAGCCCGTAAATATGCAGATACTGCTCTGAAAAAACATTTATTAGTTTAATTATAAAGAAATTAAATGATGAATACCTGTCGAAAATTCTAGCTTCTTTGAGAACATTTCCAAGGTTAATATAAGCATCCAGAAAATTTGGATCCAAAGTGACAGCTTTTTCAAAGTGATGAATAGCCAGCCATATCTCTCCCTGACTATTGAACACACAACCAAGGTTCGACCAGGCCACAGCAAATTGTGGTTGGGTTTCGATAGCTTTCAGATAGCACACCTTGAAATTTACAACAATATATGAATAACATAAAGGTTGATCTGAGAGTTATCAAAAGCAAAAATGCTGAAAAAAAACCATCGATACATACTTTTGCTTCCTCCAATTTTCCCATAGCTTTTAATAAATTTCCGAGATCACTTCTGACACAATACAAATCCGGATTTATTGCTAGAGCATTGAAATAGGCATTGACAGCTTGTTCCAAATCTCCACCAGAGACTAGAGCAGCGGCTAAATTGATGTAAGCATCAATAAACTCGGGTTTCAATTTAACAGCTGTTCTGTAGTGTTCTAACGCTTCGGCGAGATGTCCTTTTTCCTTGTAATAGTTTCCAAGATTACTGTAGGCTTCAGCACAATTTGGATTCACTTTTATAGCCATCAATGAGTAATGCATAGATCTGAAATAAAACTATTATTTTTCGAAGACATGAAAAAACACATACTTTTCAAGATTTTTTGTTTGAAAGTTAATTGCAGAAAGTAAGAGTAGCGTTGGCAAGTTCTGTTGATCGGTTTGAAAAACCAGGTTGCAGTACTTTTCAGCTTCAGCATAGTTGCCTGCTTGAAACTGTCGATGCGCCAGCTCAGTCACTTTTTCTTCAAATCAATTTTTTCCAAGTTACTGAATTTAAATAATTCTTACTCATAGTTTCGTTAACACCGTTTAGAACAACAGTAGGCTGTGGAGGTACGACAATTGGGGCAATTGGCTGCTGTGCAAGAAGGAGTGCATTGGCAGCGTTCCCGTTGAGCTGGAAAACCTGCTGGGAAGCTGCTAGTTGGGCAACAGCTTGATTTTCCAGTTGCTGCAAATTAAGTTTTTATAGTCAAAGATAAAGAAGTGATGTTAGAACTTTTGAATGGAATGCAAAGCAATAATTGGTTAAATGGGTTACTGTAACAGGAAACCAATGATAGCGAGAGACAAACCTTACGAAGTTTGACCATTTTTCTATGAAACATGTTTTCTTTTGAGAACAATTATGTTGGGTACGAGATAGGTAGATAATGAGAACTGTCGAAATTTTGATAAAAACCTATCAGTAGTCTTTTGACCCTCTCACACCATCTCGAAAAGTCCACTTATTCTCTGTAGCTAACCGGTTTTCTTTCAATTTTTCTCTGCCATCTCATATTTTTTATTTGTCCATTTTTTCTATTTCTATTTATATGTTAGTATGTAGATCATCATCATCATCGTCACCATAGTGTATAGGAAAGAGAACGAGAGAAGTGTATTTGGTCACGTCACTTTCTAGAGATCCTGTACTAATTGAGGAACATCAAAATTATTGCTACCAAATGTATGGGATTTTGAGAAAGAAAACTGTTCATGAATACAGAAGAGTCATCTAATCTCAAAAAACATGTGACTGGCTTTATGGAATTTTTTGCAGAAATTAATTTGAAAAAAAACTTCAATTAAAATAATTGAATCGGTTGTTGTTCTCACCTTCTGAATAGCCTGCTGCACGAGACTCGCAAATCCAGGTGTCTGCATAATATTAGCCATTGATGCAGCTGAGACTCCGGGTAATCCAATTGGGGCGATAGGAGTTGCTGCAGCACCCAATGGAGACGGGGTTATTGCTAATGGTGTTGCAGCAATTGTGGGAGCAAGTACAGGATGGGCAGGTACTGCTCCTGGAGCCAACTGTTCTCCAGTCGCCCCTATCACCTGAAACGATCGCCTGGTTATAAAATAATAATTAAAAAATATAGATTATTCTATAGGCAGATACTCGTATCCGAAAACAATTTTTGTTGGTAGTTTGAAATAATTTTAACCTTTTTTTAAATAAATTTTGTAACGAAAATGAAATATTGTGAGTAACATTTCGATGTATAACTATGTAGACTGTCAAAGTAAAACAAGAACAAGATACTTATAGGAACTGCGTCAATTAAAAAATTTGTACCTACCTTATTATACGACTGAAAGTAACTGGGCTTCTCCATCGTCTTCCCATTCGCTAGGACTCTGAAAAATGAAAATACGTTTATGAGATATAGGATGATTCGAGAACCATATATAAAAGCTTAGAGGCATACTGAAAGAAAAACAAAGTCCTGAAAAAACTATGACTGCAAATCAAGCATACTAGTCAAAAAAAAATTTAATGGAGAAAAAATATAGAAAAAAGAACGAAACGTGAGAGTGAATAGACAGAAAAGAGATGCCAAAGACCACAATCTGCGTCTAAAATTCTAATCATACTCTCTCGCATCCTCGCTGTCTCTTCAGTTCTCTCAAGTGTATGTTCTAATGCATAGAGAGAAAAGGAGAGGCAGATGAACTAGTGATCACCCACGAAGAAGAGGGTCAAAAGGAGGCGAATGGACAGGCCGCGTATGGCCTTGGGGAAGCCGGAAAATGGCCCGTAAAAGAAAATGGAATGGGGGAATACCAGGCTGCATCGGTGTCCTGACCATTTTGAATTTAAATATACATGTTCCGCACGAAAAAAGGATGCGCTAACAAGGGGCTTTACTTTAGAAAGACTCTGGGAATTTCCTGAAAATTTGCTGAAACACTATTCTGGACCCCCTGAGAACAAAAATTTTACTTAGAACCGCCACAACTCAAAAATAAAAATTTTCATTTTTTTGGTCAAAAATTTTCTGAAAAATTTTCGAAACTTTAAATTTGACGCCATTTCCAGTCTAGATACCTTTTTTCAACTTGTATGAACATAAAAACTCGAATTTTCGAGTTCCTGTCAATATCAGGTCAAGTTTTTGAAAATTCTTCGAAATCCGAATTTTTTCAAATTTTTGGAAAATTTGCTATAACTCTCTTCAAAATGGTTTGTGGCACGTGAAATTTGAACTGTAACATCCCAGGTATGCCGCAATAACGTGATAAAATTTTGAAAAGATTCTGAAAAAGTTTACTTTTTTTCGGATTTTTTTCGGATGAACAGGGGGTACCAGGTCAAGCAAAATTTTTCAAAAAAAAATTTTTTTCCAAAAAGTGTCGGAAATTGTTCGAAAAAATGAAAAATGGTCGTAATTCATTCGAAACAGAATTTGAACACCGTTTACCGTACTTAAATTGAGATTTCCCGAAAAAACTGTACTGAAAAACACGGAAAATTAAAATTTACCCCAATTTTTGGGATTTGTGGCCCTTCTCGTTATGATTTTTGGTTTCAGGGGGCCAAAATGTACCCGCTTGCAAATTTTTAGAAAATTCCCAGAGCTTATCTAAAGTAACGTCCCTTGTAAGGAGATGTATCAAACGGAATTGGGTGATTCGGTAGTTCAAATTTCTTGAGCATTTCGCTAAAAAGTCTTTATGGCTTTCTATAAACTGAGTGACAGTTTATATGACTTTTTGAAAACTATTATCTCATGTTACTGTAGGAATTCCCTCAGGATTATCAATCAGATTAATGTGAAAAATGCCGATAGAGTATACGAATTGATATAAAAGAGATTGAATGAGGGGGAAGAGGATCTAATCTCCCTCGAAGGAAGATACTCCGGCTAATCTTCATTCCCATTAGAGCATTAATCACGAGTAGATAGATCACTACATCAGAATGGTTTCTTTAATAACAACAATACATACTTTTTGGAAAAAGATATGTATTTCTCGTTCAAAAATAAATGGGTACGGTAATTCTATTAGTGGGCACGCCCACTGTTCTCTCTGGTTTGCAACATCGTTTTGATATAGTGGGCGGGGTTCGTCTTCTCCCACTGTAACTTGTTCGCCAATTGAGTATATAATTTAAGTGAAAATGGTTGAACTTCTCCCTTTTTAATCATTCAATCCACGGAAAAATGAATTGATATGGAGTCGAAGTTCCTTGCCAATTCGGGAAAAAAGCAAAACAGTTGTTCAACTTGTTATTAGTTTTACAAAATATGTTTACAGTATTCACTTTCAATTTCTATCTCATCAAAAGCATTTGAACGATACATTGTATGAAGTCAAGAGGGTTACAGAGAAATCAAAAGAACGTTTTCAATTCAAAAGTTGAAAATATAGCGAAAAACATGAGAGTGAGTGAGGAATGCCGGAGGGGCGAAAAAAGAGGATTGATGTCATTTGTGAACTTTGAGTCATGAGTTAAAAACGAAACAGTTGATTATTGCGAGTTGTCACTTTTCAGTGTATGTGTGTGTTCTACCTTCTATTCATAGTTTCACGAATAATTTCAGAGATACTCTCGGTGAACGAATTTAGTATTCCGATCACTTTTTTTTAGACTTATTGGCTCTCAAAAAACAATTTCATGGACCCCAAATTTAAAATTCGCAGACCGTAGATCAAATCTACTCTAGGCTTTTTCAAGATACTGGTCTAGGAAAGTGAAAGAAGAGAAGACATCAGTGTTCAGAATAGGAGAAACAAAACAAAACACGCCGTTGTGCTATGATGGTTTTCGACGATTGGAACCAAAGACTTTTTTTAGGCACGAGAAACACAAAATTAATGAAGGTGATTTTTTAGAAACGTTTTTTGATGTATTTCATTTTAAATACAAGATTTGAAAATCTATTCGTGTTGAAAAAAGAGAGAGAGACTCAGGTGAAGCTAAAAAAAAAAGAGAGGATGCACATTCATGATTTCACAAGTCTGAAGTCACTCAGATAGAAGAATGAAAAGATCAAATTTACTGATCCCTAAATTATATATCTGGCAGTGAAGAGGCTATCAGAGGATTCAGAAATGTATCTTCAATTTCAATGCTTCTATTTAAAAAAAGTGTTCCAGGTGATTAGTTCGAAATTAAAGTGAAAGTGCGTAGGAGAGAAACATATGTAAAGAGAAAAAAGAAAAACGTGGTTTTGTCCTTCTCTCAAAAAAGAGCAAGTCCTTCTTTTTTCTTCATCTCCTTCCAGTTTGTCTACCCTTTCTGTGTCTCTTCTCTCTTCGACATTCCCCTCCCTCCTCCACTTTTCTTTTTTTTTTCGACCACGGGGTATCCCCGTCGGTCTTGTGAAAGAAAGGGAGAATGGTAAACAGAGATGTCGCTAGAGACACTGAAAAGACCCCACGAGAGACACGGAGTCTCTATACACTCTTCATTTTATACTCTCTTCGCGTAAAACTTTCACTGGTGGCTTGGCTCCATGCCAATGTTCAAGAAACGAAGAAAACTGAGAGAATTTAAATAGATTGACGGATCGCTCTGCGTCGCACACTCATAAAACTCAATTCAATAGAGGTTCAATGTGAAAAGCTGGAAAACCCTTTATTTGCTTCTCTTTCGTTTCGACTTTTCTAAAGGTTATCAAACATAAAAGACGTTTATATGAAAACAATGAAAAATTACACATTAAAACGACTGAATATTCGAGTCGAAAACAAAAAAGTTGACAATGACGACAACAATAATCTACGGAATCTACTGAAAAAGGATGGAGCTGTAGATGGTTTAAGAAGGATGAGGACTTAGTGATGGTGGTGCACATAATCCGGATCATAGGAATCGGAATCCAAGTCCAGAGACGTCTCGTGAGAAGTCAAATCATCATAGTATGCCTCTCGGAAATAATACTCGTACCTGAAAATGGGAAAATCAGAACTGAACTTATTATTTCAAAATTAACCATGGCTCTGGAAGGTGGTGTCCCGTGTGCCAGGCGGTTGTTCCTGCTTGATGGTCACCGTTCTTAGCAATGTATCCATAACCGAATGGAGACTTTAGCACCTCTTTACGCATCACATGAAGAAAATGTCCAGTATCGCGTGGATTTGTGTATAACTCTCCGACCTCGTGTTTCGGAACTCCATCGAAAGCCAACATGCGGGCGTCATATTTGTTTGTGACGCTATAAAATTGAGAATCATTATGATAAAAGTAAAATTGAATCCCTACTATTGTCTCCATCCGTTCCACCCAACGGAGTCAACAATTGTATTCCACTCCTCCATAACATCTCCACTGTGCCATTCGAAGAAATCCAAATCGAGACGTTCAATATCCTAAAACAAATTTATCTTCAGCCGTGAGATGAAACAAATTGAAATAAGAGAAAACACAGTTAAGTTGCTATGCTCACCTCCACGACGGCATCGGTATCTCCTGGTTTCGTCCAATCATAAGCTAGAATCTTCGAGTGGTTACGGTACTCCCGGAGAGAATCTTTATAAGATTCTTCAATAGTTTTCAAATAGCGCTCATCAACGACAGCTATCTCTTCGGTCTTAAAAGTTTGAAATGATTAAAACTTCTGATATGTTTGACATACATTTCCTCGTCTCTTGATGTTTTCAAGGCATTTGCTAGTTGGAGTATTCAAGTAAACCACAAGATGTGGCCAGAAATGCAATTGTGGAAGTGCGTTTTTACGGACGAAGTAATAATGCTTAAAATCTGAAATTTCTCATCATGGATAAATAGCTATCCAATTCTGTAACATACACTCATGTCCGATATAGTTCTTGTCTCTCATGGCATTGGCGAACACGAAATCAGAGTGTGGAGTGCGCTCAAGAACTACTCCTTGGCCGGTGTTAAGAATATGTGCAAGAGCGTTGAGATATTGGTCAAAACGGCAGTTGAAAATTCGATCTTGCATAGCAGCAGAAAGTTCACCTCTTGGGTTTTTGTAAAACATTGAAATGTCCGGGAGACGATAACGGGCTGGGAACTAAAACTTCCGTAATTTTGTTGATCATGAAAGTTTTCTGATTGAACCATACCTTGCTGTAATAGTTACGAAGATCGTTTCCATATCTGTCAATAAGGATATCGTCCATTCTAAATTCTGGGAAATGAACAAATCCAAGCTGGTCAGCGAGTTGCTTGGCTAATGTTGTCTTTCCAGATCCGATATTTCCCTCGATAACAATCAACTTAGAATTTTGATGTAAATGTGCCTGGGTATTATCTTTCAGTCCATCAATATAATTGAATCCCTTGTGTTTATAGTCCCATGGCTCTGGATGTTCTGATGGGAGTCGCAACAGACTTTTATGCACAACACCTCTGACCTGATTTGAAAGTCCGGTTCTGGAGCATGCCAGTAGTCCGGTAGCCAGCCCACCCAGCTTGCTCATGGAACCCGGCATTCAGTTCTGAAACTCAAGATTAATAATGAAAAACACATAGACTAATAAATATGGTAATCAGCATTAATAACCGATTCGTGTCAGTAGGCGAATAATTTTGATAAATATTTGAATACTTTATTAAGATTAACTTCCAGCAGTGATTTCATTTCTGTTATATTGTCACTTTAATTATTTACCACTTTAGAAAAGGATCAATGAACTCGAATGAAAGAGAAAGCAGAAAAATAGAACTCAGATCGGAAGAATAAATAGAAAGAATCTGAATGATTCCAAAACAGAAGCTTCGATGAAAGCTGTAGGTGAGAAAATTAACGGCGATCCCCATACCGTCCTCCTCCCCCACCCCCGCTTCGGAAACCACCTCCGGAACCTCCACCGCCAGATCCGAATCGGCTGTTGCCCCGGTCACCTCCACGATCTCCACCGTAACCTCCATTACGGTCGCCATACCTGTCTCGGCTTCTGAAAATGATATTGTTTCCAGGTAAAAACCATGTGCATTATCACATACCCGCCGCCGTAACCTCCACTGCTTCCACGACTGTCTCTAAAACCACCAGAAGACTCTCGACGATCTCTATCATTACCTCCTCCGTTTCGGTAGGAATCTTGGCGTCTATCTCTACTTCCACTTCTTTCTCTTTCACGGTCTTCATACCCTCCACCAAATCCAGATTGCATTTCTTTCTCTTCAATAACTGCCTTAGACTCACGAGTTTTACGGGTATCTCCTTTTCCTCCACCTGAAATTATGTTCGACAAACTTATAGCTAGATTGAGCTTACCAAGCCTTCTGGGCAACCACGTTTTTTGGGTGCGTCCTCTTTCATAATCAACAACAAGACGTTTACCGTCGACTTTGATTCCGTCCGCTTTTTTATATGCAGCTGAAATTAACAGTTGAGAAATATAAATTTTGGATTGGTCTGTTTGACGATCTGAATTAAGATATACCTGATAGTGAACCTACTCTTCATTCTTCTGCCTTACCTAACCCACCGAAAAGCGCACAAATCCGCGTTACTCGGTGCCGACTACTTACCCAAGCACTTACCCAAGAATTTTTATTTTTAATGTTTTTGACAAAAACTCACAAGAGAACTTTGCATGAAACTTACATACGAGCTGCATTAAACTTACAAAAAAAAACTCCGAAACTCTTGGAAAACAGATATGATGTATTTGACAAAACTTACAAAACGCTTACCCATGAAAAGTTTTATCTGAATTCAATTATTTCATCCTAGATTACTCAAGCTAAATGTGCACCTAAAAATTGAGATCTGTGTTATTGGATGTTTAATTGCATAGAAGCCCCAGTCAGAAAATAACTAATTTAAATTGTTCAAGCTAATAGATTAGTTGCCTAGTTTTTCCGGATTTTATTGAGCTCACCAACAAACAAACCTATCAGAAATTAATCGATAGGAGAGTTGCGCGCTCTGCCACTCCCAATCTTTTCCCAGGATTTCACAATGATCGCGTGACTGTAAAATTACGAAAGGTTTTCTGTGAACCGATTTTTTAAAGGAAAATCGGGTTTAGATTTTTGAGATTCTCAATAGCAGTCAACAGGGAGTCCGTAAGTCATAATAAAAAAAAAGGGACCTACTATGCATTTCAGCTTTATCGCTGTATTCAATGAAAGCATATCCTCGAGGTTTTCCAGCTTCGTCATGAACCATCGTGAGCTGGAATAAACAAATTATGCCGAATTCTAAGCTTTTTCTCATTTTCTACCTTTTTAATTTTTCCGTACGCTTCAAACTCTCGTCTCAATTTGCTTTCAGATGTTTCATAATTCTGGAAAAATTAATTTGAATAGTTTTAGAGATATTGGAAACTCACGATCCGCCCAACAAAAAGAGTACGGTAAGGATCTTCAGAAGCCCGTGGATTTTCTGCAGGATTCCACGTGGCAATTCCTTGTTCTACTTTATAAGCGAGTAACTCTTCTTTCTGACGCCGCTTTTCTTCCTTGGCTTGGGCTTTTGTCACAACAGGAATTTTTGCAGGTGTGTCCTTGGGATCCTGCAACATTCATTGTGAAAATCTGAAGAATAAAAGAATTGTACCTCAAATAAATTAATGTATTGAGCAACTCCAGTCATTGGTGCTCGTTTGGCGTTTTTATCCACGAGAAGATCTTCGACGGGCGGTAAATATTGGATTGGCGGTCGGGCCTCAAAGAGAGCCAGAAGATTCGGAGGCAGGAATGCAGTCATCGTACCTGAAAAATGATTTATTGAGTAAATGTATTGGAATGAAAGAAACGAATAAAGAATATCACGACGTTGAAGAAACAATGAATAATTTAAAAAAAAATGAAAAAAGGGAGGTCGTTCCATTCAAATTGCTGTTCCTCGTTCCAAATCGTCCTTGATGTCTTCTGTGTATTTTCCATAGTATTTGTCCAGCTTTTTATTAAACTTCTTGTTTTTCTCGTTGATGTAATCGATCGGAGCATCAGGATCATAAAGACGCCGACGATGATATTGCTCTCTTCGTTTGACTTGTCCATGAACGTCCTTTACTAGACGATCCATTGCAGAAGTAGTTGGATAGTGGTTTCCTGAAAAAGTTAGTAGATAAAAAATATTGAGGGAATCGGTGCACGAACCATGAATAAGAGTATCTGCCGTTGGATAGAACTGTTCACCACCAACACATTCCTTCATTTTCTTGTAAGAATCCAAATCTGGATCAAGAGCAGCAGTCAAACGCGTGTGCTGACGTAGAGTCATATCTTCGTAAGAAGCAAAACCTTGATCAGGATTCTTCTTCCTTTTCCTTTTCTGTTCTAGTTTTTCTGTTACATCAGCTGACATTTCCAAATTCCGCACTCTTTCATAGTTCAATCCTTTATCTTCGGCTTCTTTACGATCTTGCAATTCTTTAACCTGCCATTGATCTCTTTCTTTCTTTGCTTCATGATTTTTCGGTAGTTTACTACGGCGATCTTCTTCTACAACCTGAACAAAAAACGGAAATTGGAAGTTGTTGTCAACCTTTGTCTGTCACCTGTTCATGATTCTCTTTTCTGGCTTTTTGGCGGAGTTTGTGTAGATCTCGGAACCGTTGATTAAAATCTTTCATTTTTGATCCACTCGAAGACGTACCACTGCTACCTTCTTGTGATTGCGAAGACATCTGCAAAAAAAAATGTTTTGCAATGAAATTGTGTCAAGACAGCAGTTTAATACACTATTGAATTTATGTTAAACAAATGGAAATTTTGTGTTTCATACGTATTCAATCAAAATGAACCACTTTTTTGAATGGTAAATGTATTGAAAACCAAATTGAATCAATAGTTTCGCAAAAGAAAATGTGAGAGAACCTCAATAATGTTCAGAAACTTCCAAAAAACCCAGTAAAAATGCGTTGAACACACGAAAATCGGCCTGGACGAGTAGCGTCGTGGAGCGCGTTTGCACATTTTCAGTATCGTCCAAAGCGTTGCGGTCGCGTCGCGTATGCGTGTGCGCACAGCTTGTCACACCGAATGCGTCAATTACGTGATGTTTCGGGCATTTTTAGCTCTCTCTGGCGGTAGTTTGAAATATTTTTGTAAATTTCAAATACGGAAAAATTTGTTTTTGAAAGCTTGGTTTATCTGAATTAATGTTAAACAGTCATCTTATCAAGAAACACGTTACTTTTCTTCGTTTATTATCGATCAATTTGCGTATTCGACGTATTCGATTAGTTTCAGATAAAAAGATGATGCTGAACGACGGTGAGATAGTTGATGACAACATGGTCGTTGCAGAGTATGAGGAAATCGCCGTCGTGGATGATATTAATGATATGAGTGTGAGTGTTCTGAACAGTTTTTTTGATTGCGAAATTCTGCTGATAGTCGGCGACAAAATTTGTTTCTAATGCATTCCTTAAGCTTCACTGTTTCCTTAAATAACCCACTAAATATAGGAGTTGGTGGTTGAAAACGACGATGATGATAGCATGCAGTACGACGACGTTCACGATGTAAACGACTACGGTGGAATGCCTATTGATCAATATAATGATATAGTTGCTTACAAAAAGTAAAACAAAAACATCTTTCTCAAAAAGGGTTACATTTTCTAGAACCAATACGATTCCCGATAGTATTCTGAACAGACACGACAGAAGCGCTCCTAGTCACTGGAGAGCACGCTGCAAATGCTTCTCAATGGCCGACGATAATGAAACTCTTCTCTATTATAATCCAGAAAACGCAGTGAACGCAGTGCCGAAAGTGGTCGTTAAAAAAGGCGAAGTTCGAAAAGTCCTCGAAAGAGTGCATGAGCTAATCGGACATCTTGGACAGAAACGAACGTAAGATTTTTGGGATGTTTTCAAAATTGAGGTGCTTCATTTTCAGACAGATGGTTGTTCTTCGTAAACTTTACTGGAGATCTGTTCGTCAAGATGTCAAAACATTCATTGCTTCGTGTGTGTTCTGCACCGAAAAGAAACTTCAAGGAAGAAAAATCACCAAAGCTCCTGTTGATATCACTTCGGAAAACTTCGATATTACGGTTTCTGTCAGAGATGTTGCAAGTGGTAGTAGCGACAGACTAGAGTTCCAATTGATGGGATACAATGAGGATGAGGTCCGTGAGGCTTCTTACACGAGAATGACCTCTTACACTTTCAAGGAAACTGCAAATCAGTATAGAAGTCGTTACTCAAGCCAAGGGGTATGTTTCGGTTTTCGAAGAGTGACTCTTATCTAAAAATCTTTATTTAGTAAAGTCAGCTTTTTTTTTTGTAAAAATATAGTAAAAAGAAATATGGACCTCTTGACATGTTCTTTCAGACCCCATTGTTCCGTAGACAACCATATGTTAAGAAGCATAACAATCAGTCAATCGGATATCTGGTACCATTCCATCAACGGTCCCGTACTTCCGAACCTGAATTTTTGGAGCTTTACGGTCGTGATGAATATCAACATCATTCGGATATGATGTACGAAACGGTTCCTGAAATAGACGATGGAATGATGAGATCGAGAGAGGATGATAAACGTAAAGTCGAACATCTTTCGGATGCCCAGCCAGTGAAATATTTTGGAGAAGAGCTGAGCAATAAAAATTTTAAGACTGAACAAGAGGTCCGAAAGTGTTTCTAATATCAATTTCTATTCATTTATTACTTCTAGCCTGACATGGAAGGATCTCCCTCCCAAGCTGGTCCGTCTTCATCTTCTTCCTCGCTTCCCGAATCACCTCAAAAACAACAACAACGATACCTACAGAAACGTTTATTGGACATGAATTCTGACAGAGAAAGAAGTTCAATGAGAGATTGTCATTCATCAGAAAGGCAAACTTCACCGACTCCAACCACTACCGCCAGTCTTGTGAAAAAGCGAAGAAGAGAACTTCCTAGTATTCGAGGAATGGCAAACCGATTCAGTATTGCAATTGGCGAATCTGATAGAATTGGTCAGTTTAATATCACATTGACAATATGATCCCCTGTCTGTTTTTTTTGCTAATGTTTTGTATGATTTTTTACAGATAACGCTGAAGTCAATCGATCTAATCCACATCTAATAGAATATCCTGAACCAACTAGTCTGATGAGTGGGGACAGCTTAGGTTTACCTCCCGTGATTATGGCTCCGGCGACCAATGACGAAGTGTGTAAACTTCAAATCGAGGTAATAATACTGCTAGCAGAATTAACAATTTCTTGTTAAAATTATCCAGGCACTCCAACGACACATTCACCTCCAAAAGCTGCAAGAGAAAATCCTTAACAATCAATATGATGCGTCTATGCGAATTCCTATTACCAGATATATGCAATCAGAAGACGTTCAAGAAGAACAGCTTGAAGAAGAACACGTTCTCGATGTGATTGACAATCATCATCAAGTCTACGAAGAAGCAGATGATGTTCCGCAAAGCCAACATAGACATATTCGACATCAGTAATAACTTTATAATTTGAGAATGTTCTTGTCTGCCTCCAATAATTATCTACTCACAATTGTATAATTTATAGCGTTACAAAAAAGTGAACCTCATTTTTGGAAAAAAAACGAAATTTATTCTAAATAGAACTTATGCTCAAGTGGTTCGATGTTTTTGGAACACTATAATATTATTCAAATCTCTGGTTTGTCTCCATAGGTGTTCGACTTTGAATCAAAGTTTGATAAATCTGTCAACTGCAAGAATTCAATCCAATCAACAAAATAATTTTATTTCTAAACATGGACTTCAACAAAAATAATTTCGTGAACTTCTGAAAGCTACTCGATTTGAGAAATCCTAAAACTTCACGTGTGTTTCTTTTACAATTTAATTTGGGAAATTTGCGATAATATAGTGAGTTTAGGTGGCTAGTTATTCAAATTATCGGTGATATGGCAGATATTTGCAAATGAGAGAAAAATTGTTGCATACATTTTTTCCGCCTTCTTAGGTGATTGGATGTTACTTTGATCTAACTTGAAGAAAAAAAAATTAGTTCAGAGTTAATCTGGTTACGGTTTACATGTGGTCCGCGTTTTCTCGTAGTCGTGTTTGCGGACTACCCATACCCATTCGGCGCGAATCGCATGGTCGACAACGTGTCGTGTGATATTTTGCTTGAGTTTTTGAGAATTAACATCGATTTTTTTTGTTGTCCTCGTTTTGACTGAATACTTCTTGATAAAATCCCGGTTGAAGCAAAAAATCGCTTCAATTTTTATCTGATTCTGTATTGTAACGTAGGAACGAATTTCGATTCAAATCAAGAATGTTTTTGTTTACTTCTTCCTTCAAAATCACGCCACGTTCTGACTCATTCTTTCACAACCCAACTTTGCTTAGTAAACGTGTAAAAAACGAACACAGAGATTGCGAAACATTGTTTCCTCTCCCTTCCTCTCCTCTGCGTTAGATGTCTGCCCCTCACACACCCTCAGAATTCAAATTACGCGGGCATACTGACCCCTGTTGTTTTCCTCTCTCCGTAGAGATTAATGAGCATTCCGCTTTTTTGTGCAGAGTGTCTTTCTGCTAGTTCCTCTATACCTAAGTAGTTTCATTTTTTCGAAGTTTTTCTGAAAACCTTTTTTTTTCTGCTGGACTAGTTATTGAAACAATACGGTAACTGAATTTTAACGGTGAATCGAAGAACTTGCCTGAGAGAAAAATGAATTGCAGCCAATTACGTTTGTTTTCTATTCTTGACTTAATTGTTCATGAAAGCACGATTTTCGCATGTGCATGATGTATTCATATAAACTCAGGGAAATCAATAAAACGACGCCTCTGTATGTCTCATTCCATACCATCTGCTTTCTCAATGGGTCACAAGACAATGTGCACCTGCTCGAGGAAATAGTGTGCTTCAGTCAGCCGTTTTTTTTTCGGGTTTTTTACTAGTTCAGCATTTTCTGAGATCTTGTGCTGATAAAACTGTTATTAAATTTGACGTTTTCAATAATTCGTTAATTTTGCTCAGTTGTACTTGAAAGTTGGATATCAAACACAATCCCGGTTTGGAAGTTTAGTACTATCCAGCGACACACAGAAACCCAAAGTTCTTTCTTCTTCTTGTCAATGTGGAGCAATATAATTCACCATATCTCTCATCACTTACATGCACTGTATGTTTTTTAACGTGTGCGCGCAACGATTTCTTCCAACTCAGCGTCTATCTATGTTTCCATCAATGTCTGCGTCTCCGACGTGCGCGGAATGTGAAAGTGAAGGGAGCCGCTCCTATGTTCGAAAAATTGAGAGAACTGAGTGTAAGAAGGGAGAGAGAGAGAGATGAAGGCTACGGGAGTGTGCAGTTTTTCTCCCTTTCTCTTTTTCTCCTCAATTCCTTCTCGGCGTTTCTGTGGAAGACTGCCGTGTTGCCACGCGGAATTCAGGAGAAGACGTCACTTGTTCCGAAATATTTGGTGAAAATTCAGACAATTATGTTACTGTTTCCGCTTTTTCAATTTGATCGTGAAAACGAATTGTCGCTGATAACTATACTTGCGATAACGGTGTTCCTGATTTGATAAGGAACAGTTGTTGTTTTCTCCCTGACCTACCAGCTGTTTTAGAAAATATTCTGTACCCATTCACATAATCATCATGACGTTTTCTTAGGCGACCATCACTTACAGTCACAAAGTGTTAAGAACTGTGGCCATAAGCTATTCCGGAAACGTCTCAGCTCATTTTTTATCAGCGCGTTTAGTTTCCTTCATTGCCGTTTTTTCGCAACCTGACGTATAATTCTTTTACGGTCGTAAACTGATGCCTTGAGTAGTTTCCTTTGGTGTCATACACATCCTAGTAACTGACGGATGTCGGAATTTTTTTTTTTTGAAAAATGTTGCAAAGACTAAAATTTGTACTATCCGGCGAAAGACAATTAAGCTGTACTATTTTCACAAGAAAAGCAGGCAGCCAAAAGTATCAAATATTTGTTTAGCATTTTTTCTTTGAATTGCCCTGCTTTTCAAATTTTCTTCAGTAGACACTTCATCTTCGCGTACGTTTAGTGCAGAATTGTTTTTATTTTATCAATTGAAATTGTATTCGTCCTCGTTTTCCTATGCGTCGCTTTGTTGCACTTCAATACAGACAAACCGTTTCTTTCAACAATTTAAAATTTTACAGATGAAACGGAAAGTTTCGGTGTACGATTCCTCGAAGGATAAGACACTCGGCCAGGTTTGTCATTTTCTGGGTTATTGGGATTCTATGAATAATAAATATTAGAAAATTAACATTTTTTTCGGCTTCAGAAAATGTTATTTATTTTGTTTAGGTGGTCAAAGGAGAGTCACCGATATGGATTCGAGTAGCTATGGCGGTTCTACGCGTATGGTTTTTCATATACGATTGCCTCAACTATCTTCCTTATCAATTGTTCAATTCGCCAACAGAAAAGTTGCGCAAGTCTGAACGAGTCAAGGTAAAATGTTCGATCCAATGTTTGTCAAAAAATCTTTGTAATTTCAGGCTAATTGGGTTGAAGACCGCGACGGACCTATTCGCAATGTTCAAGGACATGCTTCGGAAACTTTCCCTGGAAAAGATACTATCGACAAGGTAAGAAATTATAAAAATTCATTTTTTTTCCGGTCACTAAGTTGCATTTCTTTCCAGGTTTGGCGAAAGTGTGTCGAGCTGTACGATGAATCGCCTTGCTTGGGAACCCGTCAACTGATTGAAGTTCATGAGGATCAACAACCCGGAGGACGTGTCTTCGAAAAATGGCATCTTGGAGAGTACACATGGCAAAGTTACAAGGAAGTCGAAACTCAAGTTGCTCGCATGGCTGCTGGAATTAAAGATCTTGCTGGTGAGGAATCCAATCCAAAAGTGGTAATTTTTGCCGAAACACGAGCGGACTGGCTCATCACCGCTCTTGCTTGTTTCCGTGCAAACGTGACGATTGTAACTGTATATGCCACTCTTGGAGAAGACGCCATCGCTCACGCTATTGGAGAAACCGAAGCAACAATTTTGATCACCTCCTCTGAACTTCTTCCTAAAATTGTCACTCTTGGAAAGAAATGCCCAACCCTCAAGACCCTCATCTACTTTTCTCCAGTGAATGCTAAAGGACCAGCTCCAGATCTCACTCCTTTCCGAGAGCAATTCAAACATGTACTTTCCCTCAATGGCCTTCTTACGAGAAACGAAGAGTTGGTTAAGGAGTCAACTGCTATCAAAACTGATATCGCTCTGATTATGTACACCTCAGGAACAACAGGCCAACCGAAAGGAGTAATTCTTCTTCATCAAAACGTTGTTGCTGCGCTTCTTGGACAAGGAGACGGTGTTGGAATCATTTGCAATGCGGACACTTATATTGGATATCTTCCACTTGCTCATATTCTGGAGTTGGATGCTGAGCTAACCTGTTTGACCAAAGGAGCAAAGGTTAGATTCAGCTTTACTATTGACATATGTTTATTAACTTTTAGGTTGGATATTCTTCACCGCTGACTCTTCATGATCGCGCTTCGAAAATCCAAAAAGGAACACACGGAGATTGTCATGCCCTTCGCCCAACGTTGATGGCTGCTGTTCCTGCCATTATGGACCGTATCTTCAAGGCTGTTTCAGAGGAAGTTGCTGCTTCACCACGATTCATGCAAGAACTGTTCAAGCTCAACTATGAGCGTAAAAGATCTCGATATTTGGAGGGATACTGCAGTCCTTTCCTTGACCGCATCGTGTTCAAAAAGATCCGCAGACTTTTGGGTGGAAAACTGAGAGGAGTTCTGTCCGGAGGTGCACCACTCAATGCTGAAACTCAACGATTCATGAACATTTGTATGTGCTGTCCTGTTGTACAAGGATACGGACTCACTGAAACATGTGGAGCCGCATGTGTTGCCGATATCAATGACTTGAGTACAGGAACTGTTGGACCACCAGTGAGATGCTCAGACATTGCTCTCCGTGAATGGCCTGAAGGTGGATACTCTCCATTCAATGACCCACCTCAAGGAGAGATTCTGATTTCCGGAGAGAACATCTCCCCCGGTTATTGGAAGCAGCCAGAAAAAACCGCTGAAGATTTTATCACATACAAAGGAAAAGTTTACTTCGCCACCGGAGACATTGGACAGAAACGTGACGATGGATCTCTCCTCATAATCGACAGAAAGAAGGACTTGGTCAAGTTGCAACATGGAGAATACGTGTCACTCGCTAAAGTCGAATGTGCTCTTCTCAATTGCCCAATTGTTGACAATATTTGTGTTTACGGAAGTTCAATGGAAGATAGTGTCGTTGCTCTTGTTGTTCCAAATCAGAAGCATTTGGAGAAAATCGCCGAGTCAGAGGGAGTATCAACCAGTGAAATGAAAGCGATGTGCGAAGATAAAAAGGTTGTCGCTGCTTACAAGAAACAACTCGAGGAACACTCCAAAAAAAGTGAGTTCGGGAATATTTTATTGTTCAATTTTCAAAACTATTTTCAGGTAAACTCTCTCGCACTGAAATTCCTGCTGCCATTCACCTCTGCCCAGATATCTGGACACCTGATAGCGGCCTCCTTACCGAAGCTCTCAAACTGAAGAGAAAACCTATCCAGACCGCGTATCAAAAAACACTTGACGATTTGTACAAGCAGCTTAGAAAAAACTAATTTATCTGAATAATAATTCGATTTCTTCTTTTTTTCGCCCTCTTGACACTGGTAATTTCTTGTTATGTTCCTTCCTTTACCAACTATTCGAGATACTCGATATCCAATCCCCAGCTTTCCTAGGTTTGTTTTCTCATTTTGAGCAGCATAATCTGAAGGTTTTCAAATTGAAAGCCTGATTGTTTTTCTCCCTAACTGTAAAGATTCATGTTACATGCCCGTCTATTTCCTTTTCCATCCAAGAAGAGCTTTTTTGACTTGTTTTTCACAATTCCTGTCCTTCTAACCCATCGTTTTCTAGAACCACACAAATTTTTCCCGCATCAAGCCAAATGCTTTATACCTCTGCCCCAATTCGGTTGATAGTTTTTAAGCACAACTGAAAATAAATATTTTTCTTATGTAACCAACAGTTCTTTTCAACATACACAATTCACATTCAACAGACAAACTTTTGTCTCAGTAGTTTGTTATTCTCAAAAAGATTGTTTTTCAACACAGTAACACATTTGATATCCCTTTCTCACCTCCATTTTCTCTTATAATAGCCACACAGATGTGAAATAAAGAAAACGATTTGATAGATGATCTTCCGCACGCACTCATCTACTTTTATCATTTGATCGACCATCTTTCGACGTCATTAGTTTGAAGATGAAAGATTCGAATGGAGGAGGTCTTTGAAGAGAAAAGACAACGACTACTGTTAGTTGAAGATCACATTTTCTTCTGTTGACAATTCAATTTCAAAAATGAATTTTGGTTTGACTTTTCATAAAATTTGGCAGAAATTGCACTGTTGGAGTCGACATTTAAAGGTATGTTTTTGTGTTTTTTTTTCAATGATCTTTCCTCTTCAAATCTGCCCAAAAATTTGAAAAATTCGTCATTTTCGACGAAGAAGAAGAGAGTAGGGCGGTCGTTGTGGAGGAACTGGTACGTCTTCTGATTTGACGTCTTCTATATTTAATGAAATATATTTAATGATTTTTTTCTATATTTAATGATTTCTATATTTAATGATTACACTCTTCCGATTAATTTACTATTTTTGATCAATATGTCACAGTTTCTGAGAAAATGTTTCAAAAAGCGAAATATTCGAGAATTCGAGGTGAATATTTTGAAATTATTCAGAATGTAAATATGCAATGAATGTTGTTATAATCAAAAATATAGAACAAGAGAAGTCAAAAAATAGGAAAAAACACATGAAAACTTCATATGGATTAGTAATTCTTCAAACCTCTTTCTCCGCATCTGGTCCAATTTCGACTGATAGAATTGAAAATTCAAAACATGTTCCTGTTTTTCTTTTACCTGATACAATATATATCCTCATGTATAAAAACGATATTCAAATTCAGTGAAAATCAACTTATTTATGCGATTGCACACCAGTTCAATTCAAAATCAATTTTTGAAAATTCATTTTCATAATTTCAGACGCGACGAGCCTATTGTGCCATTTCATTGCTTAATTACTCTGCCGACCTAATACTCATATCATGGATGTTCAGCAAACAACCTATTTTCTTGGATATTCTTTTTTGTATTTCTTCTGCCCTTATTGGAATTTCAATCACAGGTTTTTATTTTCATTGAATTCTTTGAAAACAATTCGATTTTCAGGATTATATTTGAAAAGGCCGTCTGTTATGCTTCCAGATGTTTTGTACAAGGTGAGGGAAGATGAAAGAGAGAATAAATGGATTTTTGTTTTGAGAAAAACGTTTTTGTTGAGAGAAGAGTAGGAAGATTTATTTTGGGAATGTCACAAGACAGTTTTGGTTGTAGAATTGATTCTGCAAGAGCTGTAGGAATAGTTTGGGAAGGGAAAAATATATAGAAGATCCAGTAGAGTATTTTCAAAAATCAGAAATTGAAGGAGTAGAAATACGAAGGAAATAGAGTTTTAAAACTTTTCTTCATTCTTGAAGTTTGTAGAAACAATTTCTAAGTTCTCCAGGGATCATTTCTGAAAAATTTGTCAATTTTGAAACGGTGAAAACACGAAGAGTTACCGTTAACACGAAGAGTCCCTCAACCATTCTATGCTTCTATCTTAAGGTTATCGTATCGGCCTGTGCTCTCTTCAATGCTATTCTCGACGCGGATAACGGAACTTCTGGAGCAGCTCCACGTCTTCTTATGGTTTTCATAGCATTATTATCACATATTTATGAAGTAAGATTGGAGAAGTTTTTGAAATCACTGTTTTGTTGTTTCAGAATTATTTCCTTTTCAATGCGATCGCAGCATTTTATCGGGAGCAGGAAGGAATTGAGAATAGAAGACCACCTCCCAGTTATAATCTTTTTGCTAAATCAATTCCAAAACCATCAAGTACAATTCCATCTCCATCCAAATGTACAACTGAAAACGATGTTGAAAATGGAGCATCTACTAGTGATAATCCCAACAATGAACGTTGTTCAACTCCACCGCCAACATATGAATTCGCGATGGAGAAGATGAAGGAAATGAAGGAAAAAGAAGAGAAATCGATGGAGGAAATTGTATAATCCATCACTGTTCTGCGAGTAATCCAAATGTCGGGTATAAGCTTCATGTGTGTACAATTGTTCATTTTATTCAGGTTCTTTTTCTGTGTATATAGAATGATATCCATTGAGCCAAATGATTTTTCATGTTATAATGAATTATTATTATTTGAATCTTGTCACATTCCGACTCAGAAACAATATTGTAGGTAAGGAACCTAAATTCGAATTGAGAGAAATTATGAGACTGAAATTTGGCATTCAGAGAGGGGTCACTTTCGTTTCTCTGGCTTTCCTTTTTTTCGAATTTACCACGTTAGAAATAGTTGGATTGTTTCCTAACACTTATGATTGAGTTTCTTGAATTCTTACAGAACATATTCATTCATTTCCTAGCTGAGTTTAACATTCAATAATGGTGACGGATAGAAATCAACTGAATCTTAAAAAATAATTTCACGAATCCAAACATTTTTTTGATTTTAAAAACAGGGAAATACAAAGTTTTGGTGCTCTAATGCTTCGACTATAAAATGAACAGATAGAAACTTGAGGTGAGATCAGGTGTAAACAACTGGCAGATGGGAGCCATTTATCACTGAATTGAACTCTGAAGGGCGAGGGAGCGAATGACGTGTCAGCTTCTGCGATCGGAGTATTGAAATCGAATGTTTTGCACGTTCCCTTTTCAAAAAACAATACTTCCATCAGACTAAGACCATCAGTGTCTTCTGATATACTTCTTCAGCCGAACAGATTTCGTTCTCTAATTTTGAACTTTTGTTCTAGAACCTCCAAAAAACTCGACAACCCGTTTCTGATGACATTTGAACACTCCTTCTCTCTTTCTCAGTTCAATTTCCTACTGCCAAAAAGAATCAAAACCGAAATAAATGCCGTGTTGAAGAAGAAGAAAAATCGTAAATTAAAAGTAGATGGACAGGTGTATTTCACTGTCGTATTATGGTTTTCTTATTCCGCTTCTCCTCACTGACCCCCATTTTTTGAATCTTGTTTGACGAGTCTTTCTTGTGCACTTTACATTTATTTCGAATAATTCGTTTTACGACATTCGCATTCGGAAATTGGAACACACACCTGGCAACCAAAAGGGAAAAAGAGGACGTCTTCAGAATCAACGACCTCAAAAAGACTCATTTTCTATTTTGGTATACATTCAAATACGCTTTTTGTGTCTATCCCATAAAGCCCATTTAGACGATTTCTTATTTCCGTTTTTGCTCTTTTTTCTTCACATTTCACAACAAGAGAGCAAAGAAAAATGCCTCAGTGGACACCGAAATTCCAGTTATCTGTGGTATGTTTACTGTAGTTTTCTTTATCCAACAGACCAAATGTAACAATTCAGGGATTAGTGATTGGCTATGCTTCGTGGCGATTTCGTCAAATGGCATATGCAAGGTATTTGATGGAAGGAAGATACTTTCAACATGCTGAATTCCTTCTGAATGCGTTCATTGGATTATGCTGGGTTCGTCCTGATTTCATTGCTCTTGCAATCTTTCTAATTCTCATCTCGATGGTTATGCACACATGGACTATTTATCTCTCTTTGCAAGGCTTGGAAAGTAAGTTCTATTTCAAGATTGATCTTTCAAAGTTATGGGAAATACATTTAAGAATGTTTCCACCGTTTCATTATGAGATAAAGATTAGTTTGAGCTTCACTGATTTTTTTGCAGGCCTCATATACTACGGTACTTTCCGCACGAAATACTTTTTCGAATACGCCGAAACATGGCCGTTGGTGCAAATTGCTCAAGCAGAAGCTACGTTGGATATTCTTCGTGAGTAATTCGATTATAAAAAGTTTCTGATTATATTTTCAGTGGGTGTGATTCTGATCAAAGCATTGGAAACAGTTGAACAAGAACTCTTGGAGATTGGTATGGAAGAGCAAGAGAATCAATATGGAGAGAGTCAGCAAGACCAAGAGAAAAACGAATAGAATTTCAAACGAGTTTTATTTAATAATTAATATTCATCATACATTATGATTCATACTGTAGAACTTCTGAAATACCGACGTTCGAAACTTCATTCCCATTGTTTTCCAAAACAAAAACATCTTTTAGTTTTACTTGTTTTCTATCAATTCGAAAATTGAGAGCCATATTAAAAGTCATTGTTTTCCAATAAAATTTCTAATCTTAATTCATGAAAAATAAACTGTCATGGTCGATTTGAAGTCGAAACCATGTATGACCTTGTGTGTGAAATATAATGTATGTACTTGCACTCATTTCCAATTATCGTATTAACATTTGCATCGAATAATGATCGCCTTCTCAATTCTACCTTCTCTATTAAAACAGGGTTTCATAGGGGATGACATTTTGTGGGCGGAGCTTTCAAGGCGCATGTCCAATATTTGACACTTTCATTTTTTCCCAACTTTGGATAACTGTAGTTTTGTGAATTTGAATGGTTTTGAGCTGAATTTTTTATGCCGACTGTAAAACTATCTTGGCTTTGTGGCGCCGATTTTGGGGAGTGATCAAATCAATGTTAGCTGAGATCTAATGAAAGTAACGCACCTGACCAAAATGTCCAAAAAATGACATACTGAAAATTTTGAAAATATTTTCTTAAATATTTTATAACTGGACCACTTTTTATGATCTTGTTGTGAAAATAGCTTTACATATGTAACCCGGGAAGGGCTATCGAATGAGCCAAAACTCATCTGAATCGGAGCAAAACTGAGAATGTAGGCCATAAAACAAGGGGCAATTTTTGGACGAAAAACGGTTCGGCGTCAGTTTTTCCCAATATTGCTCCTCTCTCTCTCTTCAAGAAAAAATGATCGTTTATGCAGATTTCATTTTCAAGAAATCGCAAACTTAAAATTATCATGACACACGGCGCTTGCGCCGTGTCTAGCCTGGACGACCTGAACGAGCGGAGCGAGTTCAGGGCGTCCAGGCTAGTTGAAAGATTCGAAAACGATGATTGATAATTACAGTTATTGTCGAACAATCATTCAAACATGGTCGGATATAATGTTTGGTGGATCTCAGAACTTCACAACCAAGAACGATACTGATGCAGATTATAGGAATGGATAGAATTTTTAAGACAAAATATTTATTAGTTTTGGATCGGGTTTATCTTTTTTCTTAACTTTACGCCATTTTGAGTTTAGCATTGACATCAATAAAAATTAATTATCTGGTTTGTTTTCAAAAATTGGTGGAATTTCTATCATCTTCAAATTTATATTCACGTTTCCCAAATTGTTTTTTTTTTTCAATTTCCACGTGAAATACTAGTTCAATCAATTTTTCATTTGAACGTGACCTCCCATAAACCTGATCCCAATGACGTCACTGATGACGTCATCAGCAAGAGGTCACAGTTTTCGAGGGACTTCAAAATCAGTATCTACCTTCGTTTGCTGTTCCAACAGTGCTGATTTCAAAGAGTTTGAAACAATCATGCGCAAACAGAATCGTCCCAATCAAGTGAGTGACACTTTCTTCCTTCTGAAAACAAAATATTATCTCTTTCAGACTGCAAGAAAACAGATGCAGAATTTGACGGTTGAGTTGTTCGCCAGGGACAAGAATGCTCGTCGTCAATTGCTTGATGAGGCACTGGCCGTCTCTCCAACAACTGCCAGTGAACCTGCTCCTCCAACAACTTCTACAGAACAACCTGCTGCCATTTCTCCAACTTCGGAACCCATTCAAGAACTTGTTCAGGTTCTTCTTGCTCCTGAACCAAGTTAGTTTACTAACCGAAAACTGTTTTGTAACATCTCAACTTTCAGTGGGACCTTCTCAAAGAAAGCCAAGAAGTCCGATGAAGTTGATTCACCCGAAACCAAACTCGTTCCCAAAAAAGCCAACGGAACTGAAGCCAATGAAGTCAGACGAGCCGAAATCGGTGGAGAGCACAGAGAATGTACCGAGTCAAGAATCTGAGCCAATCAAAGGAGATCACGTGGAAACTGCGGTATCAGAGAACTCTTCTGTATCCGTGGATGTTCCGGTTTCTGTGGATACCATCAATGAGAAGGATAGTTTGAAAGGAAAGGAGGAGGAAGTGGAAGCAATTGAAAAAGAAGTCGCAAGTCCTATTACAGAATCTCCTATTCTTGGTAAGAATCAAAAACTTATATTGGAACATCTTGAAACAAACCATATCCTTTTCAGGGAGTGCTTCTTCTGTTGTTGATTCCACTCCAGTTCCAACTGTTCCAGTCGAGAATCCGGTACCCTATGTGACTCCGCCTCCTTTGCAACGTGTTCCATATGATGCTCCACCGTGCCGTCTTGCGAACATCCGTGCTGTCACTGAATCGATGAACATCGCTGCAATTCCATCTCAACCGCATCATGCTCATCCATCAGAACCAATGTCATTTGCTGCATGTGTTCGTAAACAACCATCTATTGAGAGTATGAGTATATCTCCATCTCCTTATGCGAAGTTTGATGGAAAGACAAGTCCATTCAATAATGGAGCGAATCCATTCAACAATCAAGGAGGATTCGGAGGTTTCAGCAGAGATCCGAATAAGAACGTAGGTTGAATTTCGAATGCAATACGAACTCAACTATTTCTTTTTTTTTCAGTCGAATCCATTCGCGAATCGTAAGAGATTCAATGAATATGACTCTTCTTCTTCAAGCAACTCCCATTTTCATTCGAATCGTTTCTACCCTGAAAGATCCTCTGATCAAAATCGTGATCCTTCGGAAAACACTGGTGGCTTCGCAGCTCACAATCAGCGTCCAAATGGTTTCATGACTCGTTCGATTCCACGTGAAAGTGCCAGTTCTGGGATGCTTCCGAATTGGTACAAAGGACGTTCATTCTCCACTGCGAGTTCTCACTATCCGTTCAGTCAAAGATCCAATTCTTCTGGACACTATTCATCATTCTCCAAGCCTTCTCATAGTACTTCATTGAATATTCCATCTCATGGACACGTTGAAGATCTTGATGGATTTCTGGCTTCGAGTACACAATCCAATCCTTTTTTCACCAAAAGATCGGATTTGAACATGAAGTAGGTCAACTCTTCAAACCACTACTTGAACTATTTCTCTGTTTTTTAAGTAGCAAAATATTGCTCAGATTAATGAAGTATTTTTGATGGAAACCAGGTTTTGAATTCAAAAACTATTGAAAGAAAAAGAAAGGACAAGTTTCAATTTTCAGAAAAGAGAGATGGGCAAGAATGAAGGCTAAAAAGAGACTATTGAGAAGACCAATTGAAGATGAATTCTATGAAGATCCAGATGCCGAAGAAGAGATTCTTCGTGGAAATGGAGTCATGCTCAATCATATTGTTCAACAGAGTACGTGTGGAAACTACGAAGACGCTGATCTTCTTCGTAAATATCGTCGTGACGTGGCATATGTGAAAGAGAGAGTGTTGACTACAATTGATGGGAATATTGATGGAATCCGAGACTTGAGATTCCTTCTGGCTTCAGTGCAAACGTATGGAAATATTGATGGAGAGTGTATGATGGCTGAAATTGCATTGAATGAATTCTCATTGTTCTCTGGAATTATTGAGAAGTTTCATGCAATTGTTGGTCCATGGCAGACGGATAATGAGTCACAGAGAAGAAGAGCCAGTAGACATGCATTCGAAACACATCGCATTCCACTTCAACATGCAATTGCAACTATTTCGAAAAAGAAGGTAACCAGAAATTACAATTTTCTGATGAAATTTAGAAAACTTTCAGCTTGTGGAAGAGATTCTGGGGCGTGTTGAGCCAAGTATTGCCTGTCATCAAGGAGTCAAAGTTGGATTATACAGTGATTCGTGCAATGAGAAGACAAGAATCGAATTGAATATCAAAAACAACTTCAAGGATCCTGGAATGATTTGTGATAAAAATGATCGTCGATTCGTTCTTGTTCTCCAATCAGAACTCGATTTGATGGTAGAAAGTTTGAAGCATTTGGCAAAGACTGTTGGTTTTCATTATGATGGTTTGTTTTCTTCCTGGATTTTCATGGTCAGAAACAAATAATTGTTCTAGGATTCCCTGTCCATCACAACAATTTTGTAATCGTTGAGGCGTTTGTCGAAGCGATTTCTGATATAATGAATGAGAAAGTTGATATGGAAACAATGCGTTGGTTCAGTCTTCTTGGTCAGAAAATTGATGCAGAAGATGTGAGAAAAGATTGTTTCATTTCCACTAATTATTCATTTTTTCAGAGTGTTTCTCCATGGGAAACTGGCACTGATTTCCACTGCTCTCGTCACTCGGAACCAAAGAGTAATTTCTGTGCAGCGGTTACTGTAGGACGTACTTGCTGTATCATTTATCATGTTCTCGGAGGTTTCTTCCGTCGTTATCATCTCAAGAAGATTCCAACTGCACATCACATTCCATCCACTTCTACCTCAAATCAATGAATTGGAATTCAGTTTTCAAGAAAAACTCGTATTCATTTTCGCTTTTCTTTTTTCTAACAATCTCTATTTTCCGTATTGTTTGCATATTAATGAACTATTCTAATGAAACTTTTGAGATACCCTCAGTTAGAAACTTTTTGAAAGAGAGAAGTTTTTTACAATTGATTCTGAACAGAAGAAAACAAAAACCAGAAATGATAAATCAGTTATGTACCCACGCCTGAGCAAAACTGGAGATTTTGTTAATACGTGTATGCTATCACAAGTTTTCTTTTTTTTTTTTCTATCATCAAGAAAGACGGATCCTCTGGATTCACAACCTCATTAAACAATTTATATGCGTGGGACGATTGTGACCTTGAAGCATGGATCGATTTGGATGAGCTTTTAGATGAATAGAATGGATATCTTGATAATGGATCGCTGACGGTCGAGTACGGGCTTCAAGTGGAAGCGACAATGTTTACTGATGACCGGATTTGGAGTTTCAACCTGGACGATGTTTTCTTCAATTGGAAAAACGAGGATACCATGTTCACTTTCCTTATCAAAGATGACATTGGTGAAGAAACGTTGTTTGCTCACAAACAAATTGTGAAAATTCATCCCACGAAATTGTCGGATTGTAACGAGGATTGTTTTCATTTGCCTGATGATTTTCAGGATTTCGGTGTCGATTGGGTTGACGTCCGAGATTGTCTCCAAATAACTCACGGAGTCCGGGAAAAATACTCTGATTGTAAGTTTCTCATTAAAGTTTTTTAAAGCATATTCAATTTTCAGTATCGGATCTTCATGCTTTATCAATGATTGCTTTGAATTATGGTTTTATAAATGTCGTTAGATATTGTGAACAACAGTTGATAGAAATCGATGAGCCTCCAAAATTAAAAACTACAAAATTCGAATTGGCAATCAAATGTAATATGAGACACTACTTGGTAAGTTGTTAGCTTGAATTTTTTAAACATATTCATTCTCCAGATTCATCAACTGAAACATGTCAAAACAAAAAAGCGGCTGGTCAAGATTCTCCACAGAATGGACCTAGAGAAGATGTCAGGCGAATCAATGAAGGTGTGTCTTTCCAAGCTCTTGACTTGATTGAACTTTTTTTGTAATTAACTTTTCTTAAATAAACTTGAAGAGTGAAAATAAAAAATAAAAGCCTAACAATTAAAGAATGGATATCTAGAAATGTGGACATCGGGACACTACTTAGGGACTTTCACATGTTGAGAAACCTTATGATGCTAACAATCCGGACGTCCAGATATCAAGAATAACTGTAGTTCATTTTTTGTTTCCCTATTACAGAAACTCTTACTTATCAAATTTTGAAATTGAGAAACAACAATCAAAATTCGTAACATACCAATCAAAAACCCAAGAATTCAAAACTGTTTACAACTCTCAAAGTAGTAAGAACCATAAAAATCATATCGTTAATGTTTAATTCCTAACAGCTAATTTCGAAAAATAGAAACATTTTTGAGGATGTGCTGACTGTTTTTACTGTTAAAAAGTTCATAAATAAGTAGGCAGTTATTTTTTATCAGATTTTTAACTTTTTCTTCTTTTTTCCTTTCTAAAAATGTCCATTTTCCCGGTCGAAGTTATTTAAACTACTCTTCTGCAATGTGTTGTTTGGATCTATGCAGACGGTAGGTTACCGTGGAGAAAACAAAACGTTTTTTTGAGAATTTTTCGTATTTTCAGACTGAAAGTGTTCGAAAATACCACTAAAATTAGTCTGTGTTATCTCTTACTTTTCAATACTTACGAATGTTCACATTTTTGAAAAAAAATAGTCAGATAGTAACAACAAAAGCTGTTCGAGGTCCCTGAAGCGTTTTCGATACAACCCAGCTGGAAAACCTTTCTTTTTGACTTCATACAAAATTTTAAGATTTATTGATAAATCGAGAACAATTAATCAAAAAAACTAACGAGAATTGATTATGTAATTGAAGAAATTCTTCCCATTTTTTCATGAAACATTGGATGCGAAACATAGAATATCCATGGAACAGAAACCATTCCCAAATCGATTAAACGATTTCTGATGAAGAGAGCGTAAGGTTGAAGATCTGGATAAACGATTCCAATTATCTGAAGATTTATAAGTAAAATTAAACTCTCTTTTATATCCTTCTACCGTTTTTCCACCACTTGCAAAGTGTTGAACCATTATTGCCAACGTTGTCATTGTTAACGATATTTGTGCTCTTCTATTCCTTTTACTTGTGTTTTTTCTGTAAAAAGCTTTGATTTGAAATACAAACATTCCAATTTCAAGTATACTTTCTCTGAAATAGAATCTGTCTGACTTTGAAAACCAAAACGCTGTTCACAACAAGAATAGCAACTGGAGCGATGAAACTCAACCCGAGCATAATGTTATCTGTCCTAATCTGGAAACAAACCCAATATTACATTTAACTGAAACTAGACGTACGTTGAATAAAGTTTCTCCGAAAGAAAGCGAAATGGCATTTGGAGAGAATGGTGGTTTCAGTCTTTTGCAACCTCCTTGAGAAGGAATCATGTAGAAGTCAGCAAAGAATGGAAATATGAAAGTGAACGGAACGAATATCGAGAAGATTTTCTTGCACACCTGGAACTTTTATCGTTTGGATTTTTGTAGAATTGGAGAAACGTTGAAACTATTCAACAATAACCATCCCCCATCAAAACAACAACTGTCCTACCTGTTCATGAGTCTCCCCACAATAAATCACAATGATACGGGTGAAACAAAACAGGAATGAGTAGAAAATGATACTGTAATTTGATGATAATTGAAGCATGTAGAGTATTTTAAATAGATGACTTGGAGCAATAGAATTACAGAGATTTGTGAAGAAACCAGTCGAGGGAAGACGGAAAACTATGTTATCGAATATGAAGAAATACAAATTCTGAGGAGAACAATTGTTCATTTTGTGCAGATGTTATCAAAAAACAAAGTTACCGATAATTCCATCCAAATGAAAGTTTGAAAAAGGCACTGATGAACGGCAATTGATTTCATAACTGTTCGATTTGCGTAATAGATTTGATTCATTTTCCAAACAATCCAAACGGTCAAAAACATATAGAAATAGGAAACGAGAATGAAGACATGAATATACTGGAAGACGTCATCGAAACACATCATCCTGTTCACTGCGAATATGAAAAAAAAAAGAATTAATGGGCGTTTCTATGGAAATTTTTGTAGACTCGACATGTTTCGTTTGATCTCTTTTTGAAGAGTTTTAAAGATAATGAAAAACAAGAAAAATGAAAAAATCAGAAGATGTTTCTCGGCAAACTAATGATGTCTCGTCAGGAGAATAAACTTGAAAAGTTTCTAGTCTGAAACGAAGAAAAAGAATCAAGAAACTCATTGAACCAGACGAGAGAAAATGACGAGAGAGTTCCCACGGCGGAGTTTATGAGAACTTTTGAGACAAATTAGTCAGATCAACATTGAAACCGTCAGTAGACAATAGAAAAAGGGAAATAAAATATTCATTCATCATAAGGTTCAACATGTGTGTTTTGAAGAGATTGTTTCGAAGATCAGCTCATGGTTTTTTGAATAAACAGGAAGAGAACTCTTAGGATTCCAAGGAAAATAA
The DNA here is from genome assembly GCA_000143925.2 of Caenorhabditis brenneri. Taxonomy (NCBI): domain Eukaryota; kingdom Metazoa; phylum Nematoda; class Chromadorea; order Rhabditida; family Rhabditidae; genus Caenorhabditis; species Caenorhabditis brenneri. The sequence goes on along the minus strand of GL379840.1, from coordinate 540,482 downwards.
GTAGAGATCAAAAGTTCAACTTCTTCTTCCCGAATTTTCCCCAAAACAAAAATTAAAAGAGACCAAAAATAAGTCATTTTATAGAAACAAAGAGAATAAATCACATGTTAACAATGACTCCAGAAAACTGTTTCTTCTCTGGATACTCCATCTGTGATGATTCATCGTCGCTCACTTTTTTCGGATTCGTTTTTCTCTTTTTCTTCCCAGGATCTCCTTTTTTCTGTCCTCCTTTCCCTTTCCTTGTAGAAGATGTTGCCTTTTTACTCTTATTGAAGTATTTATATCCAAAATAGGCTCCCACAATACACGAAATGAATATTCCTCCCATGACAAAAAGAATTAGAATTGTCCCGAAAGATGAGGATTCAGTAGTTTGAATTGTAGTTGTAGTTGGAGGAAGTGTAGTTGTTGTAGTCGTTGTAGTGGTTGTAGTAGTTGTTGAAGTGGTTGAAGTTGTAGTTTTTGTGGTGCTAGTGGAGCTACCTGAAATGTACAATGATGTCATATTGGTAGATTTTCTTTTATTAACTTTGAGATATTTTTGAAAATAAGTTGCTGGTACCCTAAATGTTTTCCATACAAACCTAATGAACCATATTGTGATCCACTCCCACCATATTGGTTTTTCTTCAATCGAGGATGCATATGAAACGATAATAAGTGAAAAGAGATTTTTTTGAATTAAAAAAGTTTCAATGCGCATAATTTGAATACTTTTCCGATAGTTTAGGGATATAGAACAGGACAATGCTGGGGCTTGTCTACTTCTCTCACTCTTATTTGTACCATAAATCTCAATTCCAGAGTTCAAATTCATTTTGTTTGAATTCAAAATTCATTTAATTTTCTTCTATGTCTTCTTCATCAAGATTGAAACTGTCTGTAAAAACAATAAGTGAAGTGTGAGTTGAATATTCTGATTAGACTCTGCAATAAATGAGTTCATTAAGGTTGCAACAACTTGAGAGAGAATGTCTCAAGAACGAGATACCTGGTATGAAAAAGAAAAAATCAAAAAATTTCTGAAAGGAATTTTAGGAAGTTGTGAAAAAGGATACTCGAAATTAGCATCGGAATGTGGGAACGGAACGGGAGGAAGGGAGAGAAACTGTCAGATGATTGTGGAAACAGCTAGAAAGCAGTTGTGTCGGAAGAAAAGAATGAAGAGTGAGCTGGGTATTTTGAGTATTGTGATCTAAACTTATCAATTTTATGGTTCCAGGGACTAGTTTATGTCGAGTTAAACGACAAGCAGGTTATGACACAAACCCTCGGGTGACTCAACGTCCTTATCATCCTCAATTTACACCGCAACCTCCTCTAACAAAAGAACCAACGCCTCCTCCGCCACAGCCACAACCAAATCCAGCACCGCAGCCAGAACCACCGGCACCTGCCCAACAACCTCCTCAACCTCCTGCTCCGACTCCTGAACCAGAAAAGTCTTCTTTGTTCAGTGGATCTCTTCTGATTGGATTCTTCATTTGTGGAATATTCGTTTGTATCGGAATATCGGCTGTTGTTGGATACTTATATTATACGAAAAGACAAGAGAAGGAACGAGAAGAAGAACGAAGAAGAATGGAACAATCAAGACAAATGGATAAAAAGAGAAGAAAGAAAATGAGAAAAAAGAAATCAAAACGAATAATTGTCCAGAAAACAGGTGAAGAAACACGAGTTGAGAGAAGAGAAGCAAAGGAAAAAGATCGGGAGGAAGAGGTTCAGAAATGGAAGGATTTTGATGAAGCAAATCGGAAACCGAATACTTTCTTGGATCCATGATTTTCACTTGTTTTCCAATTTTTCAGTAATAAAATTTTAGATAAATATGAGTATTCTCTCAATTTTGATTGCAATGGATACGGTAATCTTAAACATTGATTTTGAAACTACTCATTTCTTTTTCACTTTTTGGATTATCTCCAAGGTGCTCCTGCTTTGAACCATTCTGTTATTATTATGCAACAAGTTGAATGTTCGGATATTTATTCTTGAAAAATTAATGTCTGGAGACAAAGACAGCAGATCTTGGTGGGCATGCACAGTAGGCGGCATCGTGTCCTGGTCCTCCTGGAGCTCCTGGAGTACCTGGATGTCCATCGGATCCCTTGTTTCCTGGTTGTCCTGGTCCTCCAGCTGGTCCGGCCGGTCCTGGGGTTCCATCAGATCCATTCTTTCCTGGTCCTCCAGCTGGTCCAGCTGGTCCAGCCTTTCCTGGTGCTCCTGGTGCTCCTGCAGCTCCTTTTCCACGTTGTCCATCCTTTCCTGGTGCTCCTGGCTTTCCTGGTCCACCAGCAGCTCCTGGTGCTCCGTTATCTCCCTTTGGTCCTGGTCCTCCTGGAGCTCCTGGCTTTCCAGCGTTTCCTGGTTGTCCTGGACGTCCATCGGATCCCTTTGGTCCTGCTGGTCCTGCTGGTCCAGATGGTCCAGCTGGTCCTGGTGGACACTTGACACATCCTGGGTTTGGTTGATGGCATTCAATTGGAGCATAGGTGGTGGTGCTGTCTGGTCCCTTTGGTCCTGGAGCTCCAGGGGTTCCTGAAATGAAAAATTTTTAGAATATTATTTGAAAAACAGTTAATACATACCTGGTTGTCCTGGTGGTCCTGGTGGTCCAGGGGGTCCTGGTGGGCATGTTGGTTTCTTTGGTTCACATTGACACCATGCTGGAAGTCCAGAGAATGTTTGACGCTTTTGACGGAAAACTGAGTTGAATGGATTGACACGTGGCTTTGTTGGTGGAGTAACAAGCACTTGAACATCCATCATCTCGGTCCAAGCGGAATCAGTTTCAACACGGAAGACACGGACACTATCCAAAACTTCATTATGGATCTCATCAATTGTATTGTAGAGAGATGGAACCACAACAAGGCAGGCGACAATAGCCAAACCAGAGAGTGCAGTGGCTACAGTAACCAGAAGTTTCTCTTCAAACATTCTTTGTTTGGTGTGATTTCATCTGTTTTATCTCTTGGTTTTTATACGAATACTTTCGAGGCGGAGCTAGTTTTTGGTAGGAAGTAAAGAAACCGGATTAGAAAAAATATTGTTTGCCATAGGAAGAAAAATCAAGAAAAAAAAGGTGAAATAAATCGAGAAAGACATGCCAGGGAGGTCATCAGAAGACGGAAGTGTGAGTGAATAAGATGAAAAAGATACAGGACATAAACCGTTCTTCTTTCTTATACAGATTAGTCAATAACAAAGAAAATTTGGAAGTAAAACGCAAAAAGATCAAAAAACTGTTTTTGAGTTTCGTAAAAAGTGACATATGAAGCGGTATGAAGCTTATTCGCTTCTAGTTAGGGCTATCGAGTAATGTATGTTCAGAGCAACACATGCCGATTGTCTTTGAAATTTTAAAAAAGGTGATCCACTAGAAATAAGATCACTTTAAGGATTCAATGTCAATGGAAAACTATGATCACTCCAAAGACAATCGAGATAGGTTTCTCTGAAGATACAGTACTTCGTGGGTCTCTATGACAGGATATATTATTACTTATAAACGATTCGTTGTTTCTCTTGATCTTCTTCATTTTGACTTCATAACTTGCATGTTAGGTAGTTGATTATCACATTTGTAAATGTTCTTTTTGCTGTCACAGATAAAAGTACATCCATTTGATAGTTTGTGCTCTGAATTGATATTGATCCATTCATCTTCAATTTCACAATCTGAATTAGTCTGATGTCAATTCAGAGGTTTTACTTTGTGATCACATACAACTCTTGAATACTATATTCCCTTCAGAACACGAGAACCTTGCTGCTTTTGATTTGTCAGACCAAGATGTCGTGTAGGGATGAGATACACCAGCATAGACACAATCCGTTTCTGAATTTTAAATTCAATTTTGTGAAAATGCAATATTCGCCAAACTCTATCCGATACTATGAAAATCTCGAGGGCATTGTTTTTAGCGGCTCTCTTTAATGTTTTTGGGTTTCGGTGGAACGAAAGTATGAATATAAATAAATGAAAAAAGAGAATACCTTTTCTATCAGCTGCTATCAGTGCCACATGTCCTGGTTCCGTCTCCACGCATTTTGTTATTTCCTTATCGTCCGGATGGTAATTCAAAAAACTGTTTAGTTTTATGTACCTATCATATTCTGAATCACAATATTTTAATATATAGAATTTTCGTAATTCTCTCACTTATCAATGTTTTATAGACTTCATCGGAATAATCATCATTTTCACATCCTGAAAGATATTCTTTCTTTTTTCTTCGAATTCATTAAGTAATACCTATCGCTCTTTTATTAAAGTATCCAGATTCTGAACGATTGCACTCCATTATCACGTACGCCGAACTGTTTCTGTCTCCTGGATTAACTTCTCTCCATTTCTCTCCAATTCTATACACAGTTCCATTGTGATAGCATCCATGAACTGAAAACAATACACAATAGATCTGTTATTTCCAATAATGAAACTGACCAAATTCAGTGACTCTTGTCAATCCTCCATTTATAATATCACATGTATGTCTGATCAATCCAGTGTCATTTGATTCTCCTGGTTTCATTTCAAATAGTTTTCCATTTTTATCTTTCAGCAAACAAGTAATCGGTTCAATACTTAGACCATTATTCGGTTGTCTTGAGCATTTCCATTTGAAATAATCCGTTTCTTCGGTTTCTCCAGGATAAATCAATCCAGATCTGGCAGTTATAATGATTGATTTTGATTTTTGAGGAGATAGACAATCTGTGGAAATAGTTGATAAAACTTTGGACTTCACCTATGAAACTACCTCTGTATTCCGTCGTTAATGAACCAGTTACTTCGTCTCTAATAGTTGTAGACGACACGAAGTTTTTGTTGTCATGATTTATGTAAACCTTTTCTTCGAACACAAATGGAGAATTGAAGTCTGATGGATAATAACCATTTGCAATCAGAAAACAATCAGAAATAATGAGTACAATGAAAACAATGCGATTAGCCATTTTCGACCTATCAAAGGTTTCCAAAAAATACTTGTTCTGGGGTTATATATTCCACGAAAAACAGATTTAACATCGTGAGCACCGCCTTGAAAAAACAAAATTATTCGTACAATAGGACATGTTTGATCAGGTGTTAAAGCAATGGATCCCGAAAAAATATAGTTTAAAATATGATCTCATCGTTTCCAAACAGGGAGATCGTCGAGATGTAATAATATTCACACGATTTGGTATTCTTTCACTTAACTGTACGCAAAGTAATTATATGGATTGTATCACAACAAGCTTCTTTTAAAACTGTGAACCACCTATTTGAAACTGCAATGGAATAGCCTATTCCGAATAGGATAATGGAGCACAATGGATTAGTGTGAACATGTAATCACAATAAATACAATTATGAACTGACCCTCTGAATCTATTGCGAAACCGGAAACAAGAATCGAAAAAAGAACAACGTCTCATCAGAAATCAGTTCAGAGATTGAATTTGTCTACGGAGAGTATGGTGAAACTAAAATTGATTTTTTAAATGACTATTTACTTTTTCTTTAATTTTTTGGGAACTGTCAATGACCCTGTGAATATGAAAAACATCTATGATTTCTAATAACATCAACATATCTTTATTTATACAAACAAAAATATAACAAGAAGGATGAACTTCGCATTATTCTGAAGCTTTTCTTCCAACCGCTTCTACAGTTTTCAAACTCGGGAGAAGATTTGGACATTTGAAAATATTCTTCTGTTCATTGCAAATGAAAGTACATCCATTGGAAAGTCTATACTTATCATACACTGATGTTGAATAATAATGCCCACGAATAACACAGTCTGAATGAAAAAAATTTAAGAAATTGAGACATATTTTATAAGAATCTTACTTGTTTTGACAACTCGATTTGCATCACTGCAATACAATTCTGCATTTATTTCTTCGTCGATCCAACTGCTTTTGTAGGGATGAGTTTCATTTTTGTAAATGCAAGCCATATCTGGAAAAATTAGTAAGAAATGAAATGAAAACTGTCCAACCATCTATTCCAACTTCGATAATTGAAACATGTCTAGGTTCTGTTTGTATACACTTTTTCTCTTTTCGATTCTTTTTTTCGACATTTTCATTTTCGCCGACAACGTATGTTTCTTCAGCATTATTCAAAGCAATTGTCATATTCGCAGTTGTTAATTCTAGTGGTGTTGCTGCACTCTCTGAAATATTATGACTTCTTTTTAGAAAGTTATCTTGGGAAAAGTTCACCTCCAACGTTCCAAACTTCCGTTTCGTATACACATCCTACAAACATTAATTTTTTTGAAAAGAAACCGCTAAATTTATGAACAACCTGTCACTTTTTTATCAAAATATCCTGATTCAGAGCGGTAACATTCCATTTCGACGTACGGTGAAGTGCTATGATCTCCTGGATTCTTTTCATTCCACCTTTCACCAATTTTATAAACTTTTCCGTCGTAATAACATCCGGGAACTGAAACAGAAGTCATAAAATATCTATGAATCTGATTTAGGCGAAAGAATGCTTTCGGAAACAAGAAAACTTCGAGCTGTTTCTGGATTTAGTTGAAAGTTTGAAAACATTTCCTAAATGGATGAAATAAATTACAAAAAATCTTACCATACTCGACAACTCCTCTCAATCCTCCATCCGCAAACTCGCAGGAATGTTTTACAGAACCATTTCTCATCAATTCAGATTTTCCAACATTTAATTCTTTAGTTGTCTTATTAAAATAACACGAAACTGGCTCAAGACTAAGTTTTCCATCCGCTTTTTCAGTACATCTCCAGTTGAAATAGTCAATTGACGCTGAAGTTCCAATTTCTATCCAATGGTAAGTTGTTGGTGGTAGAGGATCTGGAGTATATGGGCTTTCGCATCCTTAAATCAACGATTTTAATATTTGAATTCAATTATTCACCTACTTCTGTATATAGTTTCGCTTTTGTCAGTAAGTTCATCATGATATTTATCGGAGTAAACAAAATTATGGAGATCACCTCCAATGAATTTTGATAACGAAGTAACGAATGGTTCATCGATTGATTTCATGAACATGTATGCATTTGTAGATACTACAAAAGACTAGAGATAGCACAGCAGCTGAAACTCATATTTATGATTGAAAAAATAGCTGTG
>GL379840.1:482244-533343 GCA_000143925.2 Caenorhabditis brenneri | reverse complement strand
AATTTGATAACGAAGTACGAATGGTCATCGATGATTTCATGAACATGTATGCATTTGTAGATACTACAAAAAGACTAAGAGAATAGCACAGCAAGCTGAAACTCATATTTATGATGAAAAAATAGCTGTGGAGCCTATATTTATATATCCTATTCAAATGATGTTTCTAGGAAATAGATTTATTGAGAATCACCTATACTAATTGTTTATTCAGGCGGCATTGGATCAACAAAGTTTGTTTTCTCAATGAAATGAGGTGATTATTTATAGTCTCAACACCTACATTGTATAAAACAACAATTGAATTCCTAGAGATCGGCGCGGAATTTCTGTTCGTAGAATAACGTTCAGAAGGCCTGATCGCTGAAGTTACTCGATAACACTGAGATTTTTCATAACTACCAGTTTGCAATTCACAGAAAAAAAACGTTGAAATAAGTTAGGATAAAAACAACACCTTGGGAGGAGAAACGAATTCTGTTTCTTCAGTTTCCTTTTGGGTCTCAAAATGTTGTCCTGACTGTTTTCACACTCGACGTTCCATTGAAAGCGGTTTGATCTGAATGTGCTTCGTTGCACTTTTAAACTTGAATGAAAAAAGATATCAGATGTTTCCATATCAATGGATTCATTGAAGGCAAATCCGCTTCAAAATCATTAAAAGTCATTCGAATCTGCGAACTTTGTTCCATCACTTTCAAGATTTTTCGCTCCAATTCCATTTTTTTCAGTTTTTGAGAAGTTTGAAGTTCTTATAATTTCTCATAAACTTTATGAAGATAAAAGAAGTGATTTCTCATACCTGAGCATTAATAGAATGACATCAGTTTACAATTCTTCCAATGTTCCTGAAGAGTGTATTACGGTAGTTTTTCCATATATCTTTGAACAAGTTTATAAAATTTCAGGCAGAAGCTTTCTCTTTTCATATAATATACCGAATATCTCAAATTTGTCAGTTCATTGTTTTAGTTGTCGCAGTTTTTCCATTGACATATTTTATCTTCTTCAAATTGGGAGCATCAAAGTTTCATGGAAACTTGAAAGTAAGTGTAAAAACTAGCAATTGAGAATTGTTGGAGAAAGGAGTGATAAATTCTGAAAACTGCTTTCAAAAAAGTCAAAATCAGATAAAAGACCTCAAATTTTTCAGTGGGTTCTGATTGGATACTTTGGCTCAATTCTCGTTTTTACACTTGCTTTTTCAGTGATGGGGGTAACTTTTTTTTTCTTCTTACTTTTTTATTTTTTAATCAGTAGTTCAGTTCATTCATGTCATTCTCCCGTTCATTTCAATTAATCCCTGTGATTTGATTCTTGATGAAGAATGGTTTAAAATCGGGCATCCACTTGGTTCATTTCTTATGACCCTTTCTACAGTATTCCCAATAACAGTAACGATTGAACGATTCGTTGCAATGAAAAAAGCGAAAAGTTACGAAAAAATGAAAGTTATTCTGGGACCAGCTCTTGTTTTGATCGTGGTAATTTAAGAACTATCAAAAGAGAGACCCTTATTTTTTTCAGATTTTGATTGACTTTTCAATTATATTTTACATTTACAAAGACGAAAATTTTGGAACTGGTTCGATTTCTTTTATGATTTTCCCGTCTTCAGATGCAGCACCAGTGAGTACAAAGTTATAAACTTTTGATTGAATCTGTGAGATTTTAGATGTTTGGACTTTTCTTCATAATTCTACGTTTGAACATTCTGAACTTTTTATTCAACTTGTTCCTTTTTAGACAAAATAGTCATCTGAAGCGGTATGCTTTGACTGTCCCAGTTACTTTTACGAACACTTTTTATTGCAGAAAAAACTTCACATTGGCAACTAAATATCAGTTAGAAGAGGTGTATCTTTCTACAAAACTAGTCGTTTCTATCATTTTCTCACATGCCATTTTCTTCGCATTTTACCTTTTCACAATGAATTTATCCGGTTTGATTGGAAAAAAATTGATTGAAGATCCCATCAATTTATGGGCATTGAATGGAGTTTTGATGAGTGTGAGTTTCCTTTTTTTGAGCCTTGAAATTGAAAAAAAAACCATAATTACAGTTGATTGCAACATATAATTTGGTAATTGGGATTCTTTCAATTCACTTGTATAATAGAATACGTGCAAAGAAAACGATTGATATAAACGGAAAAGTTCAAATGAAATCAACTGGAAATGCAGGAGCACTCAACTACGATAATGCAATATTCAGTATTTGGAACTCTGCATCCAGTTTATCCTCAAGGAAAACTATATGATTGACAAAGTGATTGGGAGCGAAGCGGAGTTTTTTTCATTATCGGAAACTTTTAATAGAATACGTTTGACTTCGAGTTTTTCTTGTTGTGAAACACAGTTTATCAATGATTATACTTTATCGTTTGAACAAATTAATATGTTTTCAAAAAAATAATTTATTAAAGACTGTTTGTGATTGAAATCAAATTATGAAATAGGAGTAACTGCGACTGAATTCCAAATTGTAGAGATTGCGTTTTCATAATTCTGTGCTCCAGCATTTCCAGTTGATTCCATTCGAATATTTCCAATAATGTTAGTTTGTTTCTCCTTTTGAACATTTCTATAAAAATAAATTGCGGCGACTCCAATGACAAAGTTGTAGGTAGGAATCATCTGAACTCTATTTCATTTGAAAACAAAAACACCAATTCGACTAAATCACCGTCATTATAAGCCCCCGTATTGCGGATAAATCTATTGGATCTGTAATCAGTAATGCTCCAAAATACTTCGATAAAATATTGAGAGAAATGTAAACTCCATAAAAAACGACATGAACGAAAACCACAGATATCGCAAATTTAGTTGATTGATAAACTTCTTCCAACTGATATCTCGCTGTTAATGTTGAATTCATTCTACAAAATGGAAGATGTTATATTCTTTTGGAGGGTTTAGGGAATTCACTTTGCCGTCTTGCTATTCATTTTAATAAGGAAAAAAGTTAGAATAAAGTTTAAAATATTCAGCACAAGCATCATTGAGAAGAATGTATACATCTAGAAAACTTTAATAAGTTTTTTGAAGTAATTGAGGATAACAAACTCCAGGTGCCACGGAGGATGGTATGAATACAAATGATATAGAACCTTCAGAAATATTGGAGTCCTTATATATCAAAAGAACCAGAAAAAGGTCAAGAGCAATCTGAATTTTTGCTGTAATATATTTTGAAAAAGCACCCACACAACTATTTGTTTGTTTCGTTTTGAAACAGATAAAATAGAAAGTGGGTCTGATGGAATTTCAAGCGAAGACATTGTGGACTAACCACTAGAACCGTTACGATTGGTCCCAAAATCACTGAAGATTTCTCATAATCTTTTGCTTTTTTCGTAGCCAAAAATCTCTCGAAGGTTATTGAAATTGGGAAAAAGGTTGGTGCCGTCATAAGGAAACATCCCAGAAAATTCCCAAGCTTGTAATAGTCCTTGTGAATCAGCAAATCACATTTGTTCAATGCAAGAAAAGGAATCATTACTTGGATAGACTGAAAATATGGTATGGTTTATATCAAACTTGGACTTCCAACCCTACAGCCAATCCCAAAAAGAGAAATGTAAATAATGATATTGTTCCAAAATATCCAGCCAAAAGCCACTAAAAAAATTAGGATCAATGTATTCTCGTCTCATCAATACCTTCAAATTCCCATGGAAATTTGATTTCAGCACTTTGAAAAACATGAAATGAATCAGAGGACACACTGCAAGAACTAGGATCGTAAACTGATAGAACTGAGAAACACGATAAACTGGATGGAAAGTTAACGCATGCGCCTGCAAAAGTCCTGTATCACCACAGTGCTGAATGGTCAACAAACCGTGATACATGGCTCTGGTAAAGATATTATCGAAAAGAGTTGTTTCATTTCGTGTTTCTAAAACCTCTTGAATACGTCAAAAACAAAATGAATTCTCGAAACTCTGAATTGTGAAGCCAAGATAGAAAACCCCGCCTAGTTTGAATAAATCATCTTGATATTATTGCTGCTTGGCGAAGTTACTAAGAAGCAGACCCGACATTCGATGTAAACGTTGAAATTTATCACCAATAAATTACACTGTCAGGTTGTCGCTCCAAGTTAGAAAATTTGACAAGGATCAGAAGACCATTGTCATGTATGAATCGACAATGTCATAATGCTATTTGTAGTCTCACGTCCTCCAAAGAAACATCACTGTTTTTTTTGTAGCTTCATCTTTTTCCATTATCAGTTCCTTATTTCAGCATCAGAGATTGATAGAAATTAAAGTGCTTATCCAAGTTTTCTTCAATTTTTCAAAATATTCACAAGCTATTTTTTGTTACTACATTAGAAATTGATTTGATCAAACAATTTATTCTCACGAATAAAAGAATAACAACTTAGAGACGACGTCCACGGCGACCTCCCTTTCTTCTGGTGCAGTCAGATGGGATTGGGGTAACGTCTTCGATTCTTCCGATCTTCATTCCAGCGCGAGCGAGGGCACGAAGAGCAGACTGGGCTCCTGGTCCTGGGGTCTTAGTTCTGGTTCCTCCGGTGGCACGGAGTTTGATGTGCAAAGCGTTGATACCAAGCTGAAAAACACAAAAATAAAAAACCAATGGGTTTTTCTTGTTAAAATACCTGTTTGCAACGGTCGGCGACATCTTGAGCGGCGAGCATAGCAGCGTATGGCGATGACTCGTCACGATCAGCCTTGACCTTCATTCCTCCGGTCACACGAACGATAGTTTCACGTCCTGAATGAACTCAATTCGTTCAGAAAATTGAAAAAAAAATTACCGGAGATGTCAGTGATGTGGACGAAAGTATCGTTGAACGAGGCGAAGATGTGAGCAACTCCGAAGATAAGCTCTCCTTCTTTGGCTTGTGGTCCAAGGGACACAACAGCCTGTTCCTCCTTAGCCTTTCCCTTACGAGCGGGAGCCATTATCCAAGACTGAAAATTGATTACTATGATTCGAAAAAAACTGTGTGAACGAAAAAAGGTCCGTGATGTGAAGTCTTCGACAACCCAGATGCACGAAGAAAGAAACACAAAGAGAAATTAATTATTATAGGCTTTTTTTCAAAATGGTGCTGCAACGTCGAAAATTTTACTGAAAACATCGAAAAAACCGAAAAAGAAAATAAAAAAATTCGATTTACAGTGAAAGACATTTAACTCCGTATCTTTCCCGTGGGGTGAGTCGCTACGCAGCCATTTGGTCTCGCAACGATTACGCTTTTTCACTATTTCAATCGGCCGGCAGCGGTAGGATGCCGATTTTTTTCTGTTTTTTCCATGTTTTCGGACTCTTTATGCGAAAAATTTTTAAAATTTCAGTTGGTTTAAGTTAATTAGGTTATTTAATTTCGATTTGCTCAACCTTTCACCTTTCAAATTATACCTAAAATAGCGTTTTTGAGAGTTGTGAATTTCACGTTTTCTCTGTTTCGTTGAATTTTCGTTGTTGTTTTGAATATAGATTATTATTTAAAGGATGAGCGGACCAGCAATCGAAGGATTGGCCGTCGGTCTCAACAAGGGACATGCTGCTACTCAGCTCCCAGTCAAGCAGCGTCAAAACAGACACAAGGGAGTCGCTTCCAAGAAGACCAAGGTATGTACTAGTTTTTCAAAATTGATAGGAAGGCCACTAATTGATTTAATATCAGATCGTCCGTGAGCTCGTCCGCGAAATCACTGGATTTGCTCCATACGAGCGTCGTGTTTTGGAAATGCTTCGTATCTCCAAGGATAAGCGTGCCCTCAAGTTCTTGAAGAGACGCATCGGAACCCACCGTCGTGCTAAGGCCAAGAGAGAGGAACTCCAAAACGTCATCATCGCTCAGCGCAAAGCCCACAAATAAATTTGTTGCTGTTGATAAATTGTTGTTATCTAAATCTTGCGTTTTTAATTCTGGAGAATGCGTGGAGTCGCCTCAAATACTTGAGGTCAGAAACAATACAGTTAAAACATGAGGTTATTTAGGGGGTTAAAATGTTTTGTCGCCAATTGGGTCGTTTCGCCTTCAGAACTGTTTCTGCATCCGTTCAGCAGAGATGTGCTTCGTCTGCAGTTCCACAGCTCATGAAGCTAGCTGCTCCTTCCGTAAATTTTACTCAGATTAGGTATTTTATCTTAGAAGTTGAACTGATTTTGTTGTTCCTAATTTCCAGAGGAAGCAAAATCGAAGTTTTCGGACCTTTTGATCCCCCAAAGCAGCTCACGTTCAAACAGGTTTAATTTCAAGAGAAAGTTACCGTTTCATTAGCTTGGCTTATAGGTGGAAGAACGTGTGTTGAAAGCAGTTCGCTCGTGGGATCGTTTTCCAGCCGACAAAGAGTCGCTTCTGAAGCTTGATGCTGACCTGAACAAAGATTTCGGCTTCGATTCGTTGGACCAGGTACGCGGATTGAATCGTTCAAAATTTAATCTTGAAGAGCAAACTATCCGAAGTGCAACTCACCATTTTCGCGCGTTTTCAAAAAAAAATTATAACCCATCATGCATCATGCAATCAACAGTTGTTGTTTTGAATATTCCTATAGTGCAGATAAACAAATCGATAGGGCGAGCAATCTTGAAATATAGAAATAGGTGCTAGCCGTACTGGAAACACATATTATAAGTTCCAACTGTCTTGAAAATCGGTAAAATTGTCAGGCATGGCTGCTTAACCTTTTCTGGAAAAAAACTCTGCAATTCTCTATATTTCCGTCAGTATTACAGTTAAAGGTACCGCGCTACCCGCACTTCCATAGTTAGCTAATTTCTCGTCAAATGGGATCATTTTGATATCAATTGGTAACTTCCAACTGAAATTCAGGAAAGAAAGAAGTACTAAAGAAATTTCTGAAAAAAAAAGCCGTCTTACATTGAACGGAAAATGTGCCGTTTTCAAAATTCCCATAGCCCCAAAAATCTGGACTATCAAAAATTGAAAAAAAAGCAGAAAATCCGAAGTTGCAGTTTCCGGCTACACCTTCAGGATTTTCAATGTATCTTGCCAGTCTCCATCTGACAGTGCAAAATAACCAACGATTCTCTTTTTGACATACATCCTAAACTTCTCTTTTCCGTGTTTCAATAGCTGAAGCTGTCTCGACTAGTTAGTTTCACACGGTGGAGAACCCCGGAACCTCTCAACAGTTTTTATTTTTAGACCAGCATGTTATTGCTTAATTCTGAAGGGGAATCTAATGCTCACATTTATTTTTGGCTTTCAACTCTATTTCTTTTCAAAACTCATTAATGAAAGATGAATTTCAGGTCGAAATTGTTATGGCCTTAGAAGACGAGTTCGGATTCGAGATTCCACTTCAGGATTCTGACAAGTTCAAGACGATTCGCGACGCATTCAAATATATCTGCGAGCGAGAGGATGTCTACGAGTAGAATTGAGACAGGATTAATCGAGAGTTGTATTTTCTGTGCGTAACAAAATATTTTATTTCCAGCCTTCAACTCATTTTGTTCGTCGTTTTTGAGACAATTATTTTTAGAAAATTCCACCAATAAATTAGTTGATTCATGGTTTCTTGTCGATCCGAAAAGCATTCCCTGGAAAGACGCAAATGCGCTCCTGCGCTCTTTTCTATCTGCGTCTCATTGTGGGGTACTCAACAACAGTCGCCCAGTGCAGATGATGAGGTCAACAGGGGAATCATGTGTTTCTTTTCTGTCCTCACAATTATATTGTTCTTTACGGTTTAGGTTTTTCTTCTCCACAATGTTCTATTGATCGTTTGGTTCGTCACAACAGATCGAATTGAGCTGCTTTGAAATGTTGGAAACGAGTCTTCGCCATCATGAAATAACTTTAATAAAAGGGCATTTCACAGTATCAGTGTTTTTTTCATCAAAAGCTCAATGATCTGTTTCAACATCTCATTCTTTGACAACTACATCAACATGTTCCTTATCATTGCTATGCTTAAAAATGCATTCCCCACCCATTCCAACTTCTCGATTCGCAATTATTTCGTTTTGAGTAGTTCCCTTTCTCATTCATTCTCTGAGTTGAGCAATTTGAAATGCTATAAGAACTTCGTTCGATTCCTTTATACCAACAAACTTCAATAGAGAGGCATACACTTCAGTTTTAAAAGACTCAAATTAACAAATATCTCCTACTGTGCATAAACTTCATTTTTCTCAATCGATACTACTCTCAGCAAGTGATACGAATGGTCTTTTCAGGTATTTTATCATTTCATTAATATTATACAAAAAACAGGAAAATGGGTGTGGTACGAGTTATTGTGACAGATTTTCTCCATGGTGTTAGTGATTCATTAACAGGAATTTTGGTTCGTTTTTCGTAAATCGTGGAAGTTATTAGGATGAAATTTTCAGTTTATACGGCGTCTTCTTGAAGAGGATGCTAAAGAACCAGTGGTGGAGCCACCTAAAAGACGTGAAAAAACAGTGCTAGAATTGAGAAGAGAACAAAAAGGGATATTCAGAAGGCCACCAGCGCCCCCAAAAAAGAAAGACAGTTTTGCCAAAAAGTACGGTAGTTTCCAATAAATTTCCTATTTGAATTATTTCAAAATTTCAGACTTTCTCAAATTTACGGAATGAACCTCCTCTTCTTGGTAGTGTGGCAAATTTTTATAAGAATCCTGGCCTTCGTTTTTGGATTTTTTGATAGAGCCGAACTCGGTTACACTATTGGCAGCTTTTTATGCTGGCCGATTTTTTTGGCATCCAGAATTATTCAAGCCTTATGGTTTTCTGATATTTCTGGGGCGTGTATGCGGGCTCTCAATCAAGAGCCTCAAATACATGAATCAATGGGGTGAGGATAAAATTTGGAGATGCAAAAATATTGGAGAGTGTTTTCAGGAAAATGTTAAATGAGATGCTTTTATCTCTTGTACATCAGACGTTCTTCCTCTTTCAAGGAATTCTTTCGCAGCATCTACCAATTCCGTTGATAACTCCAATCATTGTGTTCATTCATATGGCACTCCTAAACTCTATGTATTGGTAAGAAACACCTCATAAGTCATTATTAAAAATTTTCATTCAAGCTTTGACTACTTCTTTGACTCCTACAATTTTTTTTTGAATCGACGTCGTTATTATTTTGAAACAAAATGGCCATATTTCATCGGATTTGGAACACCTCTGGCTTTAGCGTGCTCAATGGTCAATGATACATTCATTAATAGTGTAATCTTTGCACTTCTTTTCCCGCTCTTCATCATTAGTAGCTACAAGGTTTGCTAAATCAAAGTGATTTAGAATTATCACATATATTTGCAGGCTAATTGGGCACGAAAGTACGATGAACCTGTTCCATACATCGCTCACTGCCGAATTGCTGCAATGTTCACTAAGCTCACAGCAGACGGTTTCAAAAAATTGACGACACTGACACCACCAGCTCCAATCAAAGTTGAACAGAAGAGTTCATAAATGTTGTATAATTGAATGTCTGTGACGTAGCTTTTAAAAGTGCCACATCTCGAATATGAGTATTTTTGTTGCAATCATGATAGCTATCATTCCTACTTTTTGTACATATGAAACTGAAAATAAATATTCAGACTTTTGTATTGAAATATCGTCTGGTTTCTCCTCAGAGTAGCTTCCTCCAACATCACTATTTAATAATAAAGGATCACAAAAGTAGAAACATAGCTAACTTTATGTTTGCTGCCGCGTGCTTGCAATGACATTCCCTACAACGAAATATGCAAAAAGCCAATCTTTTACTTTAAAACTAAAACATTTCAGATTAGCTTTTGAAATGTTTAACTAACTTTTGGAAAAATTGAGCTTTTTAAATTTAATGCCAATGCGCTCTGCTGAGAATTAACTCTGCGTCTCCAAGAATTGCAATGTGTTTCTCGTTTCGGAATGAATTCGTTAATTTTTCTTCGTGAATCATTTTCCTCTGTCTTTATCTAATTGATTGTTCATTAATAATTTTGCAGGTGATCAAAAATGACCGGAACAGAGCGCAAAGTTTTCCAGGTAATTTCGAAAAAGATTTTCACGATGCATCGACGTTATGCGCTTTCTTAACAATGTTAATCAATTGAACAAATTTTCAGAAATATTATCCACCGGATTTTGACCCATCCAAAATACCAAGGGCTAAAGGGCAGAGAAACAGGTAATAGTTTTTTTTTTCAATCCTAGTTTATACAAAAAAAAACGTTTTCCAGGCAATTCGTTCAACGTGTCATGACACCGTTCAACATGCAATGCAACACTTGCCATGAATACATTTACAAAGGTACAAATAACCTAATTATTTCAATTTACTATTTCTACTTTCTAGGCAAAAAGTTCAACATGAAACGTGAGACGGCGGAAGGAGAATCATACCTTGGTCTCAAAATTTTCCGGTTTTACTTCAGATGTCCAAATTGTTTGGCAGAAATTACATTCAAAACGGATTTGGAGAATTGCGATTATCAAAATGAGCATGGAGCAACAAGACTTTTCGAAGCAGTGAAGGTGAGATTTATTATGATTCCGTGATTAGAAAATACAGAATAAAATTAATTGGATGAATGGCAGTTGTACTGATAGCAATGTTTTTGTCTAGAAGTCCATTCGTGTCAATTGTGGCATGTCTTAAATTGAAACAATGAAAACTCAATGACTTCGTTAAATCCCACCTGAGTAGTCGATGTCCTCCTCAACTTCTAGCTTGATTCCGTTTTCGTGTTCTTTCGATCCCTAGAAATATGTTTGTACTATTTGATTTTATATTGACGAGGAATTACTTTCTCTAGTCGTTGGAGATATTCTTTTTCAACCTCATGGTCTATTGGCTTTTCCGGTTGTAGTTGGTGCATTGGTTCGTCTATTTCTTCGGCGATGTTGTTAGAAGTGTAGGTGTTGAGAGGGATGATCGCTGTGTTAGTCACAATTGGCATTAATAAGTTTGGTGGTGAGCACATCATCATTGTAGTCTGAAAAAGAAGTAAAATTTATATTGTTAACATCAGAAAAACAATAATAACATTCTGATCACATGCTTCGAATACATGTTTTGTTTTGGTGCGGACTCACAGGAAATGTGACGACGGTCAGAATGCCAGGAGCTGAAGAGTACCAGAATCCACCAACAGGAGTAATGTAGTTGAGATTTGGAAGAGGGAAAGAGCCAGTTGTCATGATATCAATGATTAGTCAGACAAGCAATTGAACTCAACTGAAACTAACGTGGTTTGACGAATTTTGTTAGCGAAGCGCAACGGCTGATGCACAGATGTTGACGGTGCTGGTAGATATTTCATAATTAGAGAACATACAACATGATGACAACCGGACAACAAAATCTAGGCAAACCATCATTTTGTTTTCTGATAGGAACCTTAACGTATCAATTTCAGTATAATTTGTAGCTTGAACCACAACAACAATTTGAAATATCAAGGAAGTGGGTGGAAACGAATATTGAAGTGTTCTTTAAATTTTGTAATCCGAAACAAATGTTTCCTCTGCGACAATAAGCTTAACACCTAGCAATCAAAAAGAGATTAGATTGGGATTAGATGATGCTTTTGCTACGTCTGCTTTTCAATGTTGAGGTCTAGTGATTAATGCAAAGAGGGTACGGTAGTTCAGTTTTTCAGTGTTCTGATAATGGCAGAATTATAGTGGGTTTTAGACAATTTTTCAAGAAAAAAAATCGAACACGAATCAAAGAATCTGAACAGCTTATCCCATAGAAGCTAGATCAGCTGAGTTGAAGATAGAGGAACACATAATTCGTTAAAGTAAGCCATGAAAATTTTCTATTATTCTTGGAGGAAGTATACCGAGTGTTCTCACCATCATGAGTAAAGAGAAAAAAAAAGCCGGAAATTAAAGAGCCAGTTTTCAGACGTCTATAGGTTTCTTACGTTGAGTAATAACTCATTTCCAGCTATACTAAGTCAGAAGAAACGTGATAAACGATTAAACCCATGAGAGCACTGACAGAAAGATAACTCGAAAAGGAATGATAAAGCGGAAATATTTATGCGTGGGAAAAACTTATTATGTTCTCAGAAAAATTCTACTGGCCCGATATGCGGTTCAGTGAATTCCAACTTTGCGTGTGAAGCCAACCTAATCGAAGAGAATTTTGAAACAAATAGCTACAGTACTTTTTTCAGCTATACCAAGATCAACAAAAGCAAGCTGACGAACAGGAGGCTGAAGATGCAAAAGATCCCATGAAAATGCTCGAAAAACGAACGATGCAAAGTCGACAAGAGATGGAGGAAATGGGAAATTTAGAAGATCTTCAAGAATCAAGCAGAACTAAAGAGTGCGTAGACACAATTGGATTCTTGTCAGCCACGGATCCTCATCTTGCACAAGCTCAGAGAATCAAAATGATGGAAGAAGAAGATGACCGAATGGCCAGGTAAGAAAACAGTTTCCTGTCATTTCACAATCCTTTTTCCAGAGAGTTGATGGGAATAACTTCGGAAGGGCGTATCGAACGCCGAATAAAAGATTATGAAGATGACGGAGACGATCAAAGTGACGATGACAAGGATTTACCGGGACCAAGTTCATCGACAGCCATAACTTTGAAGCCGGCAATTCCGAAGCTTGGGACAGATGATAATACGAATAACAGAAAAAGAAATGAACAAAAAGATCGATTCGCTGGTATTAAGTTAATCAAGAAAGCAAAGGTAATATAAGACTTCCTACCAGTGACATAACTTTTGTTCGTATGAAATACGAATAGAGTACCACGCGATCTATTCTTCTATCCCAGCTCCAAATTTTGT
The DNA here is from genome assembly GCA_000143925.2 of Caenorhabditis brenneri. NCBI lineage: Eukaryota > Metazoa > Nematoda > Chromadorea > Rhabditida > Rhabditidae > Caenorhabditis > Caenorhabditis brenneri. The sequence goes on along the minus strand of GL379840.1, from coordinate 520,588 downwards.
ATCCATTAGCAACGTCACTGGCTGACTCTTTTCTGACGTTCATATGGAAACGTATTCTAAGCACCTCGATGCTCCTATAATTATATTTTCCTTAACCTCATTTTACAGCCGTCTGAAACCGCGGACACTCCTCTCACATCTTCAACGTCTTCATCTACATCGTCTGCTCCAGTACCAAGTGTTGTGACACCAGTCCCAGGACCCTCAGGGCTTTCTCTTCTTGCTGGATACGGGTCTGACTCTGATTCTGATTAGAACATGATAATTATCCTCAGAACTATATTAATAATCAAGAATGAATTCATTTCAAATAACCCTCAAATAAACAATCTATTAGGAAACAACGGCGGCTACAAATACAACAATGCGTTCATCTGGTGCTTGAACAAAGCATAAGTTCTGGGATGAACGATTAGGGCCCGGATCGGTAGCTGCTGTTGTCCTACTGTAGTTTATTGTATTCACCATCCATATGGCATTACGGTACCCGGATACTTGCTCTTGAACCGATTTATTGATGTCATCAACAGTACGATACGTTTGTAAGGCGGTTTGCACCTTTTCAAACAAAAGCGGATCAGGGCAGATCCAAACTGAAAATCATGACAAGTTTTTTTTGTTTTTTATAACACGAATCCCTTCATAAACCCAGCCAGAATTCCCGCAATTTCTAATGTTTTCATATGATTAAAATTAATTGCTACAGAGAACTTTCTACTTCTCCGTCTAGCACCGTCTGAAATCTTCGAACAAACCTATTAAATTTATAATCTGCTCATCGTAACTCGCTTTGACAGTTACCCCCCTCGGAGCGATAGACACGAACTGAAGGAAAATAAGTAGAGAACCGAATATGGACGCAACTTTAGTTGATGTCAGTGCCATTGATATTTAATAGAATGTAAATACAACAAATAAAAACTTTTTCGGGAAATAGCAACTACTTTCGAAAAGAAGGAAAATGGGAGTCTCGGTGGCGAAAGGTTATCAGTCAGGAGAACATCACGATCAGATGATAAGACAATTACACAAAATCACCTTTTCAGAAAAAAGTCTATCAACAAAATGAAAGTGAGCACATAACTTGCAAGTGCTTCTGTTTTCTTTTCCGTATTTTTCTTTCAGATGAAGGTTTTTGGGTTACTTCACATGGGATAACTTTCATGCCAGCTCATGCTAACATAGAATCACGGTACTGACGTTTATCATATGCATTTATAGTTGATCATGAATTCTTGGATTGACTTTCTCCGGTGAACAAGAAGTCAAATAACCAACATCTTTTAAAATCAGAAGATGTGCAGAAATCCAGCTTTCCGTGAGTGTCATGGGTATTATTTAATTAAACTTCTCTACTGGTTTTGATTGAATTCATCGAACTTAGAGAAATTTGTGTGTTATGCGTTCTTTTTTGTCGTAACTTCATAAACTGAACAGTCAAAACAATAACAAATTTATGATGAACAGTTACTCAGTTGGACTTAAGCTCATCTCTTGGAACGAGTCCGTCCTTCTGGGCAAGTCTCAAGATGGCGTCGTCGGATTCTCCCATGCGGCGGATGGCTCCGCAGATGGCGTAGCGGGTGGACTTTCCGGGGATCTTAATTAAGATACTTTCCCTCGATTAATTATTGAAAAAGTTACCATGCGTCCGGTCTCTGGGTCAACATCGACGAAGTCGATTTGAACGGCAGCGTGGTCCTTTGGTCCGATGATGCGGTTGGATGAGGAGCTGAAAGTGAATGCTCAATTCATCCAATATTATTGCTATTACATTTTTTCTCATTAAATGAGAGCTTAAGCTCATGACTACTATTTGAATCAAAATAATAAAAACTAAAATGGGCTGGTTTCTTTATAAGAATTTGAAGATGCACTTTCACATTAATGAAACACATTAAAACTCACCACTTGCGTGGAACGTAGAGCTCGACGGTTTGTCCGGCGTCGTTTTGCATGATTACCTGGAAATGTAAAAATGTACTTTTCGAATTAAATGAAGAAAACGCGTCAGGACAAAGAGAGAAAAATCTTTTTTGTGCAGAATCATGAATTAAAATTGAAATAAAAACGGTTATTTATGCTAAACTACACGCATAACAAGTTCCGAAACCCATATGATGGCAAAAATCTCAATTTTCAACAGAAACAAACAGAAAATTCGACAAAATAGGCGAAAAAATTGAGAAAAATCCCAAAAGTACTGGCATTCCGAGGGGAGGGAGAAAGATGCAGATCGGTGCGAGACCAATCGCTGCGCTGCGGGCTTATAGCACGCGCCCTCGATACGTAGCGAAATTCTCTCCGTAAATCGACACACAACTTACTCTCAAACTTCAACGAACTCGGAATCGAGTTATGAAAGTGCAGTTAGTTACAAAAAACTGTGTTTCTACCAAAAACTAAGTTGAAATAAACTTTCAGAAGAAAAAACCTGCTGAATAATAATAACGGAATCAACTCGAGGAAAAATATTTATTTGAATGACTTTTAGAAAACCTGCTTCAGAATTTAGATAATTGTATGATTAAGTGAAATTGCACCAATGTTACAATGATCAGGAAAGTGTAAAAATGTCATAGAATATTAGAAAGGTCGCCTTCGTCTCGGTGTTCTCAACTCGGAACTTGAATTAGAGGAATAAAGTGAAAAACCGTTTAAGGTGCTTGCTAAACTCTCTACGGATGAATGACGATGAGTCGCCAATGCAGTGAGTCCGAGCTTCTTCAGTTTTTTCCAGTATTGCGCGACATCCACTCCTTCCCACCCAGCATTCTCCAATCTATCGAGGTATCTGAACATGAAGTGGATGGTATAAAAAGTTATGTTTGGAGTTACAGAAAATACCTTCTCATTATCCGATCTCTCACCCTTTGTTCAACATCAGTAATCCTTGAAAAATTAGAAAGTTCTAAATTATCCAAAACTTGCTGAACGCTGTCCATTCCAACTAGACAACAGACAATATTTGGGAAATTCAGAGCATAGTCAAGAGCTAGTTTCGATATGCTTATGTTTTTGGACTGAAAAAAAATCAAATTATTCTAAGACAATATAAAAATGTAAAATACCGAGCAGTATGTGGTGGCTGCTAGACATGCCTCTCTGATTTCATCACTAGCAGGATGCCATGGAGGTGGCCCTTTCTCTGTGAGAAGCCCCCAACATAGAGCTCCTGAATTAATAACAGCAATATTTCTAGTTTGAAACCACGAAGTGTATTGTCCAAGTGAATTGTTATTGAGTGTCCCTTTGCAGTATGTCATCACAAAATCTATTTTTGTAGCTGAACAATCTACCAGTTGTCTAAAAAACCATTTCTTTACTAGGCTCTCGATCATATACTTACACTAACTTCCCCAAAGGGTATCCAGTCAGGCCTATGTGTCTTATTTTTCCAGATGCTTTAGCCATTTCCAATGCTTGCAACGTCTCATAGAGAACAATTGATTCATTAGGAGCGAAATCGGAATCATGAATCTGAAAAGGTTTCACGATCAATTTTGAATTTTGTACAGAGTATCCATGAGTTTTAACTTACCTGTACATAACAAATATCAATATATGTCAGTTGTAATCGCTTCAAAGAGTTTGTCAATGATTCTAATATTTTGTCGGCTCTGAAATCGAAGGTCCTAGCATAGTCCAGTTCGAAACGTCCAACTTTAGTGCTTATGTAATATGATTTCCGCGGCACTTTCGATAATGCCTGGTGAATAAAATTTAGAAATTGATGAAGAGTTCAGCTGTTCATACCTTTCCAAGTATAGATTCACTTCTACTCTGACTATACCAGTATCCCGTGTCAATATAATTGATTCCTGAAAGATTAGTTTATGTTACCAATTTGAGTTCATTTTAAACCTTGCTTGATAGCAGTTTCAACAATTTTCGTAATAGAATCTTCAACGTTTCCAAACATTCCACCGATGGCCGCAGCACCTACAAAATGTGAAATTCCTTTGAGGAAACAACTAAAACACTCACCAAAACCAATTTTTGATATCCGAATATCAGTTCCAGGTATTTGTCGGTATATCATTCGTCTAACTGCTGATTCGTCATGAAATCGTGGAATGAAGGTAGCGGGTAGAGAGCTCTAAATATACATATTTAAGACTTCTTAAGAAAAACTGGCAATGCTCCTATTTTTAAGAACTAAAAACTCAATGCTTGAAGGAACTATCCATCATTGAAATCTGAATTTCAACTCCTAAAATAACTACTCACGTCCACTTGTTCTCGTTCTCTTTTGCTGGATCCTGCACGATGACCCGTTGGAGCGAGAGATATACTTCTGGGAAGCTGACGAGATGTTGAAGGCTGAAATTTCAATTTTTATGAATTTTTTTTGTTTTTTTACGAGCCTGAAATACAGTTGCTTTTTTCAAGATACGAAATTGAACAACATGAAAACGTTACATTACCACTATGGACCAAATTACCGTAGTCAAAAACTTTTATCAATTCTCTTTTGAGGTGTTTTGTTCACAAAAAGCTCGAACCTCTGAAAGACGGTCGTATAACCGTTGATGTGAGACAGAACCATTCATATATATCGGAACTCCACGGCTCCGAGTGAATGTGTGTGATTGCATCACAAAATATACAGCTCATGTATAGAAATGCATTAAATCGAGTAGATTCTGAAAAAAAGGTCAATTTTGGTTTCAAGGTTTTTTTTTCTGAAATCGTAAGTGTACAGTATCACGAGACTTATCAGAAAAACGCTTTGAAAACTGTAAAGTGCAGTAGCATTCTCCAGAGAGCCTCACAGACGGAAGAGAGAAAAAAAAACGAGATTATTTCAAAAATTAATTGAATTCGGCAGAATGACTGAAAGAAAGTTCTTTGGCACTCACTCGTCCTGCTTCTTCTATTTCTTTCGCCTTTTGACTCGTGAAAACTTTTCGACTCTTCTAGAGAGCTCATCCTCAGAAGCGGGGGAGTCATTCATCTGTGTCTCTCCACTTTCATTACAGTCGGTGGTAGTATTTCACTGGTTACCGTAATTTGAAATGCATGACGAGAAAGGAAAACACTCACACTCTCACACACATATATGTATCTAAGAAAGGAATAGATTGGAAGACAATAAGAGAAATAAAGAAGAAAAGGAGAATTGAATTGAAAAGTTTTGAACCATTGAAACTTTGAGTAAAATTTGGAAGTGGGGTTTCAAAACGATGTGCATTATCATTCTCTCTTTCAAAAACTCTTCCAAAGCATGAAGTTTTCTTCATATTTCATCAACAAACTAGAATCCAAAAAAAGAACAAGAATTATTCAAGAGATAGCTGAGAATCTGGGACAACAGATATATGGATAAAAAGAGGGTGGAACTTCAGAAAAATAATTTCTCTAGAAATTTGATAAAAGCTATTTTTAGTTAATTTGAACCTAGGATTCGCTTGACATAACTTTTCATTTTGGAAAGCAGTTGGGTATGATATGTTCTCTGCATGGATGTATAAATACTCTGAAAAGAGATTCATTTCTTTATTCCATCGAACCTTCCCCCCGCTTTCAAGATATTTCTGCTCAAGCAAAAAAGAAACGTTTAGAATAATTAGAGCTATAACCGAACGAATTGCATATGCTCTGAGAATCAAGGAGTTCTTGAGTTTTATTCATTAGCTTCAGTGACCTAATCAAAATTCCAATCATAACGCAGACTGTGAAAATTCTTCACGTTGTAATTTTTCACGTAAAGGCCTTTTTAAAGGACTTCAAAGGATTCACAGACGAAAATTTGTAATCGGAAAAATGTTTCAATTTTTCTCGTGAACTGTTTTCTCTCAGGGTCCAACAAGGGGGGTAAAGGTCATGATGAATTTCTATTCTACTTCGAATTTGTATTCTTCCAACCGATAGTTGCATCGGAGCTGAAACGAAATTCGGCAATCAGAGGTAGTTGAGAATGCGAACTAAAAATCGTCTTTATACGAATTCTATCTCATTGCAGAAACAAAAGAATTGTTATGAACGCTGATAAAACTACGAATCAAGTTGAGATGATCAGGCGGAAACCAGGAAACAATCGCTCTAGATGGAAGTAACGCATCATTCATAATTGTAGTCAAAAACACACTCGGTATATTTTGAAATTCAATAGTTACTAGGACGTCAATAACAAGTTTTGAATTTTAAAGTAGATCTTGCGAGCATAATCTAGAAGCTGTGGGGCATACTTCTCCACTAGGCACGGCATGTTTCAGTCTACTTCATTTAAGAGAAAGCACGGTTGTTTTCGGACGGTTGTGCTTTTTTCGAAGTTTTCGGGTCTCATCATTGCTGTGGAAGAGTTGAACCATGGTGAGAAAAGAGAAATGTTTGTGAGATTGTTCAGAATGAAGTAGGTTTGAGTAGAAAGGAACTAAGTGATCTTGTGAGCATTATCTAGAAGCTGTGGGGCATACTTCTCCACTAGGCACGGCATGTTTCAGTCTACTTCATTTAAGAGAAAGCACGGTTGTTTTCGGACGGTTGTGCTTTTTTCGAAGTTTTCGGGTCTCATCATTGCTGTGGAAGAGTTGAACCATGGTGAGAAAAGAGAAATGTTTGTGAGATTGTTCAGAGTAAAACTGGCTTGAGTAGAAAGGAACTAAGTGATCTTGTAAGGATTATCTGAGCATTATCATTTTGGATAAGGTATTCTCACCGATGCGAAACCGATGTAATCAAGAATAACTGCAAGGAAGTTCAAGAAGTTAATTTGAAGCTATCTGTGCTTTTTAACGTTGCTGAACTGTGATGTATCTAATGAAGGGTTTTTTTTGTGACATAATTAGGGTACATGAAGTACCTAATTATGTCACTGTGTTTTCAAACATTCTACTCACAAACAATCTAGGTACAGCTCGATTAGATATTAGACACATCGTTGGCTTTTTCTTTTTGTAACTTTTAATCTTCTTATCTGTGATCTTTGTCGGAATCTACCTTCCATTGTGAGCGAGGTATGTGGCGTCAGATTGCAAATATCGCAGGAACCTAAGTTTTGCTGTCAATGTTTTAACTCAAAGGTGGATAGAACATAAGAACGTTCCAAGTACGAAACAGTTTCGTCCTTGCTTCTAGAGTTATGCCCACTCTAAATTCTCGAGGCCAACGTGGTCCCCCTCAAAATGCCCAATGAGCGCGGTTGGCATTTTCATCCCCGTGGAGGGTGGATAACCGCTTGATCCTTTAAAAATGATTCAAGTTCGCACAATACTCAACTTCGATCCCCTCAGATGCAACTCAAGATCAAATAAGGGCGGTAAGCCGAATCAGATCTTTCTGGATCACAACTGCAAAAACTTAGGTGTGTCCAAGAATACTGTATCCATTGAACAACATCAGTTGCGATTTCTCTCCTGTCTGTTTCTCGTTGTTCACACAAACATTCAGTTCAAAATTATTCTGAACAACCTATCGTTTGTGTTCGTCCTTTTGACATTAAAATACAGTTATACCTTATGTAACTTTTTGAAGAGTAAAATCACAAGGGCAACAATAAAAACAAATTGGAGGAATAACAAAAACATTTTTGGACTATTACTTCTTTTTCTTTTTCTTTGCGAGAAGAAGGTTCGGTTGTTCTTCTTCTTCTTCTTGCATGGTCACATCTTGTACTGGCTCTTCTGCACCTAATGTCATTGTCTGAACTTCTTCTTCGTCGTCATCAAGTCCACTGAGCAAATCATCGACCTCTTTTTCCTCGCGCTGAAAACTTCCACTAGTTAAAAGTTTTAGTGTTGCGGTCACTAACCTTTCTATTTGAAATGGTGCTGCTTTTCTGGGTTTCAGTCACTTCTACTTTACCAACACTATTCTGAATCATTTCAACCTGCTCTGAAATAGATGCATCATTGTCCACTTCTTCTTGTTTTACTGATCCGACACTCAATGGGTTCTCGTTGAGGACGATACTTGGTTGATACATAGCCCTCTGTTCCACATCGGGTTCATTTTTTACAACAGGGGCCACAATTTTTCGTGCAGCTACGGTTCCCGCTGTGAGGATAAGAGCAGGAGCAGTGATTGCAAAACCGTCAGGACGTTTGAAAGCACTTCTGTAAACAATTTGTTTTCGACCTTTAATGATGTTTCATCTAATCACCGTTCTCTTTGATCTTGCTTGACGACATCACTAACGACCGCAGTGAGAGCTTCAGCGCGTGACATAGCCAGCTTGACACAACGTTCTATCTGCAATTTCGAAATTTTTTGCTCGGTGTTTGATTTTTTTATACGAGATTTTAGATGATAACGGGGCTATAAAGATAAATAGACTAACTTGTTTGGTAGATAATACGAGATTGGTGCTCTGATGAAGAGCACAAACTTCTCGACGTTTATTGCAAGCGACTACAATTGATCCATCAAGACATGCTGCTTCTTTATCAGTTGGATCGATAACTACCATTTGTCTGAAAATTGAATTTTCAAACGTTTTAAAAAGAAACAAACCCTTTATCCAATAATCCAATTGTTGTACAAATTGGCATGTGATAAATATTGAGTGGAACTGGAGCTTTTTCATACTCAGAGTACTGGAAAGATATTGAACTTGTACTTATTCAAAAATAGAATACTCACAATGAGAGTATGGTGTGGTTCTAATGTAACATTTGGTCTTTTGAAATGCTGTAATGCGGTTATTGCAGCAAGACAAGCACAATCAAGAAGGCTGCCATCATCATCCAAAATACGGACATCCACACGAACTTTCCAAATTTCTTTTCCAGCACGAATACAAAGTGACTGGAATAATTCAATAATTTGTCATTCCTATGGTAACTTCGAAATTACCTCAACGTCAATGCATCGAGAATCTCTGATAATAAGTTCTAGCAATCGAATAAGTTCCATACCTCTGCTTCCGAGACGATCATGCTCATTAGCTGGAATTTAGTTTTTTCCAGTTAATTTTTTTTTTCGAAGAGTTCGAACTTATGTACATACCATAATTAGCCATTGGACTTAAATCAACATCTATGTTTATCACTCCCTTATGTGGCCGCATTGAAGAAGGCTCAGCGATCTGTGCACTGACTGCAGCCAGCACTCTGAAGAAAAGAATTACGATCCTCGAAAACTGTTTGAATTAAATACTTTGTATTTCCAATCGTACAAATTGCTGTTCCTATTTCAGCACCAACCACTAATTTCACTTCACGAAACTCTTCGAGGCCTCTAAAGTCGAAACGCTGCAAATTTTCAGCGTTGAGAACGATACATTCATGGATTGCTTACTTTTCCACTTCTTAATGCTTCTAAAATCAATGCTTTCTCGCATATGGTTACTGGTTGCACCCTCATGTTTTCTGTAAGATAGAGCTTTTATCTTGTAAAGCCAACATTCCTGTAGGCCGAAATATTTCGAAGGTGATGGAAACGCGATTTCTACAACATTACAAGTAGTTCAAAGAAGCAAAATGTATTATTGAAAACATGAATAATCTGCAAAATTTGGAAAAATGGGAACAATAAAAGGTATCGAAATCATAGATCAGAGATTTTCAGTGGAAATTAATTAGCTTTGCTGAGTTCCCATGGTGGCAAGTTGGGCTTGAACTTTCGTTTGGAAGGCATCCGATATGTACGCGCGGGTCCGTCTCTTCTCCTTCAGAATTCCTTCAACAGTCTCTACCTGCAAATGAATTATTCTTGATTATAAGAATCTAAACATCAGAATGTTATCTTAGTTTTGGTTACTGAGACTAACCTGCTTTGTTATGTGAGCTTTTTTGCGGTCGAAAATAGCCTTTGCTTTCTCGCGATCCAATTCGACGAAATAACCTGTTCCGATTTCGACCATGTGCTTTGATGGATCCGAGAGTTCAGCACGTATGTACAACTGAAAATACTGAGCATGAAAAGCATATTGCATTTCGAACAACTAACAGATTCAGAGAGTGGAATTAGAGCTGTGTGTCCAGCGGTGGCTACCTTGACATCTTCTAAAGCTGAGATGCTTTTCTCATTTCTTGTCATAAGACCCTGAATTTAAATTTGTTAATTTTTTTGTTGATATTTAGTTCTTACCTTAAGAGCTTGGAAAGATTCTTGGAAGAATGTCAATTCTTGTTCGCAATTTTTCTGCAGCTCTCCAAGTTGTTGCAGACTGAGTTCCGACAGAGGTACTCCTTTTGGCTCTTCTGCCATTTTTCAATCTGAAGAATTCGAGTGATAAAAACTGATTAGCTGTAAAATTTAATGTAAAAGCGAGAGAAAATGAAAAAAGAAAAATTTCTTGCGAGAATTTCTCGAACTTGAGTCGGTGGTAGAGGAGCTGCAATGGCAGCGGCCACGGCCTTCATTGGCGGTCATTCAAATTTAGCTATGTGCTGTGGCTATCCTGGCCTAAATATATAGATCTATCAGTAACGAAAAATTGTTGTCCGTTTTGAGAATATAACTAAACTTTCAAAAATAGTACCGGAGCTGTTTCCTGACGATTTTCTTTAAAAAAAACTTATTCGTGACAAGGAATTATATAACAAGATAATTTTCAAAAAAATTATCATATAATATCATATTATCATATAATCATATAATTAATTGTCACTTCTCTGCTGAACGTTTCGAAACAATGATGAACGAATACTTCTATCCATCCCTTTTGCTTCCACCAATTAAGAAATTCGTTTTTCTTTTTCAGAAGGTCGAAGCAATTATCTTCAGATTCATTTTCTTGTATTTCTTCAAATTCGAAGATCGTTTCAGTGCTGTAAGGTGTTGTCGCTTCCGATTCAATCACTTGATTTTATGTTCTGTAGACATATCAGGGTATTCCCCCAAATATTTCTGCTGAAGGTCTCTCGTGAAGGTGAATCATAAAATCGCCTCCTCTCAAATCGATGGATTCTGAACGATGAAAAAGCAAATAGATCAGTTCAAAAACCAAACAACATTCAGAAAAATTTGCACGTGGGGCAGGGATACCTCATTATTATCTGCAAATCGCAGAATACACTTGATGATTCATTGAAAAGGAATAATTGAAACTAGGTCTAACGCATGTCATCAATTAAATCACGATGATTTTCATTGAAAAACTAAAATGATGATAACATTCAAAAAAACATGTCTGTAGCACTTCCCTTTAGGTACCGCCCAACTTCACCTCAGTTCTCCTATAAAACAAACAGCTGGAGATAAAATACGAATCCGATCATACTTTGAAAAACATTCCTCTCAACTACATCACGAAGCTACGGAAGTTTTCAGATTCCCAAGTTCAAAACTATACATTTTTAACGATCCACATTGGAGAGAAATTTTCAACGCTCAAAAGCTTTGCCTATTTTCGTGGCAATTGGACTTTTTTTCTAGGAAAAACACCATTAAAATCGAGAAACGATATATTGAATTGAACATAAAAATTGATTTCGAAATCAGTGTTACTCGACGTTGACTCAATCCAGTTCAGCTTCATTGTTAAGAGCTCCAATAACTTCTTTTAGCATAGCTTTTTTCCATAATTCATAATTTTAAATGATGGACTAATTTTGGAAAATGGCTTCTTTTTGACACATTTGCAATCAAAGCTTCTCAAAATCTTCCTACCCAAAGGATGAAGTTGGAGCTATGAGAGGATAGACCAAAACAATAGTACTTGATTTGTCAAATTCGAAAACTGTAGGAATCAATGTCATAATGATATTTGTTTATGTAAACGTTGTCTTATAGTACTAATATATCTATTTTACAGAACTAATAATCAAAATAAAGTTGAAATCATTTGATTATTGTAGACGATGTCTTTTGTAGTTATCTTGATCAATGAAGTAGTTTATATCACGTTTTTGTTTATCAAAGTCCAACATGATCTTTTTCCTTCTTTATATAGTCGAATCTTCTCGAATCAGAGGAATTGTTTTCAAATCATTCAACATTTTTCTATCCTATCTTTTCTCTTTTTTCACTATTCTTTTTTCTTTTTGTGATCTTCCTCTCAAATGATAAGAGACTTTTAAAAGTCATTCTTGTTCTTTTTTAAAGATATCCCTTCTTCTCTCCTCTCCACCAGTTTGATCATTGTCTTCTATTTTTGGAAACTTATCAATCATTTCTCAGTCTATCACCTCTAAAGATAGGTCGAAAATGACGTTGATCATTCACGGAGATCTCTAAAGATCATAGGCTCCGCCCACAGGAATTGTTGTTCAAATAGGGAGCAAAGATGGTTTATTATAACCACATGACATATATAAATAATGAGATCCACGTGAAGATCCTTTCAAAAAACATTTCCTTTTCTTCCCAGCGACGTCACCGAAGGTCTTCCGATCTTTGAGTGACCTTTAGTATTAAATTTAATGAATTTTTTTTTGAGAAATGACTTTTGATTCAAAGTGGTCGGTGATATTACTAGACTAAATGGAACAAACCTTCTAATTATTGATCTTTGATCATTAACACCTTTTTGATTCGAGTTATCAGTCATCACACCTGTATCTATTATGATTAAGAAAACAATCTTTTGTTTTTCATTTCCAACAGGTCTTCAATAGATTTGTGTAATGATTAACCGATTACGGTAACTGTTTTTCTAAGTGCTTATTTTACTAACTGGAAGTTTTTCTGATTGGAAGCTTCTGATCAACCTTGCAACTGACCTACATGATCTTCACTTCCTGGCAGAAGGAGTGTGACTATTTAGGGTTACTGTACTGCATTGAAGAGGTGTCAATGTTATTGATACGGACATCAAACAGAGACAAAGAAATCATCAAAAGAAATGACCTACACGGCAAAAAGAAGACAATTCTCTCAACTTTTTGTTTCCTAAAGAATAAAAAAAATGAACTTTGGCTGATGATAATCTTCTTGAAACTTTGACGTAGAGTTCCGTTCTTCTCTCAGCTGACGAACAAAAGTTGATAAGAAGGAAAAAAGAAGAGAGAAGTCATGTATGTTACAATGATTCTTTGGCAGAAATCCAAAAAACTAATCGAATTAGTCTACCACCTGTTGAACCATGTGCACTTAACAGGAAATTATCATTTCGGATGGAAATTCAGATGGGAAGATGTTTCTGCTCCAAGATGGTCGAGAATTCAAGGTTGCAAGTAATCTCTGAAGTGTGCTCCTGAGTTGTTCGTCTCACCAGAGCTTAGGATATTTCTCATGAACTCTTATTGGGTATTCATTGGGAGGGTAATTTTTCATCTGGGTGTCTACCTTCCATAGAAAAGTATCAAGAACCAATATTCCCGTTATCTTCCTGGATGGCTACAGAAATCAGTTCCGAATGATTTATAACTCATGAATCAGATCACAAACCCTTCAACCACTATCTTATTCGTCGAAATCGCTTTCAAATTAAGTTTCTTTTCAGTTTGCATCATCTACAGACCGTTCCTCCCTAGTTGTATCATCTTATCAAACCAACATTTTCCAACAGTTTTCTCTCAAAATACATACAATTATACCAGTTACATGCCCTTCATCGGCTTCTTCTCTTCTGTTTCTTCACACCTTTCGCTTTCTGTCTCCTTCATCCAGGTCAAGTTTTTCCTCCTTTTCTCCTCCTCAATTGTCATCTTCATAGTCTCTACTTTTTCTTTTTCATTACGTCTTCAATGTGTCTTCTACAAAAGTGGGAGGAAATAGGGAAGAAACAAGGGAGAGACCATAGAGATATAGGCAAGTCTCCTCCTTCAATTTTCTCTTTACATAGCCATTTCATATACCATTCGGACATCAAGTGTCTCTTATTCTTCCTTTTTCTCTTTCGTTTCAATTATATCTCACTTTGGTGTTCAGGTTGTTAGCTGGTACTTAATTAGGTAACAATCTGAACAAATAAACAGTTCTGATACAAGTTTTAGGCACTTTTCAAATTGGAACATATTCTCATGACGGCGGTGGTATGGTAGACTCTCCTAGGATGTCTAGGTGTCTTGAAAAATAAGTTGACAGTATCAAAACTTTTGGAATCGGTTCAGTAAATCCAACTTCCTCATTCTAGTGTTCCACTCATGAAGACTTCTCTCAAACTTCCTTATAATTAGAATGCCACTTGACTTTTTTTTCCTGAGATTTTCAAGATGCTAACTCAACCTAATTGTCTTCTGGTTATCCAATCGAACCCTTCTTTCCACTTTTTTCATTTTTTAGCCTGTTTGGATTAAATAGAAACTAATAATCCAGTTTCTCCTCTCTGTAATCTTAATATCCACTATTGAAAACATTAGGTTTTGGTTACTGTAATTGGAATAAGATTTGAAAATCCGTTTGCAAAAGAATTGAGTAAATTTTGGCTAGTTGAAAACTTTTTGATACCTCTACCAGCAACAAAGATATAATGATGAATTGCATGTCTCAATTTGAAACTTGTGATCGAAAACTTCTGACCAATACAGTAACGCCCGTTCAAAGCAGTGTTTCTAGGTTTATTGACAAATCAAATACAAAAAATTGTATAGTATACATCAAGATGTATAAACATCTTTTCCCCCGTGTATGAACAAACAATTCAAATATTACTGATTTTCTAATCTGGCTTCTGAACGGTTTCTCTTCATTTTTTCATAAAATATTCCATAATTTTCACAATTTTTCGCATGGCAGTAGACAAACACTTCCGTTCATGTCTCAAACCAACATTCACCCACTTTAAAAACTGTTTTTCTTTTTTTTTTTCTAAAAAATGAATTGGTAATTTTTCAGTATGTACACATATATTCTATTATTTATATTATTATCAACATGTACTGCTCATTCACTTCGAGATCTATCAAGTCAGGACGAGGAAGGACCACCCTCATCAGCTCCCGGAGTTAGAAAACGGAGAATGATGTCGGAAGAAGATCAAAAAGTTGTTGACTATTATATGGAGAAACTGAATAAATTAGCCGACGAAAAGCATCCCGAGGTAAACACATATTGATCAATTTTTGTCTTCTCATTTTCAATTTGATTGAGACGGTGGTCATGATCCTCTTGTTTCTGTCTCGACACGGTTTCAATCCCATTTCTGTTTCTCATTTTCTCTCCTGTTAATTTCTTCGTTTTCTATGTACTGATTGAATGATTCTCTAACCGCATCGAAACAGGTTTCTCACTTTATTCTCCTTTTTCCTTATTCATTTTGATTCTCGAGACACATTTGGGGCCAGAGATAAATGTATGGGTGGTGAGAAGAGAGAGGAGACATTTATGCTGCTGTAGCTGCTAAAAGAAAAAAAAAGGAGAAGATGATGAAGAAGGAAAAATGAGAAGAGTGTTGATTAATTGACCACTCCATGAATTGAGAACGATTGGAAAGAAGGAGAGGGAGTAGATTTCAATAATAATTATTTGGTAGGGATTAAATGGATTACTGTCAAGCTAGACAAATCGATAGAAATTGAAACATCTCAAAAATCTTAAACTAGGACTACATTTTGGGAATTGAATTCCGAAAAGTCTTGGCTTTGAATAGTGTGGCTTCAACTTTAATTATTATTTTCTGTCGCAGTTCTAATTGTACTTCGCTTATTCTGACAGCTCATTATTTCAGGAACTTCAACAAAGAATAGAACATCCAGAATTGAAAACATGGAATCGCATGAAAGATAGCGTGTTGAATCCAGAAGAACAAGGAAAGTTCTTTCAAGGAGACATCGTTTTGTTCCCAGACCAGGCAAAGGCTCTTTATGAACAAGCATTGGTAGAAGGTGAATATTTATAGTTTTGTCTCATCATAATGATATTCTTTCAGGAAAATCACGAGTTAAGAGGAAGTTCATTGGATCGAATTTGAGACGGTGGGACGCTAGTCGTCCAATCATTTATGCATTTGATGGAAGCCACAGTAAGTTTTATTTAAAAAAAAATATTCGATTTTTGAAAAATAACCACATTAAAAAACAGAACAAAACTCTACAATATTCAGAAATGAAAAAAAGTTTTTCTGAAATTGGTTGGTAGCATCGTGCTTTTGAATCTTATCAAAAAAGATTTTTCCAAAAAAACATTTCAACAACTACCGTATCCATCGCAGCTAAACACTAAACTCAATTGCAAAAAAAAAAACGATTTTTCTTTACTTTCTCGAAAAAAATGAAAAAAAAAAACAAAACAAAATCAAGTTCAGCCCAACGAGAACAGCGAATTATCGAGCTTGCTCTTGAACATTGGCACAACATCACATGCTTGAATTTTGAAAGAAATGATCAGGCTAATTCTGGAAATCGAATCGTTTTCACTGATGTTGACGGATGTGCTTCAAACGTTGGAAGACATCCACTGGGAGAAGAGCAATTAGTTTCTTTGGCACCAGAATGCATTCGATTGGGAGTTATTGCTCATGAAGTTGCTCACGCTCTTGGATTCTGGCATGAACAATCTAGACCAGACAGAGATCAATATGTGACAGTTAGATGGGAAAATATCGATAAAGACTCTAAAGGACAGTTTTTAAAAGAAGATCCAGATGATGTGGATAATGCTGGTGTACCATATGACTACGGTAGTATCATGCATTATAGGTCTAAAGCGTTTTCCAAGTTTGATGATTTGTATACCATTAGCACATTTGTCACGGATTATCAAAAAACAATTGGTAAGTTCTAAATGTTTATAAACAGTTTCAAAAATGTTTGTTTCAAATTCAGGTCAACGTGACCAACTTTCGTTCAATGATATTCGACTAATGAACAAAATCTATTGCTCGGCGGTTTGCCCGTCTAAACTTCCATGTCAACGTGGTGGATATACGGATCCGCGTCGTTGTGATCGTTGCCGATGCCCTGATGGTTTTACTGGTCAATATTGCGAACAAGTTATGCCAGGTTACGGAGCAACATGTGGTGGAAGAATCAATTTATCAAGATCCACAACAAGACTGTCTTCACCTGGTTATCCAAGAGAATTCAAAGAAGGACAAGAGTGCTCATGGCTCCTTGTTGCACCACCAGGTCACATTGTTGAATTCCAGTTCATTGGAGAATTTGAAATGTATTGTAAAGTTAGACATTCTCTATGCATGGACTACGTTGAAGTTCGGAACTCTACCGATTTCGCCAATACTGGAATGAGGTGAGTTCGAGTGTAGTATTCTAATTTTGGATCAACCTTTTCAGATATTGCTGTTATGGTACACCACCTACTCGAATTCGTTCAGCTACTACAGATATGGTAGTGTTGTTCCGTAGTTTCTACCGAGGAGGAAAAGGATTTGAAGCGAGAGCTCGAGCAGTTCCAGAGGCGGGTACCTGGAATGCTTGGAGTCCATGGACCGCCTGTTCTGCATCATGTGGAGCTTGTGGAAGTCGCATGAGAACCAGAACTTGTCCACCAGGAAATGCATGCTCGTACGTTTTTCGACCAACTAATGTCTTGACCGTAGCCCTATTTTACCCTTTAATACTAAACATTTTGCTAGCATACAACTCAATTATTTTACAGAGGGGAACCGGTGGAAACCCAAGTATGCAACACTCAAGCTTGTACGGGTATGTGCGCTCAGAAACGAGAGGAGGAGGGACAATGTGGAGGTTTCCTTTCTTTGCTACGAGGCGTCCGTTGTAGACAGTAAGTCACATTTAATACTTTGCAATTTTAATTATCAATTACAGAGAGAAGACAGTAATGGCACCATGTGAGAACGCATGTTGTCCAGGATTCACTTTACAACGTGGCAGATGTGTCCGGTGATCTTGAACTTCTTCACTACGCTTTTTTTTTTTCTTGATGTAATCAATCGAACTCTTACGATTCTACGGGCCATTTTCTAATCAAAACCAAATTTTTATATCCTTATTCGTATGTTCTTCAATTTGAGGCATAACCATTTTTGTTTCAAGTTTGTTTGTGTGTATTGAACAAGTTTTTTCATGTTTTGAGATAATAAATATTTTTTTGCGCATTACTGTTCAGGGGGAACGGCATGTGGTTTTGCCTCGGGGTGTTAGTTCTTTTTTACACATAACGGTGAGTCCTGAACTTAATGGAAATCATTTGTGAGAAGCCATCTTGAGATTTCATTATTAGAAAAAATGACAATGAACAGTGCTTTGGGCGAAAAATGAAGTGTTTATCTACGAAAAAATTTGATTCCGTGTTTCCTAAGCTCGTCCTAATGGTGATATTTCTTACTTCACTTTCGAAAGCTTCAGAAGTCATCTCAAGACAAGAATCGGTATCACCTTTCCCGATTAAACGAAGTGTTTTTGTGTTCTCAAACCTTTTTTCTTCAGTTAGCATACATCAGCAAACAATTGTTTAAAAATTGTTTCTTTCACAATCGTTTTTTTTTTAATTCTTTTATTTCAGAGAAAACTGTTTTTAATCACCTGAATTTCGGTATTTTAGATCAGGACAGACACACGTTAAACGAGTGATACCGTAGCTGCAGGCGGGTCTCGTAGCGAAGAAACGTTGAATACTCAGTCAACAAGCCCAATTTACTGATTTTTTCGTACTTTTTAATTCTTTTTTTGAAAATTTCAGCTTTTTTGACTTGAAAATGTTAAATTCGCACCAAAAAATGACGTTGAACCTTGTTTTTTGACGTATATTGACGATAAAAAGCAGAAAAACCCGCGATTTTTGTTGAAAATAGCGTATTTTTGGCATTTGAAATTTTAGGGCTTTAGACTTATTTTTTTTTATTTTCTCGTGATCCTTTTTTTCTTGTTCGCGATATCATTTTTCCTCAAGTCTGTGTTACAGGGTACAAAATGGTTGGAAAGAGAAACCTCCCGGTCATCAGCAGAAACTTCGACCTCTCTCCAGGAGTGCTCCGTTTCTCAGCCTCCCGCCTTCGTCTGAAGAAGGGAGAGAAGAAGCCAAAGTTCACCAACACCAAGGTAGTTTTTTCAAGTTTTATAATTTCAAAGTACGAGGTCCAGAGTCACCTTTTTGATTAACATGTCACTTTGGTGCTAGGATTGCTCGAAAATAAATTTGGTCGTATTATGCAAGTAGGGCTTGCTTCTGCGCTCCCCTCCTTCACCTCATTCCCAAACAAAAAAGAACAAATAGTTTTTTCGATTAACTAACGATTTCAAATATTGACTGACAAACTCAGTTTTAGGACACTAAGCTTCCACGTCTTCAAAGAAACGGAACCAAGTTTGCTCTTGGACACGCCAAGTCTGTCCCACTCCGCAAGACCCTCACTCCAGGAACCGTCTTGATCGTTCTTGCCGGACGTCATAAGGGAAAGCGTGTGATCTTCCTGAAGCAGCTTCCACAATCCGGACTTCTCCTCGTCACTGGTTCGTTTTTAAAAAATTTGAATGTAGAAGCATTGAAAAGGGACGGTTTTTCTAATTAGAACATTCCGTATAATTTTGGTGCAATAGCATAGAGAGCCGCAGTGTTACTCTTCTTTACAAATCCTGTATCTGGAGAGTGTCAAGCGGTTCCCACAATCGAGGTTCCCAAATTTTGTTTTTGGTGATTTCAATTTTCTCTAA
Organism: Caenorhabditis brenneri; assembly: GCA_000143925.2. Lineage (NCBI taxonomy): Eukaryota > Metazoa > Nematoda > Chromadorea > Rhabditida > Rhabditidae > Caenorhabditis > Caenorhabditis brenneri. The sequence continues at coordinate 501,188 of GL379840.1, read as the reverse complement.
ATCGATTAAAAATTATATTATAGGACCACACAAGATCAACGGATTCCCACTCCGCAGAATCGGACAATCTTTCGTGATCGCCACATCCCTTAAGGTCAATGTCTCTGGAGTCAAGATCCCAGATCACATCAATGACGAGTATTTCAAGAGAAAGTCGACTTCTCAAAAGACCGGAAAGAACATCTTCGCTGCTGGAAAGACCGACTACACAGTATGTTTCAATTTTGTTTCTGCATCAAAAAGGGACGGTACTTCCCAGTGGATTTTCCGTATAGTTTTGATGCGAAAAAGTAGAGAGGTGCAGTGTTACTCTTCATCATATTACTTGTGAACGGAGAGTGTCAAGCGCTTCCCACATTTGTTAGAACACTTTTAAAAAAATACAAGTCTCAATAACTTTGCTTTCCATGTCTAATTTGTAAACTTTCAGGTTTCTGAGCAAAGAAAGAAGGACATCAAGACTGTTGATGCCCCAATCCTTGCTGCCATCAAGAAGCACCCAGAGCACAAATTCCTCTTCGGATACCTCGGAACGAGATTCTCGCTCGGAAAGAACCAATATCCACACAAGATGCAATTCTAAATGTATTTTGTTATTGAATAAATTGTTGACATTTGTTCGTTAAATACTGTCATCAGTTTGTATCTCTGCAGACAACTTCAGTCAGATTTCGAATGAACTTGGGACGTGTTAGCAAACTTCAGTTTTAGTTAAATAAAATTAGACTTGATCAAAAGTGAAATTTGAAAATGTGTTTGATTTTCTGTTATCTCCGTGAAATGTTCCTCTGAAGTCTGCTGGCATGTTCCCATTGTTTTTTAGAATGGAGTTTCGGTTAAAATGCAGCAATCTACGAAATTTCTCGAATCAGATTTTTCGCATGCATAGCACAATACTGACTCCCTGTTAATTCTGTAGAAACTGTTGATGTTTGGAGGGATACGAGACCGTCTCTTCCGCTTCCAGAGGCAGAATCGGAGATCCCGCAACGAGTTCTTCGGACAACACCCTTCCCAACCAGGTTAAGTTTTAATGGATGCACATTATATTTTAGAATAGCTTTGTTTTGTATATCTTGTCGCAGATAATATTGAGAGAACCAAAAACCATTGAATGTTTACTTTTCCCACGAGACAAAACAAATTGGAAAGGAGCTCTTCATGTTGGGCCGTCACAGTTTGCGGTTTTTTCTCAATCTTACTTCTGTTTTTTTTTACTAATTTCCTTATAGTTTCGTATCCCAGGTTGCATTATTTCCTAACTCTTGCATGCATTTTGAGCGGATTATCCGTTTCTTGTCGTTTTCTTTTGCTCGAATAAGTCATGCGTCTGGCAGTTTTCGTGTGTGCACACAAAATATATTTCTAAGAGACGACAGAGAAAATATTCACTTTCGAGAGTTGTGGCGGAGCAACTTCTCTAGAAAAAAGTTGAAGCGAGAATTCATATAGAATTTTGAAGCGTTGTTTTCTAATTTTCACCGTTTTGTTCAATTCTTAAATTCCCTCCGCCTACCTTGTAGAATCATTTTGTTTTCTTTCTCCCACCCACTCCAAATCATACATTTTTCTTCTCTCAATCAACCACATCGTCTCAAATCGCTTGTCTTTGACAAAAATAATCACCAGAATGTGATAAAAGATTGGATTTTTTCCCCAGTCTGGTTCTTCAACCTCTCACTTTTCGTCTTCATATTTTTACTTTTGAGTTTTTATCGTATCGTATCGAAAATTCAGATTGAAGTAGTTGTTATCAGTTTTGACCTTTAACTAGTTTTGAACAAAAGTGAAACGTTAAAACGTGCACCAACACAATATTTAATACTTGTACTTTGTACATCTTCAATCCTAAATTAGTTTTTCTCGTGTGCTTCGCCTAGAGATGTGGGTGTGTGTGGAATGAAAGAGACTCTTGAGGCTACAAAAAGTAAAAAGCAAAGCACGTTTCCTTGGCAACTCCAAAAATGCGAGCGATCCGTCTGCAATTCTTACTGAAAACGGCGAGAGCACACAGGAGCGGTCAGACTCCTTCACACATAAGTCATTTTCCGTGGTTTGTTTCTCTTTGAAAAAAAATGCACTTAAAATAATATCAATCGTGCCCCTCCCGCCTTCTCATCCTCTCTTTTTCAGTTTTTAGGTCTCTCATCTTTTTCTCTCTTTTTGATCTACCTACAGTTTGCCCTATTCGCTTTTCGTACGCTTACAAAAGTCTCATTTGTTTTTAACCGCCAATAATCACAGTTTTCCAGGTTCAGAAGACATTCTCGACCCGCCACCAGCTGGTCGGACACCTGCGCGCCAAACGGAGTCGTTAACCGAGCCTCCTGTTCCGTCGCAATCTTCTCAACCTGTGGTTTTAAATCCATCCCAAATAGCCAAACCGGAGAACTCACCCCTTGGTTAGTTTATTTACTTGCTTCAATTTATGGGAATTCGTTCAAAATGGCCAGTAAGATACCTCTCAAACCATTTTCAATTCGCAACTATAAAATTATAATTCATTCCCAAAAGCGATCCTTATTCATGCAAACTGATGTTTCTGTTTTCAATATCATTCTTATAATAAAAGAACGACGTGAGGGATGTGTGTAAATATATTTATTTATTTATTTATTTGTTTGTCAGTCTCGGCATCAAAAGATTCACGGATTAAAAAAATACCGTGACCTTTTCCTGAATAGTGAGCGGCGAAGCCGCTAACATCATTTTTCAAAAAAGTGAGCCGCGAAGCGGCGAACAAAACAAGACTGCTGCAGCGCCGAAGGCGCGGCAAGCTGTCTTGTTCTTTCCAATGGTTCGTACTTGTCACGTTCCACGAAATCGTACAGCTGGAAAATATTGACCACTTTCAACGAAAACTCTTATCTATTCAACTCTAATGTTGCCTTATCTATTCAACTCTAATGTTGCCTTATCTATTCAACTCTAATGTTGCCTATTGTCTGTATTGTCTACTCTATCATTTTCTCCGTATCCTTCTTACCCTGCAAAGAAGAAACACAGTTTTTGAGGCGAATTAGATAAGAAATTGACGATTTGTCCGCGACGAATTGAAAATGAAAATCAAAAACCGTTGACTCGCTGTGAATGCTACCCTTCTTGCTTCACGAACCATGAAAGCTCTAATCTTGTTACTATTTGAAACAAATCTCTACTTTCATTGTTATATTCGTTTCATACATCTGTCTCTCAACTAAGGGCAATCTTGAGTTGAACTTTTGTACCACTAGTACTTTATCTTTTGAATAGAAACTGATAAAGCCCTACTAGTTATCAGTGTTTTCTGACTCCGCCTACTTTTCATTATAAAACGAGAGCTTTCTCCAGAAAAAAATCATTTCGTACCAATCGGTCGGAACAGCTCAATAGTACTGTTGTCTGTATATAATCAGCTAAAATGGCCGGAGGACTATTTAAACTGTTGAAAGGTATTTTCTTTTGCTATAATAGATCATTTGATAGTTTATTTCAACCCACGCTTCTTTTAAAATGACGGCCGTTTTCAGCTTCGTTTTTCTCCTCTCTCAGATCTTTTGATTCCCCTAATCGAAAATTGTTTGCAGACAAGAGTGTGGAGCATTCCCATCTGCACAAGGAGCATTCGATTCACCATCCCACTCCTCCTCGCTCCTTCTTCTCATCATCGTCTTTAGCCGTCCATCCAAACGTCGAAACAGCTCAAAGCTCATCAGAAGAAGATCTCAGAATGCCAAATATTAAGGTTAGTTGCAGCTTAAATTTCCAGAACTTTAAAATAGAAAAGACTACGTTTATTTCACTTCAATAAAGCAGATTCAATAGAATGAGAAATCCTAATTACCATTAAAAACCCATTCTCATTGTGAAGAGAACAGAAAAGGTTGACTCGTAGTGCCAGCGGCGGACGACCAACTGTAGACTCTGGGCGCAAGAAGAGAGGAAGGCTTGATGGGCGAACGTTTCGTAGTGCTGCTTTCTCTCCGTCTCTTATTCCTTTTATTGTCTCTAACTGTTTCTGTTTTTTCGTATATAACACTGAGTCTCTTCTCCTTTTGGGAGTCAGAAACTGCAGTAAATTTGCATTGTGGCGTCGGGTCCCCTTCTAGTGAACCCTCCATTTCGTTCCCACTTTTACTCTTTTGTCTTTCCTATTGGAAAACGGTGGATATTTCATTGTTCAAATTTGTAATTCAAAATGGCAAACTGCTTGGTAAGGGGTGCAATTTAAAATAGTTTGAATCCTAAAATATGAATAAATGTTTAAAAATCATTCAACTAATTTTTTAAGGTCTTCTCTGGCTCCTCTCATCCAGATCTCTCAACCAGAATCTGTGAACGCCTTCAATTAGAAGTTTCCAAAGCCTCCTTGAAGAAGTTCAGTAACAAAGAGACAAATGTCGAGATTGGAGAGTCTGTTCGTGGAGAGGATGTCTACATCATTCAATCAGCTGCTGGAGAGATAAATGATAATCTGATGGAACTTCTGATCATGATCAACGCTTGCAAGATTGCATCGTCGTGTCGAGTTGCTGCTGTCATTCCAGCCTTCCCGTACGCTCGTCAAGACAAGAAAGATAAATCGAGAGCTCCAATTTCTGCTAAACTTGTAGCAAATATGCTCTCAGTGGCTGGTGCTGATCACATCATCACCATGGATCTGCACGCTTCTCAGATTCAAGGGTTTTTCGACATCCCTGTTGACAATTTGTATGCAGAGCCAGCAATTCTGAAGTACATCAAGGAGTCGATTCCAAACTGGCAAACTTCAGTAATTGTATCTCCAGACGCCGGTGGTGCCAAGAGGTAGTTTTTTGGTAGACACATAGCGTTGAGTCTGAAACTCATTTATACAGAGTGACTTCGATCGCCGATCGTCTCAACGTAGACTTCGCTCTGATTCACAAGGAACGCAAGCGCGCCAACGAAGTTGAGAAGATGACACTGGTTGGTTCAGTTGAAGGAAAAGTGGCGATCTTGGTTGATGACATGGCTGACACTTGTGGTACAATTTGTATGGCTGCAGACAAGTATGATTGATTCTATCTGTAAGCAGCAGTCAGACAAAGTAATTTTCAGATTGGTCGAGGCTGGAGCAGAGAAGGTCTATGCTTTCTGCGTTCACGGAATTTTCTCCGGACCTGCATTGACTCGTCTCAATGCATCGAAATTCGAGGCCGTCGTTGTCACCAATACCATTCCACAGGATGAGAATATGAAAAAGTGTTCGAAAATCCAGGTAAAAAAATTTGGTGGCTTTGGGATTTTCAAAATGAAATAATTTTCAGTGCATCGACATCTCAATGATTCTCGCCGAAGCAATTCGTCGTACACACAACGGAGAGTCAGTCTCATATCTCTTCTCGCACGTCCCGATCTGCTAAATCGGTTAAATTGCTAGCTTAACTCGGGTAGAGTAACAAAAAATATCCCATTATTTCTTATTTGTTTTGAACTACACTATTTTCAACTACCCAAACCAAAGTATTTCCATCGTTACAACTGTCCTTTTCTCGGGATTTCGATTGTTTGTCTCTTTTTTTTTTCATTACTATTTTTTTCATTACTATTCTTCTTTTATTTTTCGTTTACTGTCACCATTCGATCCTGATTTTCTTCTTATCTATCTATTCTATCTCTGTTGTTCATGAAGAAGTTAGTAATGATTACTCATTCTACTCACGGAAATACAAAAATTAGAAGAATCATCTTTTGCACCAGGAACATAAAATGAAGTGCAAACATGTGTGGTGTTGACGTAGTTTAGTAGTTTAGTGAAAGTTGTAATCCAAATCGGCAAAACCTTCCAGAAATGAAACACTTGGGGTAAAAAAATCCAGGAGCAGTGAAGCAGAAGTAAAAGATAAAAACTAGGAGTTTCCTCTCTGAATGTCAGTTTAAAGAAACCAGGAAAGTTGAAAAGCAAATGTTACTCAGCTAACAGTAACGGAGAGTTAAGGTTAATCCAAATAGAATTCCCATGGCTCGTTGTCCTTCTCTTTTCGTCACCACTGGATCCATACAATCCGTGAAGGAACCTCCGAACAACTGACTCTTTGCTTCTTATTTTTCTCTCGTCACTCTCTAATCTACACAGTCTCTCATTGGATCGGTTACATCTCACAGGAGAAAGGAAGAGAGCCATTGTGTCTCGCAATTTAGAGACACATTATCTAACAACACAACACATCTTTGTGCCTCTCATTTTCTTATTTTTCTTGTTTTATAAACTTTTTACTGTTCGAAACTGTTTCTTTGAAAAGTATATCTAGGTCATCATGTTCAGATGAAGCCACGCCCATTTAGACCCTTGTTTTGAAAACTCACGTCTGCTCGATGCTTCTTCTTCTTCTTCCTCTTCGTTTCTTTTTTTTCTTTTCGTCTTAACACCTATTTTCAGGATTTCTCATACTTCTATTTTCAGAAGTCCTCAAACTATGAGGATACATTTCTTCCTCTTTTTATTACTCTTATCATTTCTAAATACGAATGGATACGAGCAACGATCAGATTGTGTTGAAACATGTTCTCATCATGATACAAGTCAAGAATTCGGAGATTGTCTCAACAATTGTTCAAAAAAGCCTAGAAAAGATAATCTAGGTGATTCAAGTTGTGAGTTGATTTCTTAAATTGATAATTGGTCTGGGTTATTAGGAGAAGAAAAGAAGATACCTGGTGTTGTTAACTTATGAAAAATCACTCAAGTTACCTTAGCTCCAAGCCGACGTATAAATCTTTGAAGGAATTCAAATGATTTCAAATAGCTTGCATCCTTCTAAGTTTGGAGTGATGCTGTTTTGGAGGTTTTTGTAAACACTAACTTCATGTTAATTACTGTTAGACACTTTTAAGATTGTCAGTTCTAGACGTAGGTGCTGTCCAGAAGCTAATAAAAAGAAATGAACAAATTTTGCACTTTGTATAAGTTCCGAGTTGTCCTAAAACCTCTAATACAGCGGCACCCCCCCATGAGTATCATGTTTCCGATTTGAATATTCTTTTCCGTAATCAACGAAACATCTATTCACCATCCTGACGTGATGCTCAAAAAAAGAGATCATGCCAGTATTCATTAGATTGTTCAAGCAGGAAACGAAGGAAGTTATCATCCCATAATTTCACTTATCTACAGTTCGCATTCAACGAAGTATTCCCAGAATTTGAGAATAAAAGACTATCTGAATTCATTAAAGATATTCACATTCACTATGTCTTTACTGGAGTTTTTCTCGAAACAAGCCACCACAAACTATCCGCTCCACTTTTAGTACATCCATTAATCTTCCTCTTGCTCCTCTCCTCAAAATAGTCCTCAGGTTTTTGGGGATCAACAATTATCTGATCTTCATTTCTCTCTATTTTTCACATCACTCTCCCTTCTTCCTTCGTGTGCACCTGACCCTTCTGGAGATCACAAATTTTCTTCATCATTCCTCTCCTGTCATTTTTCTAGCATCTCCTCTTCTCCCAGTAGTGTACACTTCTCTGATGATTGGGCGTCCATCGGAAAAGACAACTGTTTCTGTTTCTTTCGGTCTACCTGCGTCTCTTAATTCACATTCATGCTTTCGGCAATATCTCGAAAAGATTTTTATGAGTGAAAAGAAAAAAAAGAGTCCCTCTGAGAGTTTATGTTGCCGCCGTACTTTGATTGGTTTTGGGAGAAATGATGAACGGAATCACGTTAATCAAATAAAATACTCTTTGGGAGGACGACGATGAAACAAAAGAGAGAATTCAAAAGTACAAATTCAATCAAAATTTTTTGACGCGAAAAAAAAACCTTACTGATACTGTAATAGATACTGTAGAAAATAGGTTGCAAACTAGGAATTCGTGTATTTCCAGTCATTGCTGCCTTTCTATTGTAGGTGGTATTTTGGATATTGAACATATACGGTCAACCAATTAAAGAATTTCTAATTTCTAGTTTTCCGAATAGTCAAAATATTTAGAATAAACAGTCCCTTTCGGAGAAAAAAGCTGAAATGTTTTGAAAACTAAATTCTTTCAGTATTTGCATACCCACCAACGGATGTTCAAATTCAAACGAAAGTTATCATGGATGGTGGAAAAATTTTAGAGACAACGATAACATGGAAAGCAGAAGAGAAAGGTTTTTGAAAATTTTGATTTGCTTATATCTCTCATCATGATAATGTTTCTGAAATCGGGGGAATAATTGATTCGTTTTTTCAGATGCTCGTAGAGAAGGTTTCTACATTCGATACACTGCAGTGAATTCTTCTTGCCAAAAACATTTTCCTGGATATTTCACATCTTCGATTTTAGCTGTAAGTATTTCAGTACTCTTTTATTTGAACCATCATAAAGTTCAGGATGAACGGTCGCTTACAATCCCAGCTGCTTTCAATGGTCATGCCCTTGTTATCGATCACTCTTGTTCCTATAATCTCCAAATCCGTGCAAAACCGTATCCACCTGGAGATGATAAATACATAATCGAAAAACGACATACCGTACCAGATTGTATCGACAAGTACTGCAGTTGTCGACCAGGTGATGTGGCTGCAATTCGAGATGTTTCGATGGATTCGGAGTACCATTTAAATTGGAAATTCAACGAAGTCTCCGGAAAAGAATATCATTTTTATGTTGATGTTTATGAAAGGTACGCTATTTTAGTTAAGTTATTTATAAGTGATCTTAACTTCAGAATTGCGATGCCATTGATCAAAAAGAAGGGATCAGAGCCCGAAGTTGAGGAGTACACATTCAGAATTGCCAATGCTGAACCCTATGAAATATCTGCAAAAAGTTCCCAGGTTTGTTTTTGAAACTGAGAATTCTGAAATCGATTCATACGACTTTCAGATTGGTTCTCACATGTACCAATATCAACTCCCATTTCAATTCATTCCATTCCAACAGTACAAGATTTCGATATTTGCCGTAGACGATAGTTTCTGTCATAATGAAGATGTTTTTTATATCTTCAATGCTACAAACACCACATCCCCGTCATCATCATTCTCTGACAATGGATACAAATCATCTTCATTTCCTGAACTTTCTGGATCAGCCATCACAAAGACTAACGTTCTTATGGAATCATATGCTCTTGTCATTATTTTGGTAGTCGTTGCAGTAATGTCACCAATCTGTACAGCCTTTGCCTTGGTTATTTTGAGAAGGTCAGTCCACTATGAACTAAAACCTCACGGGAAAAGCTAGTTTCAGAAGACGAAAGGAGAAAAAGAAGCGTCATCATTTCCTTCACCGTCGTTCACTTTCCTGTTCTAGACATAGTATTATCGAAACAAATATACTGTATAGACCACCAAATGAAGTAAATGGAGGCACTGCGGGAGAATGGCTTATTAGAGGACAGGATATCGTTGTGGGAACTGTTATTGGTGAGTTTTTTGTTTTTAGAACTGAAAAGGCCACTTCAGCTTTCAAACATTAACTTCTAAAATATAACTTTTTTAAATGAGATTTATTTTCAACAATCATGTTTTTGAGTAGACACAAATTCCCATTATTTCCAGGAGAAGGTGCATTCGGTCAAGTGTTCAAAGGAATCTTACGTGGTCCGAATGGGCAGGTCATTCCAGTCGCTGTGAAACAACTGAAAGCAAATGCAATTGATGAAGAAAAAGAAGAGTTTGTGAGAGAAATTCAAATGATGCAGACAGTTGGTCAACATGATAATATCGTCACAATGTACGGATACTGTATGGATGATACTTTACAATGCATGATAATGGAATATGTTCCATATGGAGATTTGAAGCACTATTTACAGAATATGAGGAAAGATAAAGTGAGTTTTAGAGTTCTCGGATTGGTTATCGAATAAAAACTTATTCTAGGACACTGATAGTACAATTGATTCGAATGAATTTCTGGCATTTGCTGGTCAAGTTGCATGTGGAATGGCTCATTTAGAGTCAGTTGGAATCATTCATCGAGATCTGGCAGCAAGAAATATTTTAGTTGGAACTGGAAAAGTTTTGAAAATATCAGATTTTGGAATGTCTCGTCCTGGAATTTATATCAAAATGAGCAAAGGTAATCAAAAAAGAGCTTAAAATCTAGAATATCAGTTTTCAGGTGTAATTCCACTTCGTTGGTTATCACCAGAGGCAATCAAAGATAACACGTACTCGAATAAAAGTGATGTTTGGGTATGTTCACGAAGTTGTTGACTGAGGAATTTAAATTGTTTTTTTTTTCAGGCGTTTGGAGTATTGTTATGGGAGATTGCCACGTTAGGAGGATTCCCGTATAATAATGTAGCTGATAAAGATATTTTAAATCAGCTTACAGAAGGAATGCGTTTGGAACAACCAAACAAATGCTCAGATGACATGTGAGTCTTATAATCTTGAAAACTTTTAAAACTGAAATTGAAACATTTGAGGTATGTTCTGATGAAGTCCTGCTGGAATCTAAAACCCGAGGATCGACCAACTTTCATTTCCATTCTGAACGAAGTGGAGCAGATCAAGACAGCAGATGCTGATGCTCCGCCGTCTGACCCACCCGCTAAAAATTAATTATTTCGATTTTCATTTCCCTGTGTTTTAAAATTAGACGGGTTCTATGTTTCTTGTCTTGTACAAAATATGAATACGATTCGATTTTATATTTATTTGGTTTATAAATTGGAGAAATATATATTCAATTTGGCATATCAAACAAGTGCATCAAAAACAGAGGTCAGATGAGAAAAGAGGACATGGAATAACATCTTTACGGGGTAATAGCTTTGAGCTCCAAAGTTTCTTAGTGACCGAATCCGAAGCCAGTTCCGCGTCCCATGTGAGTGGTTTCTCTAGCAATGGCATATTGCTTTTCAAGATCATTTAGCATTTTGTCTTGGCGATTCTTCTCAGCAGACAGGTTTGAAGAATCACTCTAAAAAAATGAAACACTATGAACGAGCGACTTTTAAGAATCTTACCGTTGGCTTTGGTGCATTTTTCACACCCATAAGTCTCATGAACTTGTTAGCTTGTGAAGAGTTGACACCAGTGGCTGCAATTGCGGATGACCACAACTTCTCATTCTTTCCGCCAGAAGCTGCTTCAGAAGATGTAGATGTGGATTCATCGGTATTCTAAAATTAAAACAATGTACATACCAGGAAAATAAACCCTTACCGATGGAGTTTCAGCAGCTGGCTTCTTGTTTCCCCACAGAGCTTTTCGCTGCGCAGCAATCTCTTCAGCAGACAAACGATTTCTGAATATTGAACTTAAATTAGGATTCTGACTTTTTCTCTAACTTGTCCTCTCTTTTTTGGTAATCGTTTCGGCGATCATTTCGGTCATTTTTGTCTCTTTTCCAGTTGTTTCGATCGTCTCTCCGATCGCCCCTACGATCTTCCCGTCGTTCATCCCGCCGGCCATCTCGTCGGTCATCTCTTCTGTCATCTCTTCCGTGGTCACGACGTCTTCCATGATCGTTATCTTCCCGACGACGCGAATCGTTCTGAAAATGAGATTTCAAAGTACAGGTAGCCATAGTTTTGGCTACGAGAACTGATAACTTGACTAGTTGTACATGTGAGCAAAACCTGAAAATTCACATGATTTCTTTTTTATCCAAACTATTATCTCACCTCTCTCCCGTAGTGGGTGACAGTGCATTCTGTTTCAGTTTCCAAGTTCAAGCCGGCAAACAAAACTAAATTTTTTGAACTATTATTTCAAATTTGTATTTTTTTGGTATTAAGCACGAACATTTACCCAAACATAGTCATTAGTAGTTTTACCTTTTCTTCGTGACGGTCTGTTTTTGGGGATCTATCGGATTCTTTATGTGGTGAGCGACTTCTATCACGTTTTTCTTTCTTCTTCTCTTTCTTCACATCTTTTTTATCTCTTTTCTCACTGAAATGATTCTACGATATTTTAGTTTTTAATAAATAAAAAAGCAACTTACGCTTTATAAACTTCGTCATCACTGCTATCGAACTTTGTATGCTTTCCCATCTGCAAAATAGAGTTTTATTTTTCTATTTTATCGATTGAAGTGGTTGCATATGATCCAGAAAAAACATGCACAAAAAAAAACAAAAAAATGAAATCGTCAGAGTGTCGGGAATTGTCGCACATCATACGTATTTTACCAGTGTGGGCATTGCGTACATGCACGCACCGTAGCTTAACCGGAATTTTTGGTCACACTTTTATGCTCATCAAAATGGAGCACTTTGTTTGAGTGGGAGACTGTTTTCTATTTTCTCGATTCTTTCAAATTAGTTTCCGATTCAGATGATCCGTCTCTACGCAAGTAGTTGTGCCAGTAAGATCAGAACTGCGATCGAAACAGCGTCACGTTCACAGTCAACAGCAGCGGGAGCCACTGGTCACAAGTTTCAGAGTAAGCTTTAATAGATTTCGGAATTCCCAAATCACCTTTTTTTCAGCAAAAGAAGAAAAAAAGGATGGAACTACATACGTTTCGATGGAAAGAATTTCGGACTCGCGTGGAGCACGGAAAGAAGACGAGTTGTGTTCTCTATGCACATGTAATGTTCCTGTTAAGCTTAGTTATAAGTAAGTTATTTCCTTTTAAAAGAAAAAATCAACATTTACAAGATCAAACACAAATTATCACAAAAAAAAAAAATCAATTTTCTGTTTCCTCCAGACTGAATTTTTTTACATATAAAAATTATAAAATGTCGAAAGTGTCAAAAACACTGTACCGAGCAGTGATTAATCAATTTTTTTCACAACCGAATTTTAACAGAAGAAAAGGAGCAGTTTTTGTGTTTTGCTAACTTCTTTGTTTTTTTTCAGAGATGTTCTGATTTTGGAGCAGTTCATGCGTGATGACGGTACTGTTCTTCCTCGTCAGCTCACTGGCCTTTGTAAAAAACAACAACTAAGAATGGAAAGGTAGATGACCTCAATGAATATTAATACTCAAAAGTTTCAATATCCAGGTGTGTAATGCAAGCTTTTTGGTCGGGTCTGTTTGGTGATAAATACGGAAACGAATCAGATCGAGCAGGTTACAAACGCTTCAATCGGTACTGGAAAGATGATATGTCAATGTATCAGTTAGAGACAAAAGAGAGACATGGAACATGGTTTTATATTAAAAGGTACGAAATTCTTTGAAAGAGAAGAAATTCAAAATCCCATTTTTCAGATATCCAACAAAAAACCAGCCACTCTTCAAGAATCCATTAAATTAGACTGTTTTTAGTTTTTACAATAGTTCAGCCGTTTTTTGTTGTTATATTCTTGTTTCAAAAAAACTTCTTCAAACCCAATATCCTTTGAAATTTTGTGTGATCAGAAAGGTTAATTCCATTCACTATCTCAAGTTTATTTTATGGTTTCTTGTCTCTTTTACCAAAATAATTTTCAGGAACTTCCCAGATGTCTCGATAGTACGGAAACAAAAATGCGAAAACTTTTAATTTTCGTGTTAATTACGTTACAATTCGCCGCAGTAATATCAAATCGAAACATAAGCTCAACGGCTTCTGAGCTTCTGGATCTTCAAGTTGAAAAATGTCCACAGGTTCTTGGATGTCGGTGTGTTGCTGACTCAAAGCAGGACATTCAGTGTTTTTCTATTGGTGAGGGAGTTTTTTCAAATTTCAGAAAAAAAAATTGAAAGCATAGACAGGCCCGTAATAGATGTCATATTCAAACTATGCTGCGACAATCAACAAATATGTTTCAGATGAGTCGAAACTGTTGGAACTTGAACGTGTCTATGGGCCCGACATTCGTCGCTTAGAAATACATAAATGGCAGAACGATCAGCTTAACCTAGATGCATTTTCTCCATTCCGTCAGCTGGAAACTTTAATTTTGGAAGGTATAATTTATTCCGATACAATTGATGCTTCTATTGATTCATTTCAGATGGAGAGTTGGAATTGCTGAACGGAACTATCAAACAATCGTCTCTCAAAGTTCTTTCTCTGCGAAATTCTGAAATCACTTCTGATTCAGAAGTGTGCCATATAATCAGTTTACTTCCAAATTTACATAATCTGACGATTTCAAAAAATTATTTCGAAAAGTTCGAATGTGATTTGAAAAATACCAAATTGAAGATCCTGGATTTAAGTCTGAATCAAGTTAGTATTTCAAAAGTCTGACATTTCTGCAATTCGCTTTTCAGCTGACTCATTTGAAGTTACCAAACACTGTAAGAAGTTTAAATGTATCCAGAAATCGACTGACTTCATTCGAGAACATCTCTACGGAATTATCTGATTTAGGTAACTCAACAAAAAAGGTTATATATTTTAACTTTTTTTCAGATATTTCATTCAATGCCCTTTCTTCCTGGCCATCAACAGAAAAATGGAGGTTACCTAATCTCAAAACGTTCTCTGTTGCAAAGTTGGAACTAGAGACCGGATTCGAATTATATGCTCCACAGCTCGAATCTCTGAACATTGATGGAGCTTCTCTCAGATTTTTGGATTTTTATCAGATCAAAACCCCAAAACTGAAAAAGTAGTACATTGGATTTATAACGTTTAATACAAAATATATGTTTAGGTTTTCTGGTCGACATTTAGTTCAGTTGAAAAATGTAGCTGGACATCTTCCCTCAACGATAAATTCTGTTGGACTGACCAATACAATGCTCAGAACTCTTCCGGCTGATTTTCTTCCAAGGTTCACTCAGTTTTTATGCAAATTAACGTAAAAACGAAATTTTCAGTTCCTCATTTGCTGCCGATAAAACATCAACCAGGACGTCGTTCGAATTCTCAACAGACAAATTAATTTGTCATAAATGTCTTCTTAAGTGGTCTCTTCCTGTCTTCTCACAAACTAACATTCGTAAAGAATGCAATTTCACAAGGTAATTATCAATTGAACCTCCAAATAATTTTGATTTCTCAGAGAAGAAATCGCCAAAGAAGACTGCAAGCTTGGAGTTGTCAACGATACAGGGATTCAATACGGAAAATACGAAAAACCAACGCCAATATCTTGTTTTTCTTACGGAGATTCACCTGTCACCATTAGCTGGTGGAGGTTCAGACCCGCTGAAAGACTGGGATCCTATGATCCAGTTACAAACAAAATCAGTTATAGTAACGTATCCGCAGAGATGAGAGAAAGGTAAGTTTGTTTTATCAGGTTGATTTGGTACTGAGAAAACATATTTTTAGTTATGTGATTCAATCTGGTGGATCACTTCTCATCAATTCTCCAAACAGATCCCACGTCGAACGATATGTATGTGTGGCTGAAAATAAGCATGGAAAAGAGTTCGGTATCTATCAATTCCGGTAAGATCCTACTTCTTTAATATCGTAAATTAAAAGTCATAATTTTCAGACTAGATTATCTCGATTGGTACAGTTTCAATGTGTTCCATTCTGTATTTTGGGGAGGTCTTGCAACCTCTCTTATAGTCTGTTTGATATCTTTCTTGCTAAATATTACATGGATATTGACAAGGAAAAGTGCATTGTGGTGGATACAGAGGTAATTCGAATCTCTATAATGCTAGAAAATATTTTTGTTTTTAGAGCTGAACGTCTATCTCGAGTTCGTAAAATGGTGGAAGCAATGGAAAAGTATAGAGTTCGTCAGATGGAGTCTCTGCATGAAAAATACACAAAACGAGTTCAAATCGTTCGTGACAACTACCATCAACAGGTCGAAGCACTTCGAGTTTCTTACGCAGCACAACAGGAGAAGTTCCAAAACTACAAAGCTGCTCAAGTAGATGCTGTTCATTCCCATTTGGATGCAATGAGAGATGGATACAATAATCAATTGGGAAGAGTCAGAGAGTATGGATCTAAACGTGCTGAACAGTTATGGGAGAGCTATGAAAGACAAGTATGTCAAGAAAATAACACGTACCTCTAAAATGAATAATTCAGGTGAATAGAATGCGAACATTCAGTTTACAACATCGATTGAAAATGATGCGACAGTATAAAGTAAAGCAACGATATGTGAACGAACTTCTCGAATCTTTCCAAGCGTCATCTCCAGAAGTGCAACTTGAAAATGAAGAAAAAGTTCGGGCGGCGCTAGAGATTCCGGATGATTTGGGACCAATCGAAGGTTCAATTGACACACCATCACGTCTATCACGAAGCTCTTCATTCCACAGTCTTCCCGAATATGTAATTGATGAACAAGGAAACGTTCGACCAGGAATTATTCCAAGTTCTTCGGCTAGTATTAGGTAAAAAAAGAAAGGAAATGAATCAAACCCGGCATGAAATTTCTAGATTTCCTGTAAAACCAACAACTTCTTCAATATCAAATGGTGCTGGCACCTCTTCCCCAAGTTCATCGGGGCCTCAACGTTCTACAGATTCTCCATCCAAAATGTGATTCCACCCATCTTCTACTCGTGTCTTTTTGTTTGCAATCATTCCCAATCGGTGCCATCATTTGTTCAATCATTTTTTCTTCTTCTGTCAGTTCTAAACAATTATTTATCATCAGGAACTTCAATTAGAGCTTTGTGACAGTGTGAACGATTCTCACACCCAAAAACTACCACTTTAAGATTTTCATCGTGCACAATTCATGTAATTATCGATCCTTTTGTTTCCTCACGACTATATTTATAGATACCAACTTTACCATGTTTAAAAGTAAAATTTTATTGCAAGAAATCAGTTTGTAGACATTTAAAATACTCCTAAATTTCTAATGAAGTGGTTTTGAGGACTTCTTCTCCATTAAACAAACTCCATTGCGGCATGAGTGATAATCGGGACAAGTCAAATCGTTGATGCATTTGAAAACATACTCCCTTTGATGAAAGCAATACTTGTTAACACATTTGTGATTCGATTCACAGTTTCTGTCGGTAAGACACTGACCCCGAGTAGAAGCACTTGAGATAAGTGGAACTAAGAGAAGAAGAAGCTGAAATTTATTATTGATGAGTCATGATAGTTCCCACACCACCTACTCACCAGAAACACTTTTACAGTAAAATGAGTCATGGAGATTTCAAAATGAATGAATTGAAATGTTTGAAAAATAGAAGAGTCAATATCACCTGATGGTTTATCAATTTCGGTTTTTCTTCAAAATGATTGACACGTTTTGAAGAAACTGGCAAAACATCGAAGAGAGCATTACAACAGAAAAAAAAGTTTCGGAGGAAGTAAACATGAAAAAAAGAGAGTTTTAAAAATCGAATGATTTATTATGCGTATAAATAAAGAAATGGATTACCATCGAAATGGAATACACATACTGATGATACATCTATGGCCAGAAGGACAATCCAATCTACTTTGACAACGTTGAAACATATAAGGAAACAGTTGATCTCTCTTTGCATTTATACATTTTCCATCGTAACATGCTGTTTCAGATGAGCAGTCTGCATCGATTGAACATCTTTGAATTAATGGAAGATATGGAATATCTGGAGTTGTTGTTTCATCGAATTCTTTCGCTTTCGAAAGAATTGTTTCAAGAGAAATCTCTTCTGAATCAAGTTGTTCTTCTTCTGAAGATGATGGAATGTATATCGCTTTTCCAGGGTGTGTGAGGTTGTCTAACTTCTCAGAGGACGTGATATTGACTTCTGTTTCCCCGGAAGACAGTTGACAGGTCAGTAGCAGGAATACCTGGAACAAAGAACTTGGGAAAAAAGTCGTTCAGAAAACTCGAATTCCCAAAATATAAAATTTATCAAAGTTGGTCATTGTCTTCAAAAACTATACTATGTGCAGTTTCAATGGTAAAATTAGAGAGCAAGATCGATTCTGTTAACTTACACTTTACATTTTTTATCCATTTTACGTAACAACTTCAAAATCACTTACCAAGAATAGTAGCATAATTTTCTGAATGTTGCCTTCTTCCACTTTTAAAACTTTTCAAAAAATCAGAAAAACAGAAAATATATGGTGCGTGTCAGAGGGCGGCGGGAGAAGAATGAATGGGAAGTGGGAAGAAAAACGATAAATTCTGTTATCGCTTGGGGAATTTTCTTGACTAAACGCTCCCTTGTCTCCTTCCTCTCGTTCGGTTTTTTTCCATTTTCAAGTTTTTTTTTTCTGTTATGGAAAAGAAAACATTTGATGAGCAAGAATGTTCTAGAAAGTTTTAAACATCAAGGGATATCATGAGATTTTATTGACAAAATAACTGAAAAATTGTATCATTTATTTGAATTGTTTCGATTGTTTCCATTTGATCAGATGTGCATTGGTCCGGCGGCTTGTTCGTTCTCGGTTCTTTTGGTTTCTTCAACCTTCAAGGTCTCCGAATAGACCTTTTGTTTCTTCTCTTCAACAGCTTTGCGGCAAGTGACACGTTGGATTGAAACTGAACACATGATAGTTTTTCATAATACTTTCATAAATAGTTTACCCAAGAAGAGCATAAGACTGTAGTAGTGGATGAACCAGATGACGGAAATGTCATTGTATCTATTCTTGAATCCAAACCTGAAGGAAAGAACTTATGAACTTGATTTAAACTTCTCTATTCAACTCACATGTCCATGTGGTGGAAGGCCTCATAGAAATCAGGGATGGTGGTTTCATTGACATTGGCGGTTTGGATACTGGCAACGGCATAGATTGGAGTGAAGAGAAGGCGTGGAATGGCACAAACAACGCAGAGAGTCTGAAAGATTTCGATTCCCTAAGTTCATCCAACGATTTCATTTACCGCGAAGTTCTTCCATCCTCTTCCATCAGAATCGAAGAAAAATGCAAGAGAGAGAACAAGAGAAAAGTGAGATGGTAAGACATCCATAAGCAATTCTGCTCCACGGATGAACCATGCTCCGAAGATGATGTACCACATTGTGACAACACTTGTCCAGGCATAGAAGACTTCAGAACGGAAGAGAAATCTTAAAATTTGAATGGTCATCTCGAAAGATAACTTTTGGTAATACCTCGGGAGTCCGTTTGGAGTGGTTTCCCGAACATTTTATTCGAGTATTTCGATGATTCGACAGTCATTTGGATACCTGAATGATAAAAGAATCTGGGTTTGTAA
>GL379840.1:442805-475368 GCA_000143925.2 Caenorhabditis brenneri | reverse complement strand
TTCGGAGACGTTGATGAGAGACAAAAAACGAAAAACTCCATTTGACATTTCGGAAAAAGCGTTCGAAAAAGCATTCCTTCATGAATTTGATGCGAAGAACATTGATGAAGGAGAGATGAAGGCAAAGTTGTGTAGTACATTTTGGCCAGAAAAAGGATCGAGTAAGACCTTCGAGACGTTGTTGATTCAAACAAAAGATGAATATTCGGAAACCCATATGAAGACTTTTAATCTGTCTGTCACTGAAAACAAAAAAGTTAACCAGACAGTTTTGATGCATTTCCATGAATGGGGAGACAGTAATCAGTTGCCAGAGTACATGTTGGATATGAGAGCATCGGTTAGTTTAATTTAGTGAATAAACTATAATCTTTTGAATTTCTCTGTTGGAAAAAGATGCACCAGAAACTCATCGTTTCATCCTCTTATCTTCTTTATTTTCTAAATCAGGATTATCCAAACAATCATAACTAAATCTTCTTATCTTCAGATCAAAGTGCAATACATCCGTAGCTCGAAGAAACCAGGAGCAAACACTGGACCTATTCTTCTCGTTTGTGCAACTGGAATCACTAAATGTGCAATCTATGCAACAATTGACATCATTGTGAGCAGAATGACCGAAGAGCATACAGTTGGATTCAAAGAGACAATGCAAGCCATAAAATCCCAAAGATTCGGATGCTTTCGTACTCCTGCACCATATTTGACTGCTCGAGAAATGCTTATGAAGTCTGTTTTTCGTTGAATTTTAGATATTTTATTTGATTTTTTTTTCAGATTCGCTGTGAGTACCGGTGTTGTTCATGACACTGCGATTGGCGACAAGCCAAAACAGCAGAAGTCGAAATACAGTACTTTGGTGAGAGCAACGAAGAGTGGATTCATGAGAAAGAAGAAGGCTCTTGGAAAATGATACTTAGAATTGAACGAAAGAAAGTATTTATGAATGAATGCATTTAATTTTTTGAGGTGATTTCTGTATTCTTTCAGTCGTACATTTTACATTTTTGGCTAGCTGTTTCGGTTCTTTTAGCACGACGTTCATAGGTTTCGTGCGTTTTTCTATTCTACCGTAATCCTCCCATTTGCTCTTTTTTTCAAGACGCCGGCAAACATCAAAAAGGGCGCAGAAAGCAATAAAAAACTCAAAATTTATTATTTTCAAGAAACAATTTGAAAGTACTTTGATTAATTTATGTTTTCAAGTATAATCTTTTCCAAGAAAGCTGCATGATTTGAGAAAGATCAATTCCCAAAAAGTGTATGGTTTGTACACTCCATAAAATAATGTTTTAGTGGTGTCCCACTCGAAAAAGATGGTTGAAGAAAAGAGTTCTCTCTCTCCTAATATTCTTAATCCTTCTCTATGCTTTTTCCAATTACTCAGATTAAAGTGCATGACGAAAGAGAAAAGAAGAAGAGAGTGAGAGAACTAAGAATTACTTGACCACTTGTCCTTTTACATATATATATACCAATCTAAACTACTCTACGACTACATTTTTCATATATTTTATCACAAGACAAGCAAGAAGCATGTAAACAATCACCGGATAAGATATGAGAAGGAAAAAGGAGGAAACGGGATAATACTCTCTCTTCTTATTACTCTCTCTTCATGCTCTTTCTCATTTGTCTTCCTTTTTTTTCTTCTTTTTTTTTTGATTCCAGTTTTGACCAAAAATAATAAGAATGCTATGAATACATCTGCAATATTCTTGTTCTTTTCTCTCTTTCCATGTGAGAGTAATAGGCTCTGAATGGGAAGGAAGAAGGACAGCAAGTCACCCTATAGGCTTTGTTTATGATGAAAGAGAGACATCGAAAAAAACGAGATGGAAGGAGTATTCAACTACATATGCCCTCCTCTTATTCTTCTTTTTTCTTTCAATGCTCTTTCTCTCTCTCATAACTTTTTATGCAAACTTTGAAAAACTTTTGACTGAAACTCTCTTTTTTGTTTAGTTTTGATCGATGTTTTGATGAGGGTCTTCCTTTTATATCCTCCTTCTCGTACTACTATATTTTTTGATGCATACATGGAATTCTATTTCCAATTCGAAACATAAACATTTGACCAATAAACATTAAGTCTTTGACATTCTTAAAGTTTTGATTCTCTTCCCCCAAAATAGACAAAAGTTGTTCTGGAACCATAGAAACTCGCCTCTTATTACCTGCAAAAGTGCCCGAAAACATTCAAAACTTCAAACAACCTTTTGCTCGACATTCCAAAAATCTTGTTTTTTCAAGTTTGAGATTCTAGTATTAAATCAGGGTCATCAGGAGTTTTCAAACTATGGAACCTCTTCAGAGCCTCAAATTTGAAACTAAAGAGAAACATTTTGTTTTCAAAACTAAATTCGCTGCTAGGTTACACACGACTAAAAATAACAATCCCAAAGAAGCAGCACATCAGCAGATCATTCTAGATTATCTTCTGTTTTTTCGATAGTATTCATTTTTCAAACTTTTTATGACTAGTTGATTCACAATACGGTTTTCAATTTGACACTTCTGCAGTGATCAAAAATGTTATTTCTCGTCGTCATCTATTCTTCAGTGTAAACCTGATAATTTGAGATTAGTCACGAGTCGAAAACGGACTCCAAATGTTGTATTCCGGCTCTAATTTCATGTTATGGAATATTTAATTTAAAAATGCCTTTTTGTAGTTGATCATACAAATTTTGATTCCATATGAAGACTACTGTAGCTGTTAGAAGGCATAGCCACGCCCACTTTTCAAGAAATAAAAGGTTTTGTGAGTAGACGAAAACTCAGTTTTCTGATTTCAAGCTCTTATAGAAGTTTTTCTCAACGTTTTCTTTTTCACCCAGCTGATTCTCATAATCAAAAAACTTTCAATTTTTCAGAATGGTGACAGTAATACCAAAAATAATAACGACTCCGTATCCACGGACAAGACTTCCAATGTATCTCTATGCACTTTCCATTGTGAGTCCCCAAGCAGCTTGTAACTAGTAAAACCAAAAATGCTTTAAGATTATATCATGTTCTCTCCTCTATTGGAACTTGCTCTACTGTAAAAATTACGATTGTTTAGTCGAGAAAGAGTTCAGATGGGGTCCAACAAAACACTTATTACAGGCAAGATTTTAGCTTAGTTTCCTTCTTATTCATTTTTGGTTTCCAGTATTTCCCTTTTGTTGCCGCCCCAATCATCATTTTCATTTCATCTTCGTGGCTGATAATTGGACTTCACTATTCAAATAGTTCATGCATTCTCGCATTTAATTTCATGGTCAGTTTTGGAAGATAAAAGAAATGAAGAAGAAGTAAAAAGTTAGATATTCCAGGAAATGCCATCAGCGGTCTTCTGTTCTCTATTGGGTGGAATCAGCTCAGTCATTGAAATTCATTTTTCAATTGATGTCGTCAATGTTCAATGGACAGATCAGTGGCTACTATCGGCTGTGAGTTTTAAGCTTTTTTTTTTAAGTTTTAAGTGAACATCAATTTTCTAAATGTTCTTACTTTCAGGGCTCATCGATTGTGTTGTGTCTTCTCCATGCTACAATTGCATTCACACTTCAATAACCGGTTAACAATACATCATTTCATTCTTCAACAAGTTCTTGTTTTCCTTCTAGACATCAATTAACGTCTGCCTGATATTTTACTCTGTGATAACTTCTGCTCATCTCATTTCTCAAAATCATTTTGGATACTCAAGTATGAACTTTTTATTTTCACAAAATAAAACTGTTTTTCAAGCACGTGAATAACTGAATAAATGGTTCATCAAGATAAAAGGACATTAGTTTTTCATATTGAAAAATCGTCAAATTAGTTTTTAGAAATTCGAACAAAATACAAGTGTCAATAAGAAAATGAATCAAAGCAAGAAAGATTCTATAGGAAAGAGCAACGAAAAGAAGAGAAAGAACGCCGTTTGTAAGAGAGTTGAGGAAGTGTAAGTTGTTGGAAAATGGACTGATTGACTAGGATTCCAAGAGGGATTCAGAATATTATAGAATACATTTCAGTGGGATCCCAACAGTTTTCACTCCAGTTCCTTCAGTTGAAAGTTGTCTTGCTGATGAGCAATCTCGTCTTCGTCGTCTTCGAGAACCAGCTCCACCGTCTCAAGTAACATCCGATCTTTCATCAGAGAAACTGAATGACTCAACTGACTCAACTGTCAAAAAACCATGGACCAAGGGGGACTGTTCAGTAGTCGACACACGTAAATCGACAATGGTTCTGATTAAAGTGTATTTCATGCAAAACTCATTCACTTCGTTTGAGTTAGCAACTGATAGAACACTTCTTGTGTTGTTACGTTGCGTTTTAAATGAAATATCCAAGGAAATGTGAGTTTGAAGAAATGAAAAATAGCAGAAGTAACAATAGAATTCTCAGCCGTAACAAGTTTTCATTCTACGTGTTTGCCTCTCCATACGACGTCATCTGGAAGCGTCCACGTTGTGAATTGATGAAGAAGCCACCTCCATCGAGCATCTTTCGTTATATGTTGACACCTTCTCAGATGAATATGACACTATCCGAACTATTCAGTGATGTTAAATTGGAAGGATTGGAGAATATGAATATTTATATTTTCATTAAAAATATGGAAGAAGTGAGAGTTAAAAACATTATTAATTAGTTCAATCTTCTTTTTTTGCAGAAGTGTAATCATGATGAATGTCAAACTACTCATAAGAGTTGGAAATTTCAACAAGTGATCAATTGATATTGTTATTATTTCTACCTTCGAATGAACTTTTCAATCCAAACTCGTATCAAGTTTTTTTTCTGCACTTGAGAAGTATTTGAGTTTCTCCCGACATTTAATATGTACATTCAGCTCATGTTTCAATAAGATTTGAAGCTGATCTGTCTACCAACAGCGACACTTTTACATTCCGTAAAGAACTTTTCACTTTACTTCTGATTCATGTGTCCTTTGTCCAGGGACATTTAGAAAAGAGCAAAAGGGAAAGAGGCGCAGACGGGTCACCGGTCAATGAGCTGTCGTCTCGACGTATGATCGGTCAATCGCGCGCAACAAAAGAGCAAGGAAGACGAAGAGGAACTGAGAAAAATTGAGCCGTACTCTCTTTTATTCATAATATTAAAAAGGTGATTTGAATTATTGCAGTCAAATGGAAATGTATTGTGGGAACACCGCTTGGCGGTTTGGATAAAAATTCAGACTATTAAAATAAAAAGAACCCAAATTTCGGAAAGGAAGTGAATTGAAACGGAGGAAGCAAGGGAGCAAGAAGAAAATGATACAAAATTAAAAAGTTGAAGTTTGAGAAATTGCTATTTGTGATTTAATTTTTGTCGTCTTTGAACTTCTGGAGAGCGATTTGCTCGTCGATTGTAGCACGGTTGTGGACTCCGAGACGGATTCCAAGGCGCTTGCGACGGCCCCACTGAAATTGAAAGATAGATTAAATTTTGAAAATTTTTTTTTCAGTTTAATCTCTCGGCTGTGTAGTTTCGAGTACTAGACTTTCAGTTTACCATTGCGTGTGACTATTTGTTAATGAATATAAGACGAACAGAAACCGGAAACGTACTTTTTCGAGAACGGTAACATCGTCATGCTTGTGGATGCAGTAGAAATTGACGCATGTTACGGTGATGATTCCGATGATGGCGAAGAAACAACACCAAACGGCGACGACACCAAGCAAGTCCTGGTACGAGAAGTCTTGTTTCGGCATTCCTGTAACGAATAACAACGAATCAAAGTGAATAAGAGAAATGTCACTATACTACTTAAGAAAAAATAGAAGAAATTAGGGACAAGTTATTTGGAAACCGAACACTCTGTTTATCTCTTAGGCTTGTCTAATAATTGCAGCTTTTTATAGTCAAAGAAAACAAAGATTGAATGAATCCTATTTTCGCATTCTAATTAGCCACGAGAAGAGCACAACAGAAAAGCTACTTCAACGTTGAACATATGAAAGATCTTGTACTGAAGGTTGTCCGGTTTCCTGCTTGGGAAAAGCATGCCCTGTCTCCGCCCCCTTGATCGGTCAAAAGAGAATCAGTGCTCACGGGAACAGAGACGCAGGGACAAATAGATGCACAATATTACCAGTGAGAAATTAGTTGATTCATTCGATAAAAATTTGATTTATCACCGGAAACGATAAAAGTATTCTGGAAAATGAGGACTCAGAAAAACTGAAAACTGTAGTTCAAAAACAAATTAAAGGCGCGATGCACAAAGCGTTGTCGGGTTTCACCAGGAAAGATAGTTTCGGAAACCTGAAAGAGTAAAACAATGTTTTACTATTTTAAATTATTTGAGCTGATTCGATCGATATATTCAATTCCGTGCTTTTTTGAGTAATTTCCTGAAATCTTGTCAGTTTTCGCTGTTTCATTCTAATTGCGTTAGTTTGGTCCTTTCTTTTTTCCAGCGATCAGACAGAAACATATTTTTTTTGTGATTGCCAAATATTTTCTTTCAATTAATACTTTAATTTCCTCAATAAAACAAGTAACAAATTTATTCTGTTCGTTAAATTTAATTTTTGCAGTATTGAATTTTTGAACCAGTTCGCAACTTGACCATCAGCAATAACTGACTATCCATATCATCATCACGAATAATAAGTGAACACCGCTTTTGGGAGTTTATCTAAAAGTTTTGCTTGATTAATTTTATTATTTTCAAATTTTACACTTTACCTCCATTAAACCAATGCATGCGCCCCGCTGCACTCCGGCGGGATTCGTCTGCTCCTCTTCCATTGGTATTCTATCTCTCTTTCACCACCCCCCGCTGTGGGATTCACGCCGTTTACCATTTCTAATCTTCCCCAACGCATTCATAATTTCGTTAATCTCTTCTTAGAAATCTATTCTTTTCTTCAGATGGTTAATCGATCGAAACCAGACGATGCCGCTAAAACGAAAGAAGTGCCAAAGAAAGTGAAATCGTGAGTTTTCAACTTGGTTTTTCTCCTAAAATGGATATTTATTCTCAAAAACGAAGTTTATTCGAAATATTTTTAGAAAGAAGCCAAAAAAGATGAGTTTCGCTCAAGCACAAGACGTTTATCTTCGACTCAAACAGGAGAAAGAAGAAGAAAAGCAACGAGAAAGAGCAGAACGAGAAAAAAGAAATGAAACGATTGCTGCGACGAATAAGTCAAGAAAGAAGATGAATCATGCGTTAGCGAAAAGAAATAAAAAAGGGCAACCAAATTTGAATGCACAAATGGACGTTCTTCTTGAAAAAATACAGAAAAGGGTAGACAATGAAAAGAAAGGAAAAAAATAATTTTGATTTGTTTTTCGTTTTATGTTCCTTTGTTTTCAAATTTGTTAAAAACTTCGTTTTCCAGTATGAAAAAAATTTGAAAAATCTTAAGCACATGCATGATGTTTCTGCAGCAATGGAAACAAGCAAGTCATGCTGGTTTCACTTAATTTTTCATACTAGAAAATTGTTATATAATTGTTGAATAAATGTTTTGTTGTCAAATGTTTCTTCTCTTAATTTAATCGTTCAAGAGCGATTTATATATTTAAATTAGATCATTCTCGACATAAAAAATGATATCAACCTAGATGCAACCATCTGAAAACAACGAAGAAGATGGTGGACGGAAGCCAACCAGACCTTTCTTGAGAAAAGGAGAGGGTACTGCGAGATTCCGAATGGTTCGTGAATTCATTTTAAATGAACAGTTTTGAAACACGATTATATTATAGGCAAACAACGAAAGAAGGTTACAAAGAGAGTCGGCGGACTATCACAAGTCACCAATCGAAAGTCCGGCTATCAGTTTGCCCAGATTCACGCCATCAGTAAGATCGGAAACAGATTGGAATCCTTTCCATATATGTCTAAATAAATATAGTCAAATTTTAGAGTGGAAACAAAACTCAAAAAGTTTCACTTCAACGCTAATGATTTTTAGAACGGTATTCCAACATCCGCCCGAACTGTGGACAGTGGAATATCGAATGAAGACGAAACCCGTCCACCGACAACTGCTTCCCTTCCTATGGACAACCCATCCTCGTCACCGTTGAACCACTTCGACCATCAAAATATGACCACACCTTCAGTTATTGAGGAACAAGATGATAGTGGTCGACATGTGGAAAGTGAAGATCATATTGAACGAGTTTCTGCACGGCAGACATTTGCCTCAAGAGAAGGCACTTCTTCACCTGTTGAACCTTGCAGTGAAGTTTCAACAGAAGCAGGTGACCTTCGAGCTCATGCAGAAAGATTGAGGAATCTTGCACCGAATGTCAACTCGGTACGATTTTCGAATATAAAACATAGCTTGACTAAAACCAACTCTTTGAAAATAATTGTACTATTTTTCCAGATGAAATCATACTCGACTACGCCATCATCATATGCATCGAGTATGACGCCTCCTAAAGCACAATCAACTCCAAAAACTTTCGAAGAGGAAGAAACTACATTTCACCCACCTCCATTCGAACCCTCCAGTTATCATCAACCGATCAGTTCGCTGTCTTCTGCGTCTTTAGAAACACCACAAGCACGACCTTTTGCCAGTAATCGTGCTAATTTTGGTAGGAGCTTAACTCATACACTTCAAAAGTTTGACTTGTTTCAGCTCAAAACGAAGCACAGACTGGAATTAGTCTTCTGAACAATCAGCCGAGGCGGAGAGTGGTTCCTCCATCCCAACAACAAGCGTTCAGTTCGTCGAGTCAAGAACAAAAAGAGAATATGAACAACGATCACATTCATGATGTTTCGGAACATGTCTATGATCAACCATTGCAAGGACCAGGACGTCACGGAAAGCAGCTAAACGAAATCGAAAAGCGGAAGAAATTGGAACATAATCTGAAAATTCAGTTACGAGATGCTATTGCGCATCTAGATTACTCGTCAGAAGAAGTTTGGAAAACGAAGAAACGATTAGTAGAAGATTTTGAAAAAGCGAAGGAAAAGCTAAGTGTGGCACGTAAAGATTTAGAAGAAGAGTACCGAAAGAAAATTGAAAGTTTCCAAGAAGATATGAAATCTGAAGAAGAACGACTGCAAAGAGAAAGAAGAGAGCTAGAGAGAGAGAAGAAAATTCTACAAAAAGGAAAAGGAGAAAGAGAAAAAGAGTTGATGACTATGGTTAGTTTGAATAAGTACACTTTATAATTGACTTCTTCTGATAATTTTACAGAATTCCACACTTCGTGAGAAGCTAACCAATTCAGAAACTCATAACTCAAAACTGCGTCAAGATATTCGTACACTCAATGATAAGCTCAAAAAGAAAGACGAAGAAATTGAAAAGATTACCAAAGACTATAATCGCAGTAAAAGCACATGCCAAACATTGGAGAAACGGATCAAGCAACTTCGAAATGAAAAAGAAAAAGACGAAAAAGAAAAAGAATTATTCGCGATAGCGGCAACCAATAGAAAATCTCCTTATCCAATGGCTCTCAATCAAAGTCTCGGTACTACAACTGCAATCACGCCATCGGTTGTATCAACCCGCAATCCTTCTGTCTCATCGTTAGCGACCAACAAAAAGACGAATAAAGGAAGAACCGTTAGTTTTGCCGATGATCCACAAGAGCAATCATTAGAAGTTCTGGAAGATCCTATACCATCTGAGCCTTTAATGGTGAGTACTAGTTCATGTACAGTGAACATCCAAAAACTGGAATATTTTCAGACATTACATGAAACTATCTCAACTGAACTTGGGAAATGCAATCTATATAAAGACGCATTGGGTGAAACGACAAGAACATATCCTACAATCGCAAGTGGTATTCTCTATGAATTTCAAAACGGAGATTTCCGATGGGGGAATCATCCAACTTCCGTGCTAGTGAGTGAAATATTTCAGAATGATTGCTTAAATCGTTGTTTCCTTTCAGATTTACCGGTATGCTGCCGATAGCACCATGATTCTCCACCTTGAACAATGCGGCATTTCAATTATCTACTCCCTCCAAAGACAAGTTTGTTTTGAATTTCAGTAGGATAAATGTTTCTCAGTTTCAAAAATTCAGCTTGAAGTACTTCGACCTGGTGATAATGCCACATTGATCAGTGTAAAACGACGGGAAATTAGAACAGAACTTTACGGATTAGATGATGGAACATACTACACAGAAGTGTAAGTAGAAATTCAGACAATTTTTTAAATAATTTACATTTTTCAGTTTTGATAAAACTGGAAGGTTTGTTACGAAGTCCATCCATGAAGAAGTCAATAAAAAGTGAGTTCTTTTGGGGCGGATTGAATCTAATTCTACGAATCTACAGAATCAATCTTGGAACTCCATACAGTCACCGTGATAACGGAGCACGTTATGTTGAATACCGTACTGCATTCGATGATTTCGAATTGATTGAACCAGAATTCCGTCTTCGTTGGTATAAAGGAGAACTTATGGTTTGCAAAATCTTCAAACGCCCAGAGAGCAACGAGAAAACATTGCGATTTGAATTGAACATTGTTACTGGAAGTGTAATTTTAGAAACGGTAGAGGATCAGTTGAAGAATGGAGTTAGCCAGAAACAAACTGTGTTCACGTGGCCTCATCAAAAATCTATTACTTACTGAAATGTAAACATCTTGCCTGTCCAAAACAGCTTGCTCCTGTTTATCTATTCAAAACGTTTATGGTATTATTTGAAACTTGTATCATATCGAAATTATTGCTCATGACCCTTAATGCTTTCTTTGTGATTACTACCTCATTCTCAAACATTTCTTCGAAATTCACTTGTTTCTCTTGCCTTTTAAATTTTTTCATAAAAAAATTTTTGACCTTTCAACTGTTCCAAAATATTCATTAAATCGCAATGTTGAAAGAGCCTTGTGGCAACATTCAGAGCAACCTTGGACCAGTTAAAGTTTCACAACTAGAGGGCTTTTGAAGTTTTAAGTTTTAATTATCATTTGGATAATATCTTCCGAAACAAACTCTCGAAAGGTGATTCTGGAGAAATTTTTATTTCTAAAACGAAAACTCAGATGTCTACGACAGAAGAAGTAGAGGAGGCAACAAAAAAGTCAAAGACGACAACAGAAGAGTCTTCTTCCGGAACTATTATCATTGTCTTTCTTCTAATCGGACTCATCTGTTGTTGTTGTCTAGTAGTCGCTGCTTATTGCATCTATAAAAGAAAAAGAGAGAAACAACTTGAACAAATTTCGGCAGGAGTTCCAGCAGAAGCACCGAATCAATTGAATGCTCAGCCAGCTGTTTCTCCAGTTGTTGTCGGTGGACAAGCTAATGTTTTAGTGGTTAAAATTTGACTGTTTGATTGGTTATGAAGAGTTTGCATTTAATAATTTGAAATACTTACATTAGGAAAATGTAATGAACACATTTTGATTTTTCCGCACATAATTGGATCCATAGAAGCACCTGGTGAAACTTGTCGTGCTCCAACTAAATCGATTCTTTCTGGAAAATGGGTCTTTACCTCATTGACAAGAGACCAGTTGTGTTACTGAAGGAAGTGAATTTAAAATTGTGAAGATGTTTGAAAACGGAAAGTTGCTCGTCACTAACTTCAAAGATGAACGGATCTACAGGACTGTTTACGAGAGAATTTGAGTTTCTGTTGAGTTTAGGAGCATCGTATATTCAAGATAGTCTATTGATAGTCCAATATAAGGGAAAAAATCCCAAGTATGATCTATTGTCCAAGATCTGTTGGAAATTTAACGCCATTTATTCGTTTTCAACCAACGTTATGATAAAAAAAGAAAGATATCCGAGAGTGCCCTTTCATTGTCCTGTACCGAATGACCCATGACGTACAGGCTTTAGAGTGCCCTTTGATGTTTCTTAAATCAAATTTTCAAAGCATCGTCAATCTTCACAGTTTGATTTCGTTATCGAGAACAGAAGCACCGCAAAAATGGTAAGTAAAACTATTATGTTTAATGGAAAAGTAAAGATAATTCCAGGCGAAATCTTCATCCACAACTGTAGACAGTACTATTGTTGTGGCTCTCTTCATTGTTTTATTTGTAATTGGAATCTGCTGTTCAATTGCATCTGCCGTCGCTTTGTTCTTCATTTTGAGAAAGAAGAAAGATAATTCAGCGGCTCTAGCTGTTCCTCCACAAACACCTGGAACCCCACAAATCATTGTTGTTCAGGATCAATAGAATCATTGAACCTTTTACTTGTTTTTTTTGTGTAAAATGAGATTCAAATGAACTAGCTTGATAGTTTTTGATGGTGTGTTTCAATCCTACTGTTTCTTACGAGCAGTCATTCAAATTAATCTTCGCTATATTCGACAGGACATTAAGAAGATTACAACTATCTTGTTTCAGTTGCTGGCACTGCATTTCATGACACTCATCAAGAAAAAAAACTGATTCTGTATATAGGGAACGTCCCGAACAAAAGGAAGATCGAAGAATCTCTCGTTAAAAATAAGACGTATATCAAAACCGTGACCCTAGTAGTAGAAGAAGGAATGAATTCCCTGATATTCCTCATAACATTTTATCATTATTTCTTCCTCGATGCCTGTTTTCAATGTGACCGATGTAAGCATTTCAACATGAAGTTTTCTGTCCTCAACCAGTTTTCAGAATTCAAGCACAATATCCGTCTATCCTGCTCCAGATGGCGTCGTCGCCACAATCCTTCTTTTCATGTTCAGTGTCACGTTTCTGGCGATTTGTTGTCCATTCATTTGTTGTTGTGCAATTATAGCGATCGTTTGGCTCATTGTGACAAGAAGACGGCCGAATGGATAGTTCATTTTGAGTTGAAAGAAAGTACGGGAACTGATCTATGTTATTTGAATTTAATAATAAAAATATAACAAAAAAAAGAAGGACAATTATCTTATACTCTAGTTTGCAACAAACAATTTATAACCCCTCATGAGCAAAGTAGGTTATGAAAAACATAAAATTTGACTTCAACTAGATTTCAGTTCAAAGGTGGAACTGTTAGTATTTCATTCGGTTACCCTGTCAATGGTATCGTTTCGCAAATTGTTGAAATCTTCGAATATTCAAACTTTCAGTTTTCATCCCCGCATCAGAAAAAACAATAGTAAAATGGCAAAATCGGTGAGTTTGTCAGCACTTTGCACAATAAAAAAACTTTCCAGACAACTCAATTTTCTCAAACTACCGTACTCCTTCTGTACACAGTTTGGTCAATGTTCACATGTTTCTGTTACGTGGCGATTTGTATCGTTGTTTGGTTTCTGGCAAAAAAGAAATTTGACAAACCAAATGCAACTTCAGCGGCTTGAGTTCAAATTCTTTAAACTCATTATTGATTGTTTTAATAAAACCAACAAACTGAATTCTGTTGTTTCCCTATCGAGAATTGGGTTTTGCGAGAAGTAAAAAAGCAGACAGTTCCAGAAACCTCTTCAGTGTTACCCTACCCTGGAATTATGAACCACTTTATGAATAAAAACAAGTTTTCTCCTATGCATTGTTCAACATTCTACCAGGAGTTTTTCATATTACACTAAAATGGCAAATGTAAGAATAACTTCCCCTTATTACTCTTTTGATATTTAATTATTTCTAGGACTACCTGTTAAACGGTAGCGGAATGATATTTTTCTTTATTCTGGGAGTTTTATTCGAAATCTGCTGTAGTATCTTACTTGGAGCTGCGGTTTGGTTCATTGCAAAACATAAATACACGCAGAAATGGGCTGCACACAATCAACTTCAACAAGCTGCAGCACCTCCACAAATTGTTATTGTTCAAGACTAATCTCTAAATGTTTTTAATAAAATGTTCATTTCAAAAGACAAAAGGCCTGATCAGGTAGACTTTGGTTCTTCGGCACGACTTTGACTCAGACTCGGCACGTCTTCACGAGTTCCGTTTTTATCTTTGTCATTCTTTTTCTGATCTTTTTTACTATCCTCAGCACTTCCTTGTTTCTTTTTTGGTTCCACATCCAATATCAGCATTTTTTGACGTGGAATTCGTAGATCGCTGAGACGAGCTTTCGAGTCAACTGCATCCAGAAGAGCCTGAAACAAAAGAAATGATCGTTGAGTTTGAAATTATTTGGATTACTGGATCTCCTCGAGAAGATTGATCTTCTCCTTCTTCACTTGACGACTTCTGAGTTCTCAGGTGAATATCGTTCGTTTTACCGTCAACGCCAAGAACAGTACAGAGACGGGAAATCAGATCACCTGAAACACGAGAAATTGGAAAAAGATTGGACATCAGTATGCAAATCTTCACAAGTTAAAAAACTGAAATTAATCGAAAACGCATCACCTGTAAAAAACCTTCTTACCATAAGTTGCATCGGTGGCAAGACTGACGACCACCGGTTTATTCATGTGCAAAAAGAAAAATAATAGTTGATCGGGTCCTTTTTTCAATTTTTTCTTCTTATTACGATTCGATTTATTGTGAAGAGCTTTTCGAGATGGACGATTACTTCCACGAATATTTCCACGTTCTCCAGCATCTTGAGACAGTTCTCCATCGTGTTCAGCGATTTGTTGTGGTGAAATTTCTCTTGTGAATGCACTTGAAGGCGATGTAGATGTGATACAGGATGTATGTTTTTCTAAATACTTTTAAAGTCAATGAACAAAGGGAATTTGGATACCTTTCGCCTGATTTTGTGGAGTGCATTCCACACAATAGAAATGACAACACTCAAGGAGTTCCAGTTTATTCATTCCACCAATCAACTAGAATATTTTCAGATATGAAAAGAAATTAAAGTTTTGTAAAAAATACCTTTTTACAAGCATCACATTGCAGTGAAATGTCCATTTCATCTCCAACCTTAAAACGAAAGAATCATCTAAACGCTTCTACAGTAACCCACGTCATCTTCAGTTTTTTCGTTTGTGGAAGAAACGGATGAGCCCACTAATTTAGATGACGAGTTCATGCCCGTACTGAAATCAAAAGTTGAAAAAGGAATTGGAAAAACAGAAGTCTTACTGTATTTGAGAAAGATTCGCTTTTTGCTTTTTCGACATCGCTGATATCAAATTTTGTTTCTCAATTTTTCTAAAATGATTCAAAATCGCTGTTTTGGTGATACTTTTTTTTTAAATCCACGTTTCAAACTTTGAAAAGAATTGTAGAACACAAAGTTTTAGGAGCGGAAAATAATCAATGATCACAGTGACTGAACGAGAGATCCAGAAATACTTATTAAAAAAAAACTAAAAAGACTGCAGACAAAAGAAAATGATTACTTATCAGATATTTAGGTTCCAGCCTCAAAGAAAAATATCAAATTACCCTTGAAAATTTGAAACCACAATCTGAAGTTTTTTTGAATCTAGAAAACACATTCTGATATCAATTCCTCTTTACTCAACAATTACTTCCAACAATATGTATTTTATTAGCAAAACGAGTAAGAAAATATTATTACGAGTTGGCTCTCTTTTCTTTATTCACTGAGCCGGTGGCTGTGGAGGTGGCTGCAGTGATGCCTGCTCTGGAGCTGGAGCCGCAGCAGGAGCATCAGGCTGAGGTGCCGTTGAAAACAATCCACCAATCGGATTCCAACTTGGAGCTGTGTTATCCAAGGATGGTTGGTCAGCTTGGTCACCATTTGGAGCAGGAGCCGATTGAGCTGGAGCTGGTGAAGCCTGTGCAGGATCGGGAGTAGTTGTCGGGAAGACAGCAGCTGCTAGAGCTGAACCAGTTGTTGGAGCAGCAGGAGCAGCAGGGTCTGGAGCTGGTGATTCTGCAGGAATCGCTGGAGTAGGACCTGTTCCAGGAGTGGAAGATGGTACAGAAGGAATAGCAGGATTCGAAGGAATTGGAGACAGTGGAAGAGGACTTTTGGCTGCGTCTTCTTTATGAGTTCCAGTTTTTTCTTTCTTCTTCTTATCCTTCTTCTTCTTCTTTTTCTTATCCTTCTTGTTTTTAGTAGCTCCAGTTGTTGTTCCAGATTTTGTAGTTCGAGTTTTTCTAGTTGTACCTGAGAATCGATATAACTCAAAAATCAATAAAAGAGAGTTTACCTGTAGTCGTTCCCATTGAAGACGTCGTTCCAAAAGTAGAAGTTCCAGTTCCACTCATTGTTCCACTCTCTGTATCATAATAATCATCGAAACCCATCGACATTTTTGCCATTTCCTTTTCTCTCTTCTTTCTCATATACCACCAAGCACCTCCAGCTGAACACGAAATGAAAATCAGAAAAAGTACAACGATTAAAATGATTCCAGGAGTATAATCCATTTCAGTTGTAGGAGCAGGAGTAATAGGTGGAAGTGGGGGAAATGTTGGGAATGTTTCCATAGGTCTCGATGTCGGAGGATGTGTTGGATGTGTTGGTGGTGGGGCAGGCTTTGGTGGAGGCGGTTCTGGTCCTTTTATAAGTGACGGAATGAATGTAGCTACAACTGTGGCTATTCCAAGAATCGCCATGAACCACTGAAAAGTTTATTCTCTATTTGAATTCTGAACTGGAGAAATCAAATCTTACCGCCATGTTCTTCTTTCAAATATTTCAAAGAAGCACACAGAAACAATTGGAGAATAAAGCAGAAAGATCAATGGTTGAAACAAGGGAACCCTAGAAACCTTGCCCTCTCTTAACATTCCCAATTAACTGTTATCACACCGGTTTAAAAGGTTTCTGGGAAACCAAGAACAAGTTCAATCAAAAATAAGACGTCGAAAATGCTCTAACTGGACTATATAATATAACAGATGACTGAGCATCTGCTCATGGAATTCGAAGATATAGAAAATGAGAATTCCAAAAAAATCTCAAAAATCCAACTTTCCTAAAAGTTGTTCAGATGAAGTCCTGAGATTTGAGTTTATTATTTCCCTGAACACTCTTTCTTCTTATTTTCATTCAATAAATCTCAAACTTATTCTGAAATTTCCCTCCCAATCAAATAAAAAGAGATGAAAAATCTATAAGTATTCATTGTTTTTTTTGCAATTGTGACATGGATAGCAATCTGATGAAAGCGAAAATTGAGAAAATTGGGATGACGATGAGCTACAAGCACAGGAATGAGATGAAATTATTGTACAGGGATGGAAAGAAAAACATGTAAGTTCACTGAATTTTATATTTAGTAATAAGAGAAAAGAGATCTCCAACGAAGCTGTTGTACTCTTCGCTGCTTCGATTTTGAAGGGTATTGAGCCCATTCAACACCAGCGACCCTGAAAATTTCGAATGAAATATTTAATCAAAAGAGAAGGAGGATATGAAAACATACCAAGAAGTATTGATTGATTAGTTGAAGCTTTTGCAATATTTCCAATTGTTTCTTTTTGACTAGCTGCCATTTCGAATGCTTGTTGCATTGAATCTCCATTATCATGTTCTCCTCCAACTGATACTTGCATTCGAACTGGAGATTGATTACGAAGAAATGAGCTAACATCGAATGGAGCCGAAGGTGTTGCAGTGCCAGAAGATTTAGAAGACGTCGTTGGAACTGTTTGGAACTTTTCTCCAGCTCTCCCTCCATTATAAGCAACTAATCCTGTTGGTCGTTTCGAAGAGCCTGCTTCCAAACCTCTATCATTTTGTCGTTTTCTATTTTCCAAAAGTCGTGCAGGTCCCAATGAAGTATTGGATCCAACAACTGGTGCTGTAGAAAGATTTGCGGCAATGTTCCGCAATGCTTGTGGAATTGGTGGAGGAACACCGTATTTTTTGCTTTCATTTGAATTCATTGGACGAAGATTTGTGGGACGATTGGATGAAGATGTTGATGGCATCGAATTAGAATTCTTTTTGAGAAGTAGAGCTTTTGGAACTGAAAAAGAACAATAATTATGGTGAAATGTATTGAAAAGATGCTTTGTAGTTCAAAACAAAAATATTTTTTCGATACCTTCGCGTGGGAAGGTCTCGACACGAATAGTTACTTTATTTGATTTTTTCTTGTCGAATGTTGCTTTATGAAAAGTTTGCTACATTTTCCCACACTAGGTAGGTAAAAATGGAAAAAATGTAAACAACGATGCTGAATATTGAATTCATAATGAATCTTCAAAAACTCCTGAAGGTTCTCTATTCGAGCATACTTGTGACGGGCCGGGCCGGCCCTCGACACCAATTTCCAAGGCCCGGCCCGGCCCGGAAAATTACCGCGAATTTCAAAAAATCGAAAAAAAATTTCCAAAACTTGTGCTTCAGGGTTATATTGACCTTAAATACAGTAGTTCGAGTTTTTAAAGCATTCAACACTGTTTTGATGAATTTTCAGTGAAAAAATGAAAAATTTTCTGAAAATTTCGAAATTCTTTCAAAAAAAAAATTCAAAATTTTTTGAACCCCTCTCCGGGGGCTCTTCGGGCCGGGTTCAAACTAACATATAAGATGGCAACTTTATTTTTGAAAGAACAAAGAACTTACTTGCTGCACTACGTGTTGGAAGTGGTGTTGAAGAGAGAAATTTGAGTGATCCAGCATCCAATATTGGCGGACTACCCTTCTTCTTTTTGTCTGAATCCGTATTGAAAACACTTGAGAGGGCTTCCAAGAGATTGATAGTGTTTTTACTATCAACTCCATCATCTTCTTTCAAATCATTTGGTGTCATTGATTCGTTATCTCCTTCTTTTGTCTCTCCATCCGTATCATCATTTTCTCCACAACTTGCTTCTCTCTCTAATGGTGGTGGCCCTTCATCCTCATCCACGTCATCATCATCTTCTACTACTTGGACATCATCTTCTTCTTTTTTAACTTCTTTTTTGATAAGAGTGGCTGCTGTTCCTCTACGTGGTCTGCTGGCCATACTGTAACAAAATATTTTCGATTTCTAAAACTTTTTTCGGTCAAGAAGGAGCGTTTAGTCGAAAGATAAGATAATGGAATCGAAAAAAGTGAGAAGAAGAAGAAGAAAGTGCCGGCAACCATCGAATTGTGTGTCTTTCAACATTTTGAGATAATCGAAAATTCTATCGTAATCTTTCACTTTCGAAAAATGATTAAAATAACTTATGGGAAAAAAGAAAGTGAAAAAAATTATGAAGAGATTGAAAACAATTGCTTTTATTCGAATATTGATTTCAAATAGATCAAATTTTGAGGATAAAATCAAAAAAATTTGGAAATTTCTACAGTAACCTTGAAAATTTTGACCTGCGTAACGAGACCCATGGAACCTAGTCTGTCCCAGTTCATGTACCTTTAAAACGCATCTTTTTTATCTGGCGAAATCACTGTACAACTGTATTTCTACGCAAAGATACACTAATGCCATTAACCCCGTATTGAGCAGCAGGTGGCCGTCCAAGTTTATTGGATTGAGTGGGTAGGTGTATATAGTCTCACCAATCGATTGATATGGTTTTGGGACACTTTTTAATTTGAAAGGAAATTCATTATGCATTTTATTCGTCTCTAAAAACAGTACACCCAAATAAAGGAAGTCATGAAAGACAATAGAGATTGATTTCAATTTGATAGATGGATAGAATCCTATGGTATTTTTTTATGTAAGAAAATTCCATATTGACAGTTATAAGAAGAACAAGATTCTGAAAGTGCCTTCTGGATGATTCATGATTGGACCACCCACGGCGAGAAGGAAGGGAAAGAACCGAATACTACCCCATACTCATAGATGAAATTCTATTCGATAGGAAGTACATCCACTATATTCAAAAACTATGAATTGAAGTTTTTGAAAAAGTAACTAAAGGTTCAACAAAACTCTGAATATATTCAACCGATAGTGAAACAACAACCGAACAAACCGCGGCCGTGAGCGTGTCTTTGGCAGTGAGAGAGACTGAGAGAGACTGAGGAGACCCTCAGGAGAGGGTTGGGGAGGAGGTTGTGTCTCGCAACGAACAAGAATACGGTAGAAATAGGGGTTCTGTAGGTGCGTCCACTCACTGATCACGACTAGATGAAGATGGAAAAGTTTGAAAATAAAAAAATGATGGAAATTGATAACTGATGATAGGAGGGGGAGGCTGTATTCATGGATACTTATCGTTCAAAGAGTGGAGGGTCATCATAAGAGCACTGCACTCAGACCTCTTTTCTGACATTCCTTTCGAATCTGGTTGAAGTTATCGGCTATTCAACCTACTAAGAATAGGAAAATGTCCAGAATTGAGGATGATATGATGTTCCTCAAAATAATCCAAATCCAAAAACTATCATAATATCCTAAAACTTCATAGGAGTCACAAAATCACTTCCATTATTATAAAAGTTCTAGAAATGTCAGTTACATCTACTTGTTAAACTGAGAAAAATAACAATTCCAAGTCGTTTTCCAAGCGAATGGGCTGTGTATTTAGCTTTGTGAGAGGCGCAGGATGTTCAAGACAAGTAGTGAAGTGACAAAAGGAACTGGCGACCTGCCAAAACCGTCTGGTTGCCGCGATTCTGTAGGTGACAAAGATTTAAAATAGAAATGGAAAGTTCATAAGAAACTAAAAAGATCAACAGATGAATTTCAAAACATTAAAAAAACAATAATTTGTGAAACAATAAAATCAACAAACAGAACTATTGAAAAAAGTTCATTCTTCCATATCATCCTCTTCAATCTCTTCTTTAACTTCTGTCGCTTCTTCAACGGCTTCTTCGTCTTCCACTATTTCTTCTTTGATTTCAGCTCTAGAAAATATGGATACATTTTGTTATCTTTGAATGTGTCTTACTTTTCCACCATTTTTACATAATCTCCTCTTAAATGACACAAAGAATTTTTGATTCTGATACCACCGTACTTCACCAGAATTTTGTCGTCAATAGCAACATGATCTTCTGGAAAAATTAAGAATAGTTTAGAAAAATCGAAAGTTTCAAATACCATGTGTTTTATTATTTTGTTTGACGTGAATAGTGATCATATCCATAACTACTCCAACCATCAGACCTTCCTGTACGTATTTGACCTTTGCTTCATATTGATCTCCAAGCTTCGGACTGTAATTGATTAAATATTTCCGTGAATCATGACTGTTTAGTGAAAATTTTTCTTGGTTTAACACAGATAAGGATTGGACGATCTTGATTCATTAATGTTGATTCAAGAAAGACTGTGTTGTCCAGTTTTTGATAAATTTTTATAGTAGTTTTCATAATAGTTTTTCATAATAGATATGCTAAAAATTTAGGAAAATTAAGTTTTTTAGTTCTTTCTTTCATCAATAATTTATCACTTAACGATTTTGGGGCTTTTTTTAATGACTGATTCTATGTGAACTTACATGAAAACAATTTGATTAATAGCGACGTCTTGATGAAAAGCTAACTGATCAGCAATAACACGTGGAGGTGACAATGTTTCCACATTTCCAACGGCAACAACGATTCCTTTGTACCTGAAAACTATAATTTTTTGAATAATTAGGGACTTCGATCGGATATTGAAATATGTTTGGTTTTAATTCTTAATGGGTGTTAGACAACCTTAAAATCCAACAAGATGTTCAATTCAGTTTGTAGTTCGTGAATAAAAACTTTTTTCGAAAAAAGCTATCAGGTTGCGTATGGCTCCCAACTTATTTGGATTGCAGATGGTATGAAACGTACTCTGGTCTATATTTTCCAACCGTGTTCTGAGAAATCCAGTTACATGCTTCTTCCATTGCTGCTTTTCCAGACATATGATACGGCAAGGAAATGTGTCGTGGCATCTTTTTCTGTACCAATTGTCCTCCTTTTCCTTTTCCACGCATCTTTTTAATCATTTTGAGTCCATCTTCATAACTCATAAAGAATTGTTCTCTGAAACTCTTTTTCGATGTTCTGATGTTGGCTCCAAGTTTCTTCATTCGGTAGGCTTTTTCTTTTTCCGGTTTTGATTCTTCCGTTTCTGTTTCCTGAACTTCTGTCGTCCCATCCTCATTTTCGAAAAACTTTTTCTTTCCCATGATCGATTTTTAACTGAAAACTTTGGCTACCTTCGATGAAACAAAATTCTTTCAAAAATACGATCGCGGTTAAAACACCAAAATTAAAAAAAAAGAATAGTTCATTAGCTTGAAGCATATTTATTGTTAATTAAATTCAGAATCTGAATGGAATATTGGGCCAAAGTTGCGGATTGAGTGCAAACTCCGATTCGAATCTCATTTCAATTGCACTTTCCATCGCTAAAAGTTTCATCGCAGCGTCTCCATAATCCTTTTTCGCTTTTTCGCGTTTCTCCATAAACTCAGTGTTCACATCGCGCTGGTCGGTTGAATGTTCGATTCGTCCTCGTACCGAAACTGAAGTTTTTTTATTAATAATTTTGCTCATTTTTCGGTGTAAAGTAACTTACTTTGATCAATATCAACGTATTCCACCTTCTTCACGGTTTTTTCTTTTTCCATCTCTGCTTCCCGTTTTTCTTTTACTGAAAACGTATAATATTCGATTGCACTTTGAAAAAATGTGGATCACATTTCTGACGATGTTCATGAGTTTTTGCATAAAATTCCTTCATTTCATTGCTCATGACTTCAATTTCGGGATCTTGGTCATTCATTTGTATTTCACACCGGGATAGCCTCTCAGTTACTTCTGGTTCTTCTATACTATAAAATTCATCAGTAACTGATGCGCCAGCAGGGCTAAATGATGATGTTTGCGCTGAAAAATTGTAAATGCTTTTATAATGATCTAATTTCCAAAATTGACAAACCTTTATGATTTGCGAAAATGTTGCGTTTCATCCATTCGGTACAAATTGCATGGTTTTTCCAGAAATGTGTGAAATTGGGATGCCGTAGCCATTCGTTGTCTTCACGAGATGGATCCATAGCTTTAAGAATATTGGAGACTTCCTGGAACAAGGGGAAAAAGTATGGAATCGTTGAACGAAAGTCGGGGAAAGAGGGCGGGGCAACAACTGCAACCTTGCCACACGGTTTTTGCAACAACGCCGCACGCGTTTTGCACAGGGGTGCGATTCTTGCATCTTTCTCTTTGAATTCCGAATTCCGAACAACAGGAGCGACTTGACTCTTAAGAAGGTCTTTTCAATATCAGTTTGAGTTGCTCTTGGCACGACTTTTCTGGGGAAAAATTACAAATGACAGCTTTCGAGCCCGATTCATCATCAACATCATCTGAATCTGCACCTGTGAGTTATTCCTAGTTCTAAAAATCATCATTTCGTGTCAAATATATATCGCTCGGAACATGAATGAGTAAGAAAAACTTTAACGAAGCTGCCATTATTCTAAAATAACCACAATTTTCTAAAATACAGTTTCTTAAAAGAATTTATTGCTCAAAATTTGACACTTATTACTGCATACAAGGCTGTCCCATGATTAAAACTTCTCTTCAGGCTGCGGTAACCAAACTAGGACCCACTGGAAAACGACTCGATTACATAACCTGGCATCAACATCATATGTATATGGCAAGAATGCAGAGTGAAATGAGTGAAGAGAAGTATCCGGCTGGATGTTACATAGTAGATCATGAACACTATCAAATAGTTTCTGGATACTCGGGAGGTAAACTGATTTTTTCAAATAGGTTTTTAAAAAATGTATACAATTCAGAAGTAAAATCAAAAGAAGACTCATGTAACTGTGCAATGTTATCAGCAATTCATAAAATGAAAAGAAAGTATCACATTGGCAAGGACTTCATAATGTATATATCTCGCTTCCCTAGCTGTAGCCCGTGTTTGGAAAGGATTCAGGAGATGAGAATATCAAAAATCTGGTATTGGAGCACCGATGGTACAATTGAAGAATCAAATGCTCACATCCAAAGTTTTGCCCGAGAAAATGGTATCGAATTGGAGAAGTATATACCCACAAAAACGATCTCTCTCACATTCCAAGAATCATAACACTTGTTTAGTTTTTAAAACTTTTTATTTTGTTACTTGTGCAATAACATAATCATGTTGATCAAAAAACAATGAATAATAAATAAAAATTTATCAGAAAAATTGTGTCAAGGCGATGTGAATGGTGGTTGGAAGGTTATTTCGAATTGGTCATGAGTTTTCAGGTTTAGTTTCCAGCGCACCGGTAGTAACAAGAATTTTTGAAAGAGTTTATGAATCTGAATTTTTCTTTATGCTTCCATACTAGCCATCTTCTCCCGCCTTCTCGCCAACGCAGCTTCCAAATCATTTTTAGCAGGAGCCATTGGAGTTGCAGTCTGAAGTTTTGTGTTTTCCGAACGTTTCGGTGGCGGTGGAGGAGCTTTTTTGGCACTGAGCGGAGTGCATGGCTTGGGTGGTGTTACTGGTGGAGGCATTCTTATTGCAGAAACAACTGGAGGAGGCGCTGGGAACTCTTCGTCAGAATCTGATTCTTCTTGGGCTGGAATAAATTGGAATTGGAATTTTGGAATACAGAGAATAAAGCTTACGAATCGTTGGTGACGAAGTGGAAGCTCTAGATACTCTACGTAAAACATCTAATGGTGCTCTTTTAATTGTTCCAGTTGGTTGTTCATCATACTGTACTTCCATCTTCTCAGATACAATAGAAGGAGATGGCTGAGATGGCTGTGATGAACTTACTGAAAAAAAAATAATGATAGTTTCTATTATTAAAAAACCACAGGCTATTCTTACCTGAAAACGATGCTGGTGACTGATTTCTGACATTGACTGAAAGTGGGCGTGTCGTAATCGGATTATTTATTAAATGTGATCCCAACTGAATCGAAGAAGCTACTGAGGGTGTTCTTTGATGAAGATTATGCGGAACTTCAGAAATAGCAGTGGAAGATGAAGCAGCAGACATACCGGATACAGGTCCGAGAGTCTCACGACGGATTTGACAAGCTCTTTCGAAATTCTGGAGAAGGTCAGCTCCATTTTTTGCTATTCTGAGAGCAACAATCCATTTTTTGAAGGTCATTTCATCCTCTGCACAGATATACTTGATGAATTGACTTCTTTTCATTTGTAGAGCTGTCAACTTAATCGAAATACACCATGGAGTTGGTGATTTGTATTTCTTTTCCCATCCAACTCCAGTGTAGACTTGATTCGAATGCAAATTCATCAGACAAGTCAAGTCTTTCGTCGTTGGTTTCTTGCTCTTTGGAGCATAATACAATCCACTGGGTCTTAAAACGAAATAGTGCTTCTTCCATGATTTTCTTCCGTCTGCTTTCAAATAAAGGAATCCTTCCATTTCAGGTGGAACAACTGGTTCTCGGTTGAAATAATCATGAACAAACTTTTGTTTCACATCAATTGTCCATTGATCTCCAGCTGGAACTTCCATATGATCCGATGTTTTTGGAGTAAGAAGATAGAGTTCCGGACGAGAAATGAATGCATACTTATCAGGCCTTCTCATAAAATACAGCTTATTCGGAGAGTCTTGAACCCACATTTGAATATTCTCAACAACTTTTTCATGATCTTCGTATACACGTTCTGAAAAAAGTTGATTAAAGTTTCCGAAAAACAAGAGACAACTTACTGATATAAAGTTCAGGATACTCTTCCACAATACAATGATCCTCCATCAATGCAATGTGATTCTTCTCAGCCAACTGTTT
The DNA here is from genome assembly GCA_000143925.2 of Caenorhabditis brenneri. Taxonomy (NCBI): domain Eukaryota; kingdom Metazoa; phylum Nematoda; class Chromadorea; order Rhabditida; family Rhabditidae; genus Caenorhabditis; species Caenorhabditis brenneri. Next base: position 449,939 of record GL379840.1, on the reverse strand, counting down.
CAATGTCTGAAATCAGATAATTGAATTTGAAAAAGTTCTGTGAATAATCTTACATCTGCAACAGTCCATCGTTCATCGATAAGCATCTGAAGTGGTTGTCCATCTTCCACGAAAAACTTCACGAAGATCTTTGTTACTTTCGCTTCTTTCATCTTCTCCAAAGCTTGCCTTATTTTGAGAGCTTTTGCTTCTTCTGCACTTAATTCTCCTCCATTTCTTGGTGAGACCTGTAATGAGTTACTGTTACATATTCATAAAACATCTGCTCCATTGTTCGTCCTGATGTTCAAAAAATTGTAAATGTGTTACTCGTCTTTTCTTTTTTCTCAACATCTCACTTTCTCTTTCTATCATTCTATAAACCTTTCAATAATTTTTGATTATGAGTAAATTTGTTGCCATCAAAAGACACACATCAAAAGAGTGAGCCGACAGTCGACGGAGTTCACCTGTCCATTATTAATTGGACAATTGCCAATGTAACATTCGCGCGCCTTGGTGAAAATAGTGTATGAGATGAAGAGACGCAGAACGTCTTCAAGAAGTGCCGCACTATTTGATCGAAACGACAAGAAAGCTGAAGGCAGTCAGGTGGAATAAGAAGGTGTCTATCTGATGATATTGTGACAGTTTGAATATATTTGCATTGGTTTTTTGTATTAAATCATTAGAAATGAATATAACTCCCGGATCCCTAGCAGCTCTGCCAGTTGTGTGAAGGAGTAAAATGATAGAGGATTTGGTGATGGAAAAATTGAACTTCATTTTCACAATTTCAAATTACGATTTCATGAGCTCCGGAATCCGTGATAACAAAAATAGTTATTTTGAGATGAAAATGTTGAAACTACGAAGTAGAAAATACTGTAAGAAGAAGTCCACAATTCTGACATTATGTTGAAAAGTTGTGTTTTTCTCGGAAAAAAACCAAATAATTCCATGATGGGAGGCTAATTTCTTTCTTTTCATTTGGAATCTTAAACTGCTAGATGCTCTTCAATTAGAGGTTTTTATGTACCTGTGGTGTTTTATATTTGCTTCAACTTGTCACCCGAATGCTCTCAGTTTCTTGTCCTAACCACTCATCAATCACAAACTAATGAACACTCTCTCGAAGGGTCACTACTGCTACAACTTGTTTTGTGTACTTCATATCTCTCATCAGTTACAAGTACCTCTTCTCCCCCTTGTAGTGTAATACTATAATGTTCGAAATCTGACCTGAGTGGGGCTCGGAGTGTTCAACGAATCACGGCAAGAATCATTTGAAGAGAACGCTGAGTTACGGCATCGATTGTTAGATGATTCCGTTGAGCTGGAATCTCCAAAAGCAGAATCACCATCTGGAGATGAGCACGATGAAGCTGATGTATTAGTCATTGAATTCATCTGAAATAAAAAAGACGTTTAGGTCAATCTAGAGTCTACAATGTTTACAATGAGCCCTCCTTTTTTGGTCCAACCCATTTGTTTTGTTCTCTGTTCCCATCCAAAAAAGGATCCCACCAACTTCTGTTCCCTTGCTCTTTAGCTGGCTTATATGCCATGAGAGTGACCTCTTTGTGACCCTTTTTGGTCCTCTTTCAATACCCGTTGAGTAAATAAACATGGTGTTAGAGCTCAACCCTTATTCAAATAGCTTATACACATGGTCCCGGATCTCGGAAGGTGTGTAGGCTCAATATATATGTATGAGATTCATTAGAAAATTGGAGTAATGGGAAAAAACTATTCCCAATGGGATCGAAAAAAAGTTGTGGTACAGGAAATAGAGCTTGAATTGGAAAAGAATACTGGGACAAAGGGAATCAGGATTGACAATGTTCAGTACTCCGACATCGTAATTCAAACAGTGAAGCTTCTGAATTTCACTGGAGCAGTTTTGAATGTCCACCAGATGGGTTCTACCTGTCGACCGTAATGACCCCGATATTCAAAAAGGAACCAATCAAAAACGTTCTCTTTTTGTGACACTTCCCTCTCTCCGGATATCAATTTCCCCCTTGGCAATATGTCACTTCTTTTTCTTCTTGAACTATCCCTTACAAACAATAAATGCTGCCCTTTTTCTATTGAATGCCATGTGTTTTCTATTCATGATCCGATCCTCTTCTCTACTTTTTCCTTCAACACCATATGCACAAATGTACACAAAGAGCATCCTCTCTCCTCTTTATTCTCGAATGTTCTACATGATCATCAACATTGCCATCATCAGGCTATGAGCATCTTGTATCAAATTTCGAAGAAGCAGACAGCAACCAGTTGGAGCTCAGGAAGGAAAGAGCAGAGTCTTAGAGGGCTAACAACAAATCAAATTTCTTTTCTTTGGGTTGTATAAGCAAAAGACGTTCGTATTCAACTATGGTTTATACGAAGAAGATTTTGGAAGGAAAGGGTGTTCTGGTGGTGAACAGAACAGGAAGTAGATCTCAAGTATAAACAATTTATATTTCTTTATGTTTAATTTATTTCTTATAATCTACTGAAAGATTCAAAAAAGTACCTGATGAATTCCATTTTGATATCCCAAATGATGATGAATGTGTTGAGATTGTTGTTGGCTTGCATGATAAGAGAGTGCAGGTGGAGGTGGAGGAAGTGTGGAAACTTGTTTCACATGGTCTCGACTCGAAGATGCTGGGATTCCAGATACTCCTGAAAACAACAAATAGGTTCAGAAACAGTATTTTGAATATTGGATTGGGTTAAATGCTCTTAGGGAATCATTTCTCTGAGGTCATTCTCAAAAGAATCTTCATTATAAGGTCGTACACGAAAGTCAAAGCTACAGAAGGAGCCATTTTTCATCTCAATTCTCAAAAAACTCACCAAGTAGAAGTTGATCTCCTCCTTTGCTTGAATTCAATTGAGTCTCGAGAGCTTCAAGTTCTTCTAGAAGTTCATCCAATTGCCAATCAGCAGATTCTGTAAAACAAATCAATTGAAACAATTTAATCTAATTAATTTCTCTAATTATCCCTCCCTCTAATCAACCATACGTTTCTGTTTCATATATGTCTCATACTGCTTGAAACCAGTCCTCTGTCGATCGTGATACATTTTTTATTGTGTGAATTCTAAAGTTTTAAAGTTTTAAAATGATTTCAGACATTTTCAGAGTCTTATCAGGATGTAAAAAAGGCGTGAAAAGAAGAAATGTATACAATAAAAAATGAAGAAAAAAGGAGGGAATTGAAATGAGATGCCACATTGGAAGAAAAAGGAGGAGACTATCGAAATTTGATACGGAAATTTTTGATTCATGAATATATATTTTGGTGAAAAAGAAACAGGAGAAGAGGAGAAGAGGAAACCCATAAAAATTAGCCGCGATTCTCCCAAAATGTTATTATTTTATGTGTTTTTCGTCGGTTTTATCATTAACATTATCGTATTATTAATAGAAATTTGAAAAAGAAGAAGGTATACTAATATCATTATCAGGTGACACAAATATTATTTGTACATGCAATAAAAACGATTGCGTCTTTTTTTTTTGAGAATGTTTTTGAAAACAAAACTAATCCCGAAAACAATGAGCATTGAATTGAAAAGATTCATTAAGCTGGAGTCGTCAAAAAGATTGTATTTAGAAGAGTGAAAGAGATGAGATGAGGAAGATGCACAAACAATAGACAGGTGCACAGCTGACCGATGAGAAATAGAGAATGAAGGAAGAGCTTCCAGAACGAAAGAAGAAGAAGGGGGCGGAGAGAGAGAGAGGAAGAGAAGGTCGAATTGCGACAGATTGCAGATGGAGATGAACACATTCTTAGATAATAATAACAATGAAGAGAACCAGATTTAATTATAATTGGAAATGGTTTTTTTGCATGTGCCCTTATAATATAGTGGTTCCTTCATTCAACTGATTTTTGGTTTCTATGAAAAATTGTCTAAGTTTGTTGTTAAAGCCTGTATATCATATCATTTTACTTTGTTTTCAAATCTTCATCTTCCATAAAAGAGAATATTCGAAGCACATGTATTTAAAAAAAACACCTAACAAACACGTGGAGTTAGTGGTGTTTCAATTGGCTCTTCCAACTTTCAGAGACACAAAAATTGAATTAGAGAAGTGTTTGCACAAGAAATTGACCTTCCATGAGTCGAAGAATCGTAAAATCGATAGATAACAGTACATTTATCAATAAGTTTTATCTATAAACCAACAGAACAAGCAGTTAGAATGCACTCAACTTTTCGTTTTCTATTTTTCTGTCCAATTGATTCTGGATATCTATTCTCAATAACATACACTTGACTGTTTTATTTAGTGGAAACAATCTCAAGAACACTCTTCTAAATTGCTTCTAGGTGACCTCTGACGCAACATTTGATAGGTACACCAACCGACGTGGATGACGTCGATGGAACACCAGCTGCCATCAGAATCCTGTGAACCCAAAGAAGTGACCGAGAGGCCGGAAAGAGACAGAATGAATGCTAGGAGAGGTTATGTAACAGGGATCAATGTCGGGAGGAAAAAGAAGAAGATGCATCGGTTTCTTTAGAGATGAATACATATTCAAAAGAGATTACCATTTTTGAAGACGTGTTGGGCAACATTTATTTGGTAAACGTATTAAATACATGGGAAGATTTGTAACCAATCGTGGATTATTAGGCTTGTAAATAGGTAATTAGAGAGACAAACTCATAACTAATTTTTCGAAAAAATGAATTCTCGAATCTGATGATGTTTCCGAAATCAAAACTGAAAATGAGGTGAGGTTCTAGACTCCAAAATACCATTCAAACTATTATACCATCTGGGTTTATGATTTCCTGAGAATCTTTGCTAGATTATGCACCAAGGACCACGTGTTCCTACTCAAAAACAGAAATGCAAAGGACTCGAGAACTTTCATCAGAGATAAAAGAGATATAAGAGAGTGAATGAGGTCGGATCGGCACAAAAAAGAGGCGACAAATGACCGGCATTCGTTAGATTTACAACCACTTGTCATCACTTTTGATACGATTGAATGAGATGAAACTGATCAGAAATGTTCGAAGAAGTTAATGAATCATCGATTCAGATCTCGTATTCCTAATGATTAATGGAGTAGTTGAAGTCACAAAAGGAAGGGGTAATTAACGATTACGTGGCAAAGAATGGGGTTATAAAAATAATTTATTACCACAACATAGGAGATTCTTGATCGAGAAGGAAGATCGTGTTTAACAGTTCAACAGTTCTAACAATTATTCTTGTATTTTAGAATTATCGAAACAAAAGGGACAATAGAAAAGGGATTCTGAAGTTTATTTTCACAAAACTGAAATTCGAAAACCATCGAATATGGATTCCATAAAAGAAGATTTTTGAAACCACTCCCGATTATGAGTGATTAAGAAACCCTCCAAGGAACCTAAATATTTCCCTGAAGCTAGAAAACCTTTGATTCAAATGACTAAATATCAGACTGCAATCCCAAAACTACCATAAAGGTCTCTCTCTCTGTCTATTGTTTCCTGCATGTAGTTATGTCAACACTGTACGTGTACAACATTTCTGCATAAGGTGCCAACACAACATTGACGTGAATGTTTGTTGAAGCTTCCAAAAGCCTTTAAAGCTGTATGACTGTAGGATCGGAGGAGAGAGAGAAAATACAAATTTGGGAGCGGCTCTCGTTGTTCTTGTAGAAATACTATGTGTATATGACACTTTTGGAAAGTTTAGGCAACGGGGAAAAGAGGATGAAGTCGACGTAAAGTGAAATTGAGACGAAGTTCGTGAAAATGAAACTAAAAAGGCAAACGAGCTAAAGAAGTAAACTGAGAGTGACGAATAGAGAGGGATTAGGAGTAAAGATGACGATGGGAACGGAAGTGACCTAGAAGGTCCGAATACTCGAAATTAGAAGAGCAGGGCATCTTGTATAGTATTTTAGGTGACCTAATATTGTTGTTTGCATTTAGTTTTCACATTATAAACATGCTGGAGGTTTTCTAACAAAAAACCACAGGTAGAACTTCTGAAACTTCTTATCCTGACTGAAAATCTCTAGATTGATCTTAAGATCCAGGGGTCCATAAAACTCTAAAAACGACTAATGTAGCAACTTCAGGTAATTCTAAAAAGAGCCCATGAATAATAAAGAGTAGTAAAAAGAAGAAATGAACTTCTGCAAAAATCTCGACACAGCGTAAAATTCGTAAAGCTCCTCTATTCTTTTCTTCGTAGTTTTTTTTCCTTCGTTCCACACTACTCACAATCCAATTCTCATAAATCACACCGACGCCGAAAAGCAGTAGTGGAAAGAAGAGAAGAGACTTTTTTCGTTTTTGCTTATGTTTTCAATTGTTCCATTTCTCACCCCAAACAATTTCTTTTTTTCGTCCGAATTTTTCGGAGGGTGTGGATGTCTATTCGGGCGTATTTGCATATCAAAACGAACAGAAAAGTGTGAGAGCATTTCGGAGATTTAGAAAAAGAGAAAGAAGAAGAGTCAAATTGGAAATGAATCGGAATGGAACGAAAAGAAAGAAAAGAAGGAATCAAATGACATTAGGCAAATTGGATAAAAGGCATCATCCGGAAAGTTTTAAAACTGAAGGGTTTTGAGAGTGAGAAGTTGAAAGTTTGCAAGTGATGTGGGTGGAGTCTAACAGTTTTGTAAATTCTCATAAAATGGAAATTGAGAGCAATTACAGTATCCCCAAATTATCCATTACTTTCGGATTTTTCCATTCAAAAGTTGTGAACTTTGAGAGCCAGAACCGGTAAACAGGTCGTTTAAAGGAGGCCTGTCACTATAAAAAAGTAGTTGAGATTTTTACACCATCGGATAGAGCTCGGCGAGTTACATCGAAAAGTCTCTTACCATTTTTTACGAAAATCACTTTTAGGTCACGTTATAGGGCCTAGAATGGAGAACCTTCGCTTGAGATTCACTGTTATTTCACACGTGAAATGAAACCTTCGCCTTTCAAATTGAACCTTCGCTTGAGGAGTACTCTTCAGAAACTAGCTCCTAACTTTTGAAGGATGCGTTTCCATAAAAAATGATCAACTACAAAGTTGTACCTCATTCGATTTGTAACAACTCTCTAGTACTTCATTTTTTGATGTCATGGGTAGTTTTTGAGATATGAGCCACGGAAGATGAGGTATTCCAAAGA
>GL379840.1:430857-442451 GCA_000143925.2 Caenorhabditis brenneri | reverse complement strand
CCAAACATTTCGTTTTCTTTCACCTCATCTTCTGTGGGTCATATCTCAAAAACTAACCATGACATCAAAAAATGAAGTACTAGAGAGTTGTTACAAATTAAATGAGGAACAACTTTGTAGTTGATCATTTTTCATGTAAATGCATCCTTCAAAAGTTAGGAGCTAGTTTCTGAAGAGTACTCCTCAAGCGAAGGTTCAATTTGAAAAGCGAAGGTTTCATTTCACGTGTGAAATAACAGTGAATCTCAAGCGAAGGTTCCTCATTCTAGGCCCTATAACGTGACTTAAAAATGATTTTCGTAAAAAATGGTAAGAGACTTTTCGATGTAACTCGCCGAGCTCTATCCGATGATGTAAAAATCTCAACTACTTTTTTATAGTGACAGGCCTCCTTTAAGAACTGTAATGTGAAATTTCGAAACTGACATTTCCACTATTTTTGTCCAGAATGTTTTGAAATGAACTACAGTATACAGGAGAAAAAGTAAGAGATTTGGACATCCAAATCAGAAAATGGAACTCTGGACCTGGAAGCTACAGACGGAAAGAGATACTACTTCACTGAAACAAGGTAGTTAGGGAAGTAGTTAGATCCAGACTATTCAACCAGAGATAAAGGGATGATTATATTTTAGTAAATTATAGCTCAGCTCCACTCAGAATACTACAACATTCCAAGCCTAGAAATTGTCCAAAAACTAATATATCAACCAAAAACACTGATTTTGGTTCTCTCGAAAAAAGAATGTTGCCCACTAGAACTGAGTTCTAACTTCTTCTCCTCTCAAAATTATTCAATTTTGTTGTGTACCAATCGCCTTCCTTCCCTCTCCGTCCCTCCATTTCGTGCCACTATAGCAATAATAATTTGTCACTTTTTATAGCTCAGGCGGCATTTAACGGACCAGAGTGCCTCTATAAATTATGTTTCGAATCGAAACAACGAACAGGTGCTCTTTGAGAAGAGTTCATAGAAATCGAAAGGGTAGATCAAAAGAAAGGAAGTAGGTCAGAAGGGATAGTAAAGGAATTGAATTTGGAAATGGAAAGAAAAACAGAAAAAAAGGAAGGTTGAAGGAATGAAAAAGGACAGCTGTCAACGAACATATCGAAAAGGAATTGATAGGTAGAAGGAAGAGGAAAGGTGATTTGTAGAAGGTTAATGGGTCTTCATGAAACTAGGTGCCTTGTTTTTCCTCTCTATTTTTTTTATTTGACAAGGAACAACTCTGAAAAATTGGAATGATCTGAGTCAACCCTTCTGACAGTTGAAAGAAATTCTCACTGCTTTTATATGAGAGGTAACTGATCAAGAAAAACTTTAGGATCGTTTTACAGTATTCATGAACAACCTGCTTCTGAATCTAGAAGAGCTCGCAAAACTTTGTCAGAATCCTAAATCTCTCCTAATCCGGATGGATTTCAAACTGCTTCCAACCAGTTCATCCGTCATACCATTCCAATCGGAATCTCCATAATCCTAGGTCATAAAAAGTGGTCTAAGGTCAGAAACAAACAGTCATTTTGTCTATGAAAACGAAGAAATCCGGAGAAACGGAGAGCGCGAAAACAACCTTCAGGGTGTCGTCGGCAACACCATTTCGCACATAATAGTCCGCCATTAACCGGTTGTCTGCGCTTCTACGGAACACCTTTTCTCTCAAGAAAAGCCGCCTTTGATGAAAATTAAAAGAGGAGAGAGAGAGGATATGAAATTACTGTACATTCTCCAAAATACACATTCCAAAAAGACATAACCAACAAGGATAACGATGTTTTATTCTCTTTTTTTTTGTTTCATAGAAACGTCTCAGGGAGACTGGATTTCAAACAGTATGAGACTTTTTTGGATATTGAAACGTTCTACTAAAAGCTTTTGATTTAAGATTCCCCCATAAAGAAATTAAAATAAACTAACCTTTGATATTGTTCATACTGTATCTTACAGTATCGATAGGCGGTTTCGGCGGTACCTGAGGTCTGGCTCGTATCTGCACCGGATAAGGATCCGGGAAATCGTAAGTGTCCATAGTGACAGACGGCTGAAAATAAATGAACATTAGCATATAAAGAGGGAATATGAGAGAAAAAAGAACATCAGGTCAAGAGGTGGTCCTTATGAAATTTTGTATTATGGTAAGGCTACTTGATTAGTTATGAACAAGAATAGAGGGAGACTAGTAGTGTAAAACATAAAACAGTCTATGTTGTCTCTACGGGAGTATGCTCTGTGTGTGTGGAGTACCCGTATGGCTCCTCCGCGCGGAAGCTCTACCGTAAAACTCAAATATTCGGGAAGACGGATTGCGCAAGACGCTCTTACTGTTTGTTTCTCTCATTCCTCTCTCATTCCTTCCGGAGTACACTGAGACTGTGAGAGAATTGACAACTGGATGACAAGCAAAAATGATAAGAGCCAGAACGCAAAACGAGGGGAACGTGCGCGTGAGAGCATTCAATTTTTGATCGGATCATGTATGTTGGTCATGATACTTTTTGGTGGAATGGAGAAAAGAATTTGGGAGAGGAGGATGGGATAAAAAATGACTAGGTTTCGAAGGAAATGGGGATCGAGTTTCAGCTACCATAAGATTCAGGAAGACAAGAAGAAGACGTCAGAAAGGTATACATTGGAATCTTTTGTCTCAGGAACTTATTCCAAGTTAAGTGAGCCAGAGAAACTCAAATAACTGATAGTTTGCAGAAACATCATATACTGATTCTGTTTTTATTCGAGGATTTATGATGGGAAAACAAATAGCATGGCTAATTTACCAGCATTATGAGCTATAAAAGATGAGATCAGACATACATTTAGAATCAAATATACTGCATTCAGCCCACCGACAGCCCTAGAACTACTGTAAGTTGCTAATGATCCAGTACTCTAAGAACTGAATCCTTGGATCCTTCATCTCCACATAAAATCCATTCCGTCAAGTAGCAAACTAGTACTGGTATACTTTAGTCAAGAAGAAGACGAAACGTTTTCACTTTATCGAGAAAAGGGAACGGCTGTGAAATGACACAGATAGTCGACAGAGAGAGAGAAAAAAAACAATATCTATGTTTCGTTTTCGACACATTTCTTCTCTTTTTCCAAAGCGTAAATGTGTTTGTTTGAAGAGAAAGCGAAGAGACGTTTTCTCGAGTACTCTTACAGCTTCTTGATGAAATTTTGAACCAAAAAAGAAGCTGCTTAGTACATTTTCTGCAGAATAGTACGAAAAAATTAGTAATGGGGCATAAGCGAGATGGAGGAAATAAGGGACTGAATTTGTTAGAGGATAGCGAGAAAATTGGCAACAATCTAGAGGAAAAAGGGGAAACAATATGGGTTAGTTTGTCTCGTTTTCTTTTCAAAACACCCAATTCTCTTGTTATTATTTATTATTTACTATATGTAGAGACTAGTATACATTTCTTCACTGTTTTCTCATTAATTTTCTTTTAGCTCTACTTCAAAAAAGAGAAAAGAAGAAAGAGAAAAGTGGAAAAAAGAACTAATAAGTGTATTCAAAGTGGATTGTTTTTGTTTTGGTTTACAAAATGATTTGTTTTTTGAATGTGTTCCGTTTTGTAATTGTAATAAACCACTACAAATTGTTGTTTATTTATTTCTTTTCCTAAAAAAGGGGAATCGGAGGATCTTATTAGAACTATATTTTTGAATATCTAAACTGAGTACCCGTGAGCTGTACTTCCTGAGAATATCAGAAACAATTAGGTTTCTTCCAGAACTAATTTTTTTATCTGACATCATATTCCTAGATTTTCAAAACGGAAAAAATCGGAAGTGACCGTCTGCCTTTTTTGGAAGAATGTCTGTCAAAATCAATAGATAAGACGTGTGATGATCACTCTGATAACCCTGACGGCAGCAGGAGGAACTTTCCAAAGATAAGAAGAAAGGTAACTTGTAAAAACACTTTGATGATGACGTAATAAAAGAGAAATCAGTTCAAATAGAACATCATGTTCAACAAATAAAAGTTCTCTTTCTGTCTCTCCCGAAATCAAATCGAAATGAACATAAAATTGAAGTGATAATGAGAAGGAAGGAAGGCATGTCTCATCATGCCCCGATATGAAAGATTTCGTGATATTCAAATTGGATAAAAAGTGGATAGTGTTGAGTGGATAAAGACGCAGAAACATGAGAGAGAAATTGAAAATTTGTTTGCATAATAATCAACAGGTGATGATTTGATGAGACAGGAGCGGTATGGAACATCGAATCATACACATTCTTCAAAACGAATCTCATTTTCCGCCGCCCACACAAGGGAAAGAAGAAGGAATGAAAAAAGAAATGAAAAAAGAAAAGTTTTTTGTTTGCACTTGTAATGCAATCACTTTTAAGGAAAAAAGGAGAGAGAGACGGTGTGTTTGAGGAACAGGAAAATCAAAAAATTGAAGAATAGTATGCAAGAAATCAGAGACTCAGCAACCAAAAGCACACAGGAAAGGAGTAAGCACAAAAACGAAAACCTTGGCCTGTTTTTCTTTCTCAGACGGTGCACCAGAAGAAGAAAAGAGCAAGAAAGAATGAGTAAGAGGAAAGGTTGAAGGTGCCGCCTGCTCCCCACCGAAATGAATGAGTAATGGACTCAGGAAATCAAGCGGTTCCTATGGAAAAAAGAAAATAAATGGGTGGAGAGGAAGCGTTCCGTGACTTATTGAAAACGAAAGGATGAGTCACAAAGAATGTGTAGAGTTGGCACGCGATGGTATCCATATGGAAATGATCGGATGTCAAATTATGGGTTTCAAGGAGGAGGAAAAGTCAAGTTTTATGACGGACATGAGCAAATCTGAAGACATGTTGAAGCGGAATCTAGAGATGAGAATTTGATTTCGGGAAAACCTCTATTAGAAGTGCACTCTGAAAACCGCCGAAAAAATCCGTGAGATTTTAGGGGGATATCACGAAAATTGATGGATCCATACTTTCTGCATCGTCTTAATTTTTCTATGACACTTATTTCGGAATTTCAGATGAACTAGTAACTTTTGAGGTCTCGAAAACCTCAGAATCACATTCCAAAACGTTGACTTGTTTCTATCGTTCTATTTCAAAAACTCGTCTTCAAATTTTTCAAAAAACCTCAAAAATGTTTGTCCCCAAATGGGACATAAATGGGACACAAGAATGGAAGTCGTAAACAAAAATAAAAAAGTTGAATAATGTTCGAGTACTGTGGTTGTATGACCCTTCCATTTTGAAGTTCTATGCGAATGATGATGATGGATCGCTTGTCAAAAAATGGACAAAAACTTGGACTAACTTTTCTTTCTTTCTCTCTAAAAAAGTAAAACTTGATGAACTCTTATGAAGGGAAAGGTGTACGATGATGATGATATTAAACTAAGGTTAGTACCTGTTCATCTCACTCAGAGTGGTACTACCTGTCACGTTCATAATGTCTCACAATTCGTCATCAATAAAAAAAGAAGCAGGCAATATGAATATTAGATTAAGCTCAGTCAACATTTGCGCTCCGATAATAAATTTATGAATTTCTTTTTGGTGTAAAGTGCAATTCTTCGTATGCAAAAGACATCTGGAGGTAGAAAAAAAGGGGACGATTAATGAATTGTACATTTTCATTTCAAAATGTCACAACCCGGATCAGATTGAAATAGGGATAGAAAGAAAGGACTGGGAGAAAGGGCAATTTGGAATATTGCGAAAGGATTGGGGCACACCCAAAAGAAGAAGAAGAAGAGGAAGAAGAAGAAAGAGAGAGAGGGAGGAAAAGGAAGAAAGATACTATCAATTACCAGCTCATAAATCAAATAATTCAGTTCGAGGTTAATTAGGAAGAAGACTCGAAGACGTCGTAAATCAGAAGGCGAGTGATGAGTTTTTCTTAGGTGATCAACACCTTCGAAAGGGCACAAAAAGAAAGTTTTTGGGTCAGGAATGGGTAATTTAAAGGGGAATTTTATGAGATATGAAAAGAAGATTGAACACTTTGAAGCAGGTCAAACTAGGATAGTGGAAAATGAAGAATCTTGGAAGATTCAGACATGGGCAGAAGCTTCTGTAGGTTGACAAGAGTATACAGGTAATCTTGATCTCAGACTCCGAGTGGTGAAGGAGATGGGTCAGTCATTTAGACCTTATAAAACTTCGTGCCGTTCAACTAGGGATATAGTTGAAAAACCTCGAGAAATGAGTATGGAAGGTGAGGTGTCAGAACTTCATCCCGGAAAAAAATTCTCCAAAATAAGGATTTTTGTTTTCAGAAGTGCCGTTCAATTAGAGACAAAGTTAAAGGTATGATAGGTAAGGTTTTGAAACTTGAGGTTTAAAAAAAATCTTCAAAGTAGGGATTATGCTGGCTGACAACTTTTGAAAAGAATTTCAGAGCTACCGACAATAACATTTGGAGAAGAGCACAAAATTATGGATTTAGAAACTTCAAAAAATACAGTTCAAATAGAAGATTCGAGGGGAAATTCAAAGCATGAAATAGCTTTGAAATTGTAGTTTCATTCATTTTTATCAGACTTCCAACCAAATCAGAGGCTATCAAAAAAGGAAAGAAACCAAGAAATGCGGCAGCTAATATGAGGAGGTCATATGGCAAATGATGATCATTTTCAATGAATGATGATCCTCTTCTCCCTCCTTTTTTCCCTCTTTATTTCCTACAATCCTATTACGAGATGTGGCCCATAAACCGCCACAGCTTATCGCGCATCATCTCATTCGTTAATTGGATTATGGCATAAATACATACATAACCGATTGAAAAAGATACCATTTCAAGGCAAAACGTGTGAGAAATGTGAGAATTATTGAGAAGAAGATCTCAAAACATACAATACTTTGAGATGAATAAAAAAGGAGAAAAGTTGTTTCAGCTTACAAAGGATTGAATGAATTCTCACGTAAGATGCCAATATTTACAAAAGAGAAGCCTCTCACGGAGGTACACACATCAAGGATATCAAGTTTCGGAAATAGGTCTAAGAAGAAGAAAAAATGAGACGTGTGAGGGTGCACTTTTTTCTCATACTCAGGTATATCTACACCGGAAGCTTCGGTTTTTTTTTGTTTCCGAAGACAATAGTACTCAATCGTAATTCGGAAGAAAAGAAAAAAGAGAAATGCATGTTGTTGGTGAGATTGAATCACTTGGCTCTCCGCCAATATATCCCGTACTCACATAGAGAATCAGAGGAAGAGATAAGTGAGAACAAGATCAATCAAAAAGGTTGGAAGATAAAGAGAGAGAGAGAGAGGGAAATAGACAAACTTTTCCCGCTTCTTTTATCATTTTATCTCTTGTGCGCAGAGCCAATTTCCGGTCTACGAGCTCTCTTTACCGCAAAGTTTTTAGCGGGAATTTCAAGGAACTCAGGATAAAGAGGAGGATGTTTAGAAAACAATCAGCAAAACAAAAATTGAGTAGCATTCGAAAAAACATTTATTCCTAGGTTCTCAAAGCTGTACAGGTATGGAAAATTCTTCCAAATATTTGAGAATCTGAAAATAAATGGCCTGTTCTCTCTCTTAAAAAAATCTAAGTTCCTAGTTTTTATGGATATTTCTGGGACAGCTTGGTTCTAGCCTTCTGAATCTAAACACCTTGAATCCTACAAAAACTCTTTATTCAGCCTTTACTGCATACGTGCTGACCCCAATCTAACTTGCAGAAAACCCGAAATGTGTCGAATAAAACCGCGAAATGTGTAAACCCCATCCGGTGTCAAAACGCAAGAAAGCGTCAAAAATTTGTGGTGTCTCGTGTAAAAAATCTTTCTTCATTTTTTTCTTCCAGGGTTTTTGAGAAATGTGGTCAAGAGGGACACAAAAAAGCGACCCAGAGAGAAGGGTCTCTCTTTGAATTCCAACTGCTGCCAATCTCTCTTTCTTCTCCACGAAACGGAAACATTTTGGGTCCGCATGTGGATTTCTGCGTATCCTCTTCTCTCTATACTATTTCTCATGTTCTGGTCAAAAGGAGAAGCATCAGAGAGGAAAGGATGGTGGCGGTCTGAAGAAAAGAAGGAGCAGGGTGTGGTGTGGCGACCGAAGAAAGATGGAAGATGTTTCATCGGCGCCCGCAATCGACACCGAGTTAACAGACGGATCGTGGAGTGCTCCAGACACAACCCAAAACTCATGACGGAGATTGATGAGCATACGGAAGAGAAAGGAGGGCTCCGCGCGGTACATGAATTAGAGAAACAGAGAAAACGGAACACGTCTTGGCGCGGTGCCAAAAGAACTAAGAATTATGGGTTTACACTTTTTATCTTCACGAAGATCTCGTCAACTCTATGAATTTATAAATGAGATTCTGGAGTTAAGATCAAGATCTGGAGTCAATGGAAGAGCAACTGGTGAGGAATAGGGTGGTGAAGGACATATGGTTCTTACACTGAATTCAATTCAAATATCATTGACTTGATGTGGAATGGAACGAGATGATTTCAATGTAATAAGGGTTATGCAGAAATATCTTGAAAATGAAAAAAAAACTTAAAACTGAATGCTTTGAAGAATTCATTTCCAGAAAAGTAGATTCAATCTTCATAAAAATGAAAAGAAGATCCTATGATTTTGGTGTTCATGCCCAAAAACACGTCATAGAAACTAAAAGTTTTAGAAGGAAATTCGACAGATTTCTCAAAATTTTGAGACGTATTTCTACCTATTTTTAGGACCAAAAACGTATCCATATGGTTTTCTGAATTATATGTAACTGGAAGGGACAAGCGAATAGAAAAACTGGAAACGGGAGGCAACTTTCTTTTACTTCCGACGTCAGTATTCAAAAAACTGCTCCAAGAAGAAGAAAATGAGAAGCTATCAATATAACAACTGGTAAAGTGAGTCATTCAGTGATGAGTGTCATTCGGTTGTATGGAAATATGATTCAACTGCTCTCATTCCATTCAAAATCTAATATCAAAATGTCATCATTTTCGTTAGTGACAACTGGTTGGCACGACCTCTTTTCTTCAGAACAACTGTTCGGTTTTACACCAATTGAAGAGACACAACTCATAGTGCCACTTACTTATTTTCCCCCCTTCTCCAATCGCTGTAACACTTAATTCTGAGTCAACCGACAACGACAACGACAACTCATTGAAAGTTTGTGTATACACAAACTTTTGTTTTTATCTTTATCAATGGATCTTAATCTTTTCGTGCCAGAAAGTCAGTTTTTTGTGTGTCAAAAGAGAGTTTTCGAAGCAAAAAAAGGTAGAAAATATGTAAATGACTATACGTTTAGGACCATGACCACCAATGTGAAAAATGAAAGAAACAAAACGAAAAAGACGATGGGAGGGTGTTTAAAAATTGATGAAAACAAATTTGGGATGGGAAGAGAATAGATGGTGGCGTGCGCATATTTTACGAAAAAGCAACAAAGTTAGAGACACGCCCCTTAAATGGGGTGGTGGTGGTGTTGCAAGAATGATGAAAAATGTGAGAAATTCTTTAAAAAAAAGAAAAAGAAGACAAAGAAAAAGAAGAAAAAGAAATGATGTTTTGAGCAAGTGCTACAAAGAACTCGAAAAGATGGCCACACATTGAGGAAATGGGGCTAGAAAAAGAGGAAAGAAGAAGAGAGAAAACGACGGATGCACTTCAAATTACTTGAAGAAAAGATGATGAAGAGTTGAAAAAGAACATTTTATTGTGTCAATGAGTTCTTATGTAAACGTAAAGAGCAGCTGGAAGATATCTTCTACTTTTTCATCTTGTTAAACAATTCGAAAACAGTAAGCCTTTTATAAACTCTCTAATACAGCTGCATCTAAAAGTTCTACGTTCGGAGGGATGTATAGTTCAATCTATAATTAGAAATTCGAAAAGAAAAACGGTTTTTCGAAAACTGTTTATTCCAGAAAAACTGCTCTCCTGAGACTATCCACGAAATAAAAAGGTTTCCAGAATTTACCGTAGTATGCCGTTCTGTTAGGGGTTTATTGGAAAGGTTTATTTTTATCCGAGAATGTCTTGAAGAACCAGAAAGCCCAAAGAGCTTCGAAGTACTTCGAAGAGAGTTTCCAGTACCGTTAGTGCCATTGTATTAGAGAGCTTTGGTGTTTTCGATGTCAGGACTGACACTCTCTTAACTGGTGGATTTATTTTTTACCAGTACTTCAAAAAATATTCTTAAAATTTTTAACGATCAGAGATTCACCATATCCAAAAAACTAGAATCCTTAAAAAAAACGACACGTGGAGACAAGGATCAAATTCTGATGGTTGGTGATGGGTATTGAAGTGCATATCACTTTATGAAAACTATAAAAGAATATAAAAAGGGGGGGGGGGGTTAAAAGGTTGTCTAACCCTTTAGCACGGCAAGGTCATAATAGTTAGATACGCGGTGCTGGGTGCCTGAACATACAATTGTGTACGTATGAATAACCATAGGACCGGCAAAGAGAAAGAGAGGGAAGGAAGCGGGTGGTTGTAGGGGGACAACGAAGAGTTGAATCATATTCAAAAAGCTCGACAAACCGTGAAAAATCAATGTGTCTATTATATGTACATCCCTCATTTCGAATTCGAAAATAGGTAAATGGATTGAAAATAGGTTATGAAAAAGAAGAAGAGAGAGGGGAAAGGAAGTTCCCACGTCTATTTGTATACAAAAATAAGAGAGAGAGAGAGAGAGAGAGAGAGATTCGCGAGTCTTCTATAAGCTTTTTGTGACGTTTATAATTTGTATAACTGACTATGTCTCTCTCTTTTAGAGATTCCTGAGATAATTAGTCTGGATAGAATAGAATAGAGAGCAGCAGATTGGTGAACAATTATGAGCAAAACGGATAATTGAGAGAGCAAATGTCACATTTTTGGATTATAGGATTTAGAAGATTCCAGGCATTTTCAATGACGGTTTTAGGAGAGGGATGACAAAAACCGCTGCTTATGAAAACCACATACTGTAGAAAAATTTTTGGAATCCAGACTTGAAAAGTGCAATCCTGGATTGTGAAAATCTTCAAACCCTTATCCACTGATTCTAGGAGGTCCAGAACCAGTAGCGATTAAGAAGAGGTTTTTCCAGAGCAGTCTTATGCGGATTTCAAAACAAAGTAACAAAATTCACCGTGCCCTTTTAATAGAGGTTTTAGTTTCGTATTTCGCTCGGAGACTAGTAATAACTTTTAGAAAAGCTAGTGACCAAGAGAAGAGGAAAAAACAAAAAGGTGTTGTTTTTGTATCAGTTCTCTATTTTGTTTATTTCTCCCTCTTTATGTTTTTTTGTACAGTTATATACGATTCTCTCCTTCTCTTCTTCTCTTTTTTTGGTAAGAGAATACCAATTTCAAGTAGTCGAACAGATAAGAAGAGAGAGAGCTAAAAAGGAATCCGAAATCGTACAAAATGAGTTTTGGAGAGAATGGTGAAGCAAGTTCTCGTTGACCTTGAAAGTCGGGAACAGGTGTTCATGAAGCATACTGAACTTCTAGGGACACCTGTCACACTTGGTGCCCGGTACCGAAAAAAAAGAGTTTCAAGTGGGTCTAGAAATCTCTTGAAAAGCAAAGTGGGCGAAGAAACAGCTATCAGAAATGTGGAGTTCGTGGAGTTGTTTTGCTAATTAACA
>GL379840.1:390190-421999 GCA_000143925.2 Caenorhabditis brenneri | reverse complement strand
AAAGTTCAAAACCCAGTTTTGATAGAGCGATTTCGCTACGGAACATCTCCCACGAAAACTGCTGCACTATCTAGATTCTAGATAATATTCTAGGATGAGCTCCAGAGCATACCGTATGCCTTTCAAATTTAATGCACACCTTTGATTTAGAAGCAAGCCTGACTCCTTCCTATTCCCCAGAATATCAAACTCTGACTTTCCATTATTTCAGTTAAACGTTTCAAATTGGCTAAGATCAAACGGCAAACACTTGAAACGTGTGCATAAGGTAATTACGAGAGAAACCATTGGGAGTCAAGTGTTTACGGACCACAAACACATTTCATCGGACACTCTACCACCAGAACTCACCATTTCTCTCCTAAAAGTTGTTCTTCTTCGTCGCTGTCAATTTCAAGATCACACTCTTCTTCACAACTATCCATCGCTGAAAATTGGAATGAATGAAGCAAGGAATCGAATATGTTGAAAAAAAAGAAGAAGAAATTGAGAAGCTACAAAATATCAGGATGTATACATTTAGTTTCAAGACAAAGAAACAGTGAAACTTGAGATTTTAATTATACAAAAAAAGAGATTTCAACTTGAAACGGAATTTTGTTTTAGTATCAGAAGTTGGAAGTGAATAGAGAAAATCTAGGAGTGGAAAAAAGAAAAGAAAGGGAACACTCGAAATTATTATTAAAACTCTAATATAAGAGCATGAAAATTTCGAAACCAAAACAAATTCTGAGCTAGAAAGTGAAAAGTCTTTATAACTCAACTAAGATTACAGGTTTTTTGTTTTGCTTTTTTAAAAGATTGAGATTGAAGAGTAAAATGTCAAAAGTGACGAAGGCCTGGCGT
Organism: Caenorhabditis brenneri; assembly: GCA_000143925.2. NCBI lineage: Eukaryota > Metazoa > Nematoda > Chromadorea > Rhabditida > Rhabditidae > Caenorhabditis > Caenorhabditis brenneri. The sequence continues at coordinate 421,153 of GL379840.1, read as the reverse complement.
AGGTTGCATAAAAATTCAAAGATATGTGTGAAGAAATACTGTAGAATACCGTTCTAGTACAAGGGAATACCTTAATGACTGTAGCAGTGAACTGAGCACTTCAAAGTTAGTACTAGCTAATCAAAGTCTGGAAAAGTAACACCCTATTGTCTTGGCAAGAAACCGTGAATAAGATCCAGTGTCTTCAAAAGGATCATAAAAGATTCCCGACTCGTTCAAAAAAGAGTCATCTGCATATGAAAAAACAAGTGATTGACCCGGTTGGTTAGCAAAGTGCAAAGCAGTTGAAGATGTCGTCGGGGGGATACAAAAAGAATGAGTAGGCGGAGAAAAAAGAAAGAAGAAGGGGACACATATATCTCTTCCGCGCGGAAAAGAAGGCGGCAAAAACGTACTAATGCGCGAGAAAATATTCGAAAACGATGGAAAAGAAGAAGCATATAATGACCTTTGATAATGTCCCAAAGGGCCAAACAATATGGTATTATGGGTAGAAGAAGAAGCAAAAGAATATGCAAATTTTGTAGTGAAGAAATGAAAAAAGAGAGGAACAGAAAACCCGAATAATGAAGAGAGAGGGAGAGTTCAGAATGCGCAAATACCGGGGAGTGGGACGCGTAATTTGGAAGAGTTGACATAAAAAATAAGAGGATTATTAATAATGAGTCCTTCGGCACGATAGAGAGTGAAAGAGGAGCATCAGGAAAACAATGGAACATGAAGGCATTTTGAAGAATAAGAACAAGAAGAAGAACAAGAGATTTCAGTGTTGAAGAAGTAGTAGGGGGATTTGATTACTACAAGAAATCGAATTTTGAAGTAGTTTTTTCTTTTAGGCGACTAGTTTTTTTTTTGAGTCAACTGCGTTTAGAAAATGAAGTGGAGGAGGTAGTGAGTTATCACTTTTTGGAACACATAAAATATAAAAAAGCAGTTTTTATGACACAAAATTGATAAAACGAAGGTTGAATATCAATTGATGGTTTTGGGGTTTGTGGATAGTTTTGCGGGTATCTTTCAAAGGATTGAAGTTACCGTACGAGAAGAAATCTAATGGAACCCTTTTTCAGAAGATCTGGAAACTTCTAGAAAACCACGGATTCCTTGAAATTTAACTCTGTCTCTATTCGAAGTCATGAAGCGAAACAAGTGTTCCGAATGGAAGAGTTCTCGAAACATTCAGTGAGGCTCAGTCTGCAATTTAAATGGGAAATGAGCCGAGGAACGGCGATGAAGAATAGGAATAGCTGCGTGGCTTTGTCTCCTTATTTCACCAGCTCCAATTAGTCATTTTGCCAACCTCAATCACGGGGGTCTCGGCTGTGAGGCTTTTCGAAACTAATTGGTCCTCCTCCTTCTTGCCACCACATAACATGGTCACTAACGGGATAATACGGAGAGACGGAAATGAAATAAAATATCTCGGAACTCGAAAAATGTAATGTTGGCTGGTATATATATATATATGTACAGTTGGAGTCATGAATGAGATGAGGTGGCAACGGGGAAATTAAAAAGAAGGAAGTTGAATAGAAAGAAGTGAGTCACGGAGGAGAAACCAACTTGATTGCCACTACAGGTTACACTTCAAGAAGTAATCGAGACTACAGGTTGAGCGTGTAGGATTCTTCATACAAGGAAAAAAAAAGATTTCAGCCTAGAAAGAGTTTCAAAAACAATAGATGATTTCAGGGAACAGTTAGGTGTTCGGATAAGCCTTCTCTTCGTCTAAAATAATCTTCAGGATTCTTGAAAAGCCTTATGCAGATCATATGCTGCAGAATGTCAATTCTGAAAAACAAAGTGAATTTTTTATACTTCTATTCCAGATGCTGTAACTTTTCCTGTGTAGAACTGCTTTTCTAATCTCTCTACCCAACCAACTCCAGCTACAAATGAAAATGGTGCGGATGTCATCATCATCTTAAATTTCCCAATTTTTCTTTTTTTGTTCACCTTCTCCAATCATCACACATTCCCTTACAGAGGGACAGTTCTCGCAAAATCTTTAGAAATAAGACGGGTTTTAGTGATATTACCCAAACGATAAGGGGAAGTAAAGAGTGATGATAAGGTATTGTGAACTCATTGCATTCTTTTAATTCTCAACTCAAAGGTTTCGAGTTCTTTTTTCATTTATTTACCGCATTCTTTTTTTCTTATAAATGGTACTTCAGATGTTGCTCTATACTTGGAGTTTCTTCTTCATATATTCCATTCTTCCTGCTATTATATCTGCCAATGGTTAGCCATTTATCATCTAAAAAGTATCAAATAAATCTTCAGAATGCTACGTTACTCCTTGCACTCGTGACATCATAATTGTTGTCGATGGATCCAGTTCCATGCAGACAAGTACTTATGTCTCACAAGTATAAATCTCCTGGAAAACTAAGGAAAAGCATTGTTTTTAGGAAATAAACATGATCACAAAATTGACATACTCCTGGACGTTGGATGAGTCGAAAGTTCGTTTGGCTCTTGTTGGAGCATACTTTGGAAACGAATTCAATGGATTAGATTATTTCACTGATAGGTTTGTTCAATGAGTTCATAGAAAACAACAGAACTCGTTCTCAAGTGATATACAATTTCCAGTTCATTGGTTGAGAAACGTCTCCAATCTTTCCGTTTAGCCGCAATGCAATACGGACTGTTCAGTGGTAATTTCAACACGTCAGTTCTCTTTCTTCATCTGAAAACCTAACGAATTGAATATTTTAGAACTGTCCGTTTCCTCGACGAACGATATGTTGGGAAGAGAGCAAACTTTGGTCCTCGAATAAATGTTCAAAAGAGAATTGTTATATTCAGTTCTCATAGTGGAACAAGTGACATTTCATCAACAAAGAATACTTTGGAACAGTTTTCACAACAAGGTTACGAAGTGACAATTGTTGGAATTGGAGTTGATGAAAGTGTATACAAGGGCACTTATTATCATAAAGTGAGTGAAATGACTTCTGCTTTGTTCGAATACTTTTATTATTTTATAGTTCGTTTCGGTTCAATGGTTTGAACTCGGAGTTGTTGCACAATCAATTATTGATACGATCACAGAAGAAGGAATTTGTTTCTTGGATAGTAAGTATCTCGAAGGATTCCTATCAAATCAAACCTTTCGTTATTTCCATTTCAGAAGGCTGGACGACTCCCAAACCCCAAACCTGTACTACTACCACCACTACTACCACAACTCGTGCTCCAACAACCACAACAGCAAAAGGAGTAACTGCTAAAACAGTGACTTCCAAACCTACAACTTCTCCGAAACCAGTTCCACCAACCCATCCCCCTTTTCCTGTTGGAGACTATCAGGAATGCAGTTGTACAACACAATCTCTTTATGTAACTTGCTCTGTTCCGATTCTGACTCAAGCCTTAGTTTCTTTCAGATTGACATTGTGTTTGTTGTTGACACTTCTGCAGGAATGGGATTAGGTGGGTTGATGATGGTAAAAGCTGAAATTAACACATTAGTTGGTCAAATGTCTTTGGATCCGAACATCCAGAAACATGTACAAGTTGGACTAATCAAGTACAGTAAAAATGCGGAGGTACTTTTATCAATTCCTGTTATCTAAAGGCAGATTTTTTCAGACTGTTTTCAAACCATCAGATTACGATAATGAAGATGAGTTCACTGAAGACTTATGGACTGATCCACGTTTAGAAGACGTTGATGAAACAATAGACGAAGTGAATCTTCATGCAGGACTTCAACAAGCTGCCAAGATGTTGGGCTCAATGAGAAATGGAGTTAAGAAAGTGGTTGTGGTATATGCAGCTAGTTATAAGTAACGATATTACTTAATGGTCTTCAGAGGATTTTCTTGAGTTTTCAGTGATGAAGGAAACGACGATCCACGTCAAATTGCAGCAAATATTCGTGGATCTGGTCATAAAATCATTACCGTTGCATTTGTCGAACCTGAATCATCGAGTTTAGTTTTGAAAATGGCTGAAATTGCAAGTCCTCGAATGAATTTCACTTCGTATCGAGATGATTTATTGGTCGAAGAATTGGAAGATGCATTTTGTCAGGTCAGAAAAAAAGAATTTATTTTATTCCTATTTCATAAGTTTCAGGTCAACTGTTACTGTCCAAGAGGTTGGAGACAATTAACTTTGGAAAACAGAACATATGGAGAATGTTTCTTCCCAACGAAAATAGATGCAAGTTGGACGGCAACGAAGTACGAATGTCCGATTCTTTCGAAAGAACATACTGGAAATGGACATCTTGTTTATGTGAATTCTGCATTGAAAAACACTTTCCTCAATAACTTTTATATGGAGAATTGGGATAAAGAAAATCAAGAGAAACCGAATTATGACATTGGATATTATTATGATAAGACCACCCAAAAGTACATTTGGGTGAATGGAGTCACAAATAATCCATATGCAAACTGGGCTGAAAATCATCCAGATCTTTCGAAAGGAGAGTGTGTTATGGCGAAACAAGTGGAAGGAACAACGACTGATTTCAAATGGATTTCTATCAACTGTCAAGTTGACAGCGGAAGGTTTGTTCTCTTTGATAAAACAACATAATCGGCTCAATTCTTTCGAACGCAACAGAAATACCAAAATAATATTCTCATTGATTTAATATTCTCATTTCAGAGGACTGTGCCAGGAAGCAGCATGTGATTCAGACTTCTACTGTCCACCAGAGAATTAATTGAAATGACATCACTCTCAAAATTGGAAAAAATTTCTTTTTTGGATTCCAAAATATAAAGTATTTTTCCTTTTGTTTTTTTTACCGGAGGCAAAGTGTGAAAACTAGTTTTTGAGCGTGGTTATTGTGTCGATATTCACGAGTGAATATGAATGAAAAGGTTTATGAATCAGACGACAGGCACGCAGCAGTCGAAAGTTATTTGAAACTTTTTTTTTTGAAAAGAAAAGGAAGAGTACGTCATCGTTCTATTGATCTGAATGCACTTCACTTTTTGTTTTGTATCTAGAATTTGTGAAACTGAAACCGTCACTTGTTTTTTTGTTAATCCATCCTTGCTTCTGTTTTTTTTAGGAAATGGAAAATAAAAAGTTTCATTCAGAATGTATCAACGTCGAATTCTTCAAATGAATGAAAAAGAGTTACGTGCTGTTTCTGCGATTGTGTTACCTGGAAGAAAAGGAGATGAACTGAAAATAGGAGAAATGCAGGAGATGTGTATTAAATGGTGAGAAACCTTGTTGGTCATCACTTTCGATAATAATGACCAATTTTGGAAAAATTAGATTCTCTTCGAACTTTCGAGGTTCCTTCGAATTCCAGGTTATTCGCCAATGGTCTTTCAATTAACCACGTATTTGAAATTCTGGATGACGGTGACGGAAGCTTGTTCTGTCTGATGAGGAATACAGAAGCATGTTGGTGTTGTCCAAAGGGTAGGTTGATACTTGTGAAAAGTTTTGAAAAAAAGCTTAGCATAACTTCAGCATCCGAAACTGGAACTTTAACGGATTTCGATCGTGGTCCAATTGGAGACAACTTCAAAAGAACACCATCTCCTAGTAGAAAACCAAAGGATCCAGAAGAAAAGAGCACGGAGAATGAGGAAAAAGAACCAAAAGTGAAATTCGAACTTCCATCTCCTCTTCCTACTCCACCATCAAAACCGTCAATGGCAACTAACAAAGTTGCTCCAATAACAGTTCAACCAACAATCGTTTCGATTCCTGATAAACTCAAAATTGAAGAAGAAAAACTGAAAAAAGAATCGTCATGTGCATACTGTAAAAGGGAATGTGGATTATGCATTGTCACTTTATGTTCTCAATTTTGATCCAAAGTTCTTTCCATAATTCCACGTTTTTATAATTTTGTAATTTCATTTCTCTGCAAAAACTATGACTTTCCCACAAGACAATTATGCCAGTTCTTCGCCAAATTTCAAACCTTTTCTCAAAGAATTTCAGAGAAAAAGTGCCCGCTGTAATCGGTTAGTTTCCCAAAAAAACAAAAAGAAATTGAAGTTTCATTTTCAGCATCTCCTACAGTACCCAATACTTTGATTTCCTGCTTGTTATCGCCATCACTTTCTTCTTTTTTGGTGGAATCTTCATGGTTTTATGGACGGATTTCTTTTTGACAGCATCAAAACCTGGTAATCCCAAAATCAGAGAAGGTTGAATTTTTAATAATCTGAATTAATTATAGAGCCAAAGAAGCCAAAAAACAATGGACGATAATTAAATCGGAGTAACAGAAAACAACAAAAAATCAGTTTTTAAACTATTTTGTTTCATTAATAAAGCTTCCCGTTTGTTAGTGTAAGTGCATTGAGAAATGGTTAAGACATTTCATTTTTGACTACCCGCTGAAGATTAATTTAAGTAAAGCCATTTGTGAGAGATCTAATATTCTATACAGTAACTGAAACAAACAAACAGAATACTGCTGTTTGGATGAATGAATTCAACGAATAACGAGAAGATCCTTTACATGGTTCAACTTGAATAACAGAAGAATGATAGATTTGCCAAAGATTTCGATTTTGAATACACAATGCTCCACCGCCACGTTTCAATTGAGATCTCTGGAGTAAAAATGTATTGATTATTTCAACTTTTGAATGGAAGCAGCTGACAACTTACCTGTCGATTCATGTCTCCAAAGCAAACAATCGGATTTGTTTGAGTATTTGAAACCGCCCATTTCGAATGATCCTTTGAACTAGCGAAGTTCAATCCAGTTACACGCATTTCAGTAACATCGTGGGTCTGACTGGAAGACGTGCATGTTGTATGGATATCATCACCACTTCCATTTAACCAACTCTCGACAGCAAGTGTCACTTTATTCTCTTTTGAGATGATATCATTCCAAATATCTGAATATCAGTTTATTGATTTACCCCTCTTCTGTGAAAGTTTTCATTCACCTCCATCGAACTTTTTGTGCTTTGCATATGCCATCAAAGTGACACCTTGAACTGTTTTAATTGGTTTCGAAATCCAAAATTGAGTAGCTGATCGAGGGATACTTTGCTTTGCTTCAACATTCTTCAATGTTGGGAATCTGATTGCGTATTTCTCCGGGACATTGATCAAATACGGAGTTGCCTGGAATTTTCGGGATACTGTACTTTTCTTTTTTGAACAACCGCGTAAATGATATCAACAAAGCGCATTTACATAATCGAGATTCTTCTAATTTTTTTTCATTTTCGATATATTTTTTCTGGGGATTTTTGTTTCCATTTTCGTCGAATCTATTTTTCAATTCTATTTACTAACTTGAATATATTTCCAATGTTCCGCAAGTTCTGCCAAATGTTGAACTTCCATTGATGAACAGAAAAATGACTGTCCGTATTTTTCCGCTGTGTTCGGATAGGAATAGGTTTTCATGGGTGGGAAGTTCGGCACACTATGAATTAACCAAAAACCAGTAGTCGAATCAAATAATGATACACCTTTAGCATGACCACGATACGAATCTGCTGGTTTGATCGGGTCATCATCACTGTACATGAACAGAAAATTGTTCGATTTATCAGCGGAATACATCTGAGAAATAGTTGCTCCAATCGCTACATTCGGATCATTTATATCATTTCCTCTTGTCCAATCAGACGAATCCGAGTCGATATAAACAAATTCTTTACCCGTTGTACTACCAGTCAGCTTTGGAAGTTTGTAGACGACGAACCTAAAGATAATAGACATTCTAAAATGTATTCAATTGCGTAATAAGTTTCAAAAACTTTATCTATCGGTGACGAACATAGGTCATTCAATGAGTGATTATTACATTAAAAAACTCACCAATCAACCGATTTTCCACGCAAACTCTTGCACTGATACTTAGCATTTACAGTTGAGAATATAAGAATAAGAATCAATAAGAACAACAGCCCCCGCATTTGTCACCGAATGAATTGTTTCTTTCCCATCATCGACCCAATTTTTTTCTCGATACTAAAATTTTGCTTTCTTTTCTCTCTTTTTTCAATGATCAATGTCTTTTTACACTTCCGTAGACAGATGGTGACGCATCGAACAAAATTCGGCAGACTGGAAGTGATGGCCGTGGCCTCGTTTTTATTCAACCAATAGTTCTCACGAGTTCTGTTCTAAAAACTCTCTGCTCGAAAATATTATATTGAAATCCGTTTCTCTATTCATTTCGTTTCTCTATTCATAAATAAGATGTAATATTTCAGAATGAGCAAGTCCGGCAAGAAATCGAAACCAAAGTATGCATTGGAAGATATCCAAAAAATTCCAAACTTACTCGCCTTTATGGTATGCAAAGGGAACGCAATAGTAAGTTTTCAACTCACATTCTGCTGAATGATTATTTACTCATTGCTATTTCAGGTTCACAATACTTTCCCTGAATCGGATAATCCCCGCCAAATTGCATACAACGGGATGCGAATGGCTACTCGAACACAAGGAAGTGAACTTCGTGATTCCAACATTCATACCATCCAAGTGCAATATGATGATTTTCAAGTTGAAATGTTCCAAATCGGCTGCCATTTTTGTATCGTCAAGAAACGCTTAGACACCAGTGAATAGAACTCATCCCATCTCAGTGCATTCCCACAAACCATAACTAAATTAGCCCCGTTCCTCTACATTATGTATTTTTATAATTTCTCTCAACTTTTTATATGCTAAGAACAACAAAAATGAAAACAATTCTAAATGAAGTAATCCTACAATGTAATTATGAAAACAAAACAGAGATATGAATAAATTAACGTCGCTTCCAAATCCATTTAGCACGGGCGCCTGGTTGATTAACTTTGCTTCTTTCATTTTTACGTGGATCCAATGTTAGCAATCCTGCTGAAATTAATGAAACGATTTCGGTTTTGTAACTCTTTTGAATAGCTTACATAATCGAAGTGGCTCGATAGATTCCGGATGTAATGCTGCAACGCAGAGAGCAGTTCCATGACGAACAGCACGTGGTAATGCGCTCATTCCACCACTTCTCTTGCTTAAAATTCAAAATTGATTAATTTGTGAAAACAATCTTATCAATTTACAATGGTTCCCTATTCGGAGCTTCTGGTAAGGTGTTCGAAATACATTCAGTCGTTGCGGTCACATCGAATCTTCCAAGTGTTTGACTGATAATCATTGGTGCAAGAAGGATTTCTCTGAAAATAACTCCTTGTTCTGGACAAGTAAATATCATTATATACCTGGCTTGAAGATGTCTGAAGTCATGCAACTGCAAACCATCAATATTGAATGTACCTTTTCCGGCGTCAGTGACTTTAACAGTAGCTCGAGTATCTTTGCAGTGTGTTCTGAAAATATGAGTTATTTTGTGAATTTGTGTTTTTATTTACTTACGTCACTTCAGCATATCTTCTGTTGGTTTCTGCACAAACTTTCACTTCTGGAATAGCTGGTCCAAACAATTTTGAGCCAGTAGAAGCAGTCATTGGTTCTCTGAACTCAGACAAGAATTTCTGTTCAATAGCAGATCCAGGGAGAGATGCAAGATGTTCGAAAGCAATAATAACTTGTCCGTAAAGCTCATTCGTGAATTTCTCCGATAATTTTTTCTTCATTTTGTCTGCAGTGATCCATTGAGATCCGCTCAGATTGCTGAAAATACAATATTGCACTAGTTGAAAAAAAACTCCGGTTGAAACGAACGCTGGTTCTAAATCACTTCGGTTCACCGAACGACTTCCAACATGCTCGTCATAAAACTTCATAACTGATTGAGTTTTGACTCCGATTTCAGATAAAAGACCGTAGATTTTTGGATTTAATGTGAAGAATCTGGTGCCTTCAGGTTTTCCTTCCTCGTCAAAAGTGAACCGTTGAAATTTTGGAAGAATCTCATCTGGAGGTCTCATTACTGGGCGAGCATTTGGATCCGTAAGTCCAGACGGGAATAAATATTGAATTGCTCTGCAAGTTAATATGTATTTAGTTTGTAAATGAAAGCATTCTTCATACCTGTCGATAGCTGCTTGATCAAGTTCATGAATGTCGAGACTCATCATTTTGGCGAGATGTCGTCTTCCTGTCTCGAATTCTGCTCTGAAAACTTCAAAATACTTGGGGCATTTTGAAAACAAATGAACCTGTGTTTTTCCATCATTGCAACATGTTGTTGGCTGTTTTTCAAGTAAGTCTCCAGTGCTTTGCCAATTTTTCGAACAGAAGTTTCACTGTCTGACCTGAAAAAGAATATATTGCAAACAAGGAGGGTTTGTGAATGAAACTTACGCAGACGCTTGAGACGCGACGCTCATCGCTCTGCTGGATCGTGTCAAAGCTATTCGGAGCATCTGAAAAACCAAACAGTTATCGAATCGTCTTGAAAAAGTATTTTATGAACTCCAGAGCATACATTAGCATTGAAAAAGTCTTTTTTCTCTATTGTTCAGCAGAGCGCGAATGCACTTTCTTGAATTTTTTTTTGCAAAAATTCTGAGCTCGTTCTTTTCCAATTAATTGATGTCAATTGAAAAAAAGCAGTAGAGTATTGTAAAAACGTTTCCAATCTTTGGTGCAATGTTTTCAAAGGGGGTTTCTGAGATGATAAATAAGAATGTTTATTCACAGGGCGTAAAAAATCAGATCATACGTTAAACACAACATAAAACTATTCAGAAGTATTCGAATAATTATTTTAAAATGACAAAAAAACTCTGGAAACAATAGCTTCGCACCGACAGAGAATGTTCTGAATTGAAATTAAAAGCTACAAATTCTTTATACAGCAGTTTCTGATGTGCTGGAAGAGCTAGTCTTCGTTCCATGTCTGTCACTTTCCTCCGATGATTCATCGTCACTTCTGATATTCTCATAGTAGTCAGGACCAAAAACTGCGAGAAGTGTTGGCATGTAGACGACTCCATGAATTGCGCAAACGAATCCAATTCCAAAAAGCTGGTTGCAGAAATATGTTATGAGAACACGAGAATCGGCGAACAGAAGGCAGAATGCCGTGAGCATGATGGCTGGGAAGAGTCCGGATAATGTCTGGAAATGAAAATGAAACGATTTTATTCTCAATTAGAAAAGACCCACAGTTGCACCGTTATTTACTATAGCTGCCAAAGCCCTTTCCTCACTTTTCAGCTTCTTCGAATTATAGAAGCCATGAAGAATTTGATCGAAGAATTCTACTGCGATTCCGAGAGACTAAAAATGTGAAAATAAAAACATTGTTTGTAACCTCAGAATTACCATTGTCATATTGATAGCAGATACGACATTGACAGTAATTCCCTGTAGATACATCCATCCCATGAAATGCAGATACGAAGATAGAAGAACGAAGACTGAATTCAGCAAAATTGGCTATTTTTGGTTCATAAAACATACTCACCAGTAACAGCGCTCCCAGCTATGTTGACTCTCAAAAACATTGCGATTGTGAAGAAGGTAACCACCAGAACGATAACAACAAGAGTGATAATTGTTTCACCCAGAGTGAGATACTGTTCGTAGTACGGGAAGAAAGTACTGTATGCGAATACCTTAACATTGGGAAGTCCCAATGATTTTTCAAGATCGTCAGACAAAAACTTTGCGAATCTCCATGCATCTGAAATACATGAATAGGAGGAGTCCAGTTTCATTCAACCTACCGTATAACTCATTCGAATCCGAAAGGTTCAATTTTTTGAAGTTAGATTGGAAATAAACTGCTGAGATTTGTCCATCCGATGTAAAATTAATAGATTCTTTAGCAAGTATTGATCCTCCATGAGCACAATGGACCGATGGTTGAGTATTCAAGTATTGGTTCAGGTTACGGTAGAATTCTGATTCGGTTGATAGAAGAGAAGTCTTGGAGGAGCATGATGAGCAGTGATTCGCGTTGGATGGGTCACCTGGAAGAACAACTGTTCCATTATGAACCACAGTTTCGTTGCAACTTCTGTTGTGAGTTTGGCTCTACTCTTTTTCCCCCCGGAATTGCTATCCGTTCAATCAAAGTTCTTATTTGATTTTGAAATCAGTAGCCTTCTTGAGTTGCCATTCTCAAAGTCCGCTTTTCTCACTATGATTCTTTCAATTGTCAATTATTTCATGTTTCGAGATATTTGTCTACTTGCACATATCACGTAATCAGCAAAACACAATGCAACAGGACAAAGTGTTATCGTTGTTCGAAATCTGTTCTTCTCCCAATCCGATTTGCTTCCCGGTTACAACTATACGCTTGTCTCAACCGTAACTTTCAATTTCAATCCCCTTTTTTCTTTTTTCATCAACCTCACAAACAGTTTAACAGGGAAATAATACTTTTGATGTGGCGTAAGAGGAATAATAGAAAAAATAGAGAGACAAGTATAGTTATTCAGCAACAACCTTGTGCTGTTAGGTTTAGTTTACACCCCCTCCCCCCATTCTCCCACCTCCTTCTTTTGATATTGAGACCGTTCTAAAGGATCACTATAAAAGACGCCTACTACTCGCCCACACCTGAAGGCCACCGTCCCTTTCTCTTCTTCTTCTCATAAGCTGTCTTATCATGCCCTCCGCTTCGACGATATCTGTCATTAGTGCTATCAGTGGTGTTGCCGTTCTCGGCGCACTGCTAACTGCCACTATCATCTTCAATGATATCAACAAATTCTACTATGAGACGATGGAAACTTTTGACGAGTTCAAGGTTAGTTTGAACACTTGAATACTTCTCACGTAGATCTAAAAATGAAGTAAATTCCTGAGATTACTGTAGTTTTATGTCAATGTGACCAGGTATCTACAAGTTAGTTATTTTTAGATCAACGAGAAGAATGCCTGGGATAATATGGTGATGTCCACTCGCTCACCAAAGGAGATGCTTTTGGGCCGTGCCAGACGTCAAGCTGCTCTTCCAGACTGTCAAGCTCTTGCCAAGAACTGCCCACCAGGACCACCAGGACCACCAGGAGCTCCAGGAGCTGCTGGAGAACCAGGAGTCGATGGAGAAGCTGGAGCTCCAGGAGTCAATGGAGTCGCTATTCAATTCGCTGCCGCCGCTGGAGGAGCTTGCATTCAATGCCCAGCTGGAGAAGCCGGACCACCAGGAGCTCCAGGAGCACCAGGACCAGCTGGACCAGACGGACAACCAGGAGCTGACGGACAAGGAGGAGAACCAGGACCAGCCGGACCAGCCGGACCAGAAGGAGATGCAGGAGAGCCAGGAGCCCCAGGAGCCCCAGGAAACGATGGAGCACCTGGAAAAGACGGACAAAGATCCACCGGAACTCCAGGAGCCGCTGGAGCCCCAGGACCACAAGGACCAGCAGGAGCTGATGGACAACCAGGAGCTGCTGGAGCACCAGGAGCCCCAGGACCAGCTGGAGCACCTGGACCAGATGGACAGCCAGGATCGAATGGACAACCAGGACCAGACGGAGAACAAGGACATGATGGACAACCAGGAGCTGATGCCGCTTACTGTCCATGCCCAGCAAGATCATCTGTCCGCCAATAATTCCATGAATGGATTGGAATCATCAATTTTGTACATCGATTTCGATTTTCTTATTCTCCATTTTTACCTCATAACTTATCCCTTATCGAAGTTATCAGAATGAACGCTAGTTGCATATCACTCCGTAAATTTTATTCTCTGAACACTCACAGAACTTTTGTCCATCCATTTTGCAACATGTTCCAGTTGGACTCATAAACTGTATGTAAGTATCCAACCAATTATTGAATTCTCCACGAAGGAAATTCCCGAGATGATTCTTCGCAAACGTTAATCTCCGGATCTTATTTCCCACTGAGTCTTCATCACAACCAGGAACTGAGCAAAACTTTTTCTGAAATCAGTATTACGTTACAAATGTTATTGAACATTTTTGAAATACCTGAGTTTTCCAATCATGCCAATTGACCTTTCCTTCCACGACAAAGTAGACTTGAGGTCCAACATTCAAGTTCTCATTCATGTTTTGGAAATGTTTCGTGAGATAACTGGTCTAAAATAGTCTAGGTGTTCTAGATAAGCTTCTCAAAGAAACGTTACTTTTGAGAAAGCCATTGTTTGATCGAATCCATATTGAAGTTTCAAAGCGAAATAGACAGAACAAGAGAGAGTGAAAAAAAACAATATCAACGCCAGGATTCGATAGAAGCTGTTCAGTATCAATGGAGCAATTGCAATCTTGAACCAATCCACAGGACTTCGTAATGTTCCACCAGTAGCTTCCATGCATATATCAGTTTTTGTTTCATCCGAAAGCCGATACCATGGCCAGATTTCGCATCTTCCGTACTGAAATCCTTATTTTCAACAACCATCGCATATTCTAGGAACTCACCATTTCTCTTCTTGCGTCATATTGGAATAGCGGAAGAATCACAAGAAGATAGAAAGCAGTATCAAAGAGAATGGCCAATCCAGCATGTCTTGCAAACACTTCAACTGCAGGCATACTCACAGAAACATACGGAGGAACTCCACCAGCCAGGAAGAAACATGTCGCGCATATCAAGGAATTAGTTAGAACAATTGGAATACTCCGACGCATTGTATCCGTGATTCGATGATTAATTTCTGCATTTGATATGTTTGGAAGACCGTAGCAATGACCATTGACTTGAAAAGTTCGGATTGTGACGAAGATCCTGTTGATTCCAATGCAAGTGATTACAAAGAACAGAACGACGATCGCATTGTCTGTTGCATGGACACCGAACAACGAGTAGACACCGATGGAACTAAAGGATGAAAATCGCATATTTCGGAAGCGTTCATAAGACTACTCTCATGAAACTCACCACCAAACACTGATAATATTGATCATAACTGCTACGATTGCGATTAAAAGTTTGTGATGGACGACTGCAGAAAGGAATGACGATTCTGGCCAGTGATATGATCCAAGCATTGTGAATACCCACAAGAGAACAGCAGCACAGGCTAAAACTGACACAATTTTATCCGTTTCGACTGCTTCTTGGAGTTCAGTCTGGAAGAATAAACAAAGAATACTCAGGAAATAGAACAAGAAAACTTACAGTCACGGAGGATTCAGTCATAAAAGTGATTGTTCCGTGTTTCATCCGGTAGTTACGCATCATTTTTATGAATGCTTCTTCCCATGCAATTGCCTTTTCCTCTGGTCCTCTCACTGGTAGTGTTATCATAATTGTACGGGCAGAATCGTACTGTAAGTACTTGTTCATTTATAGTACATCAACAACAGAAACTCACTTTTTCCGATCCCTGAACACTGGAGCTGAAGTTTCCAAAAACTAATTCTGGGTCAATCGGTCCTCCAAATTCTCCATGGCATTTAAGAACAAAGGGCTCTCTGACACATTGCTTCAAGACTTCCCAGGATTCCCAGTATTCATCAACTGCATCATAAATAAAGTTGTCTTCATCTACAGTTTTTGAGAACACTTCCCAACTATTCTAAAAATATGAAAACCAAAAATTAAGCATTTCGGTGTAATAAAAACTAACCTTGAAGTAGTTTGTCGGACTCATGATTGCACATCCATATTTATTTCCCTTTGGCTTATAACAAATGTCATTCAATTGAATTTTAGAATTGTGAAATTGAACTGTCAAGTTCTTGATGTTCTCTATTAGTTGGAAGAGCTAAAAAAAAAAGAAAGCTGTCTATAGAATGGATTTTAAAAAACCTTACCTCTTCGTAAAGTGACCCGTTGAACATTGATTTCATCGATGGGGGTATGTTAATGAAGACCTGCTCAATTCTGTGAGTTGGTCTGAAAAACAATTCAACATGAAAAACTGAACATTGAATTTATCATAATACAGCAAACAGAAGAAGGCATCAATGATGATGCCTTCCAGCGTATTGAGAAGGCTAGGCGAGGATGACTACGTGCCTTCAGGTATCATCAATGTAGTCTTCTATTGTAATTTCCGAGTAACTCACCCAAATGTTTCAATGAAAGTCTTTTGATGTTGCCTAGTCTCTCCGTTTGCAGCTGAAACCTGGTCTATTGAATGCGCCAAACTATGGAATCTTGAATTTCCAGAACAGGAGACAGCAGCTAGAAATAGACCGAATAGTACACATTTCCAAGGATGACAGATTACAGTCTGGAAAATATTAAATTAAAAATTGAAATCAGGAAAAGAGCTCACATTAGCATACATCTCACACAAATGTTCAAACAGAATCTCCAAACTTCCTCTTCCAACATCAACATAACATCCATCTGATATTGGACGTGTTCTATGACAAGAGTATTTGAGAAAGAATACGAAGAGAACGAAGAGAGCAAAACAGGCACACAGTTTGAAGACGTTCTCAAAACTCACAACACTCGTTGTGAATACATATTTGCTCAGCTGTAAATCAGAAATTCCGGTTCACGATAAACTTATTTTTTCTTACTCGTTCTGCTCCTCTGAGATCAAGAAGTTCCCCTGAGTTCGTCGGACAGTCCACCACTCCGCAAGCCATCAGATTGGGACCTGCTGATTTGTGACATGGAGTTGTGGGAAGATTCATAGCATTCTGAATATTTAAAATTCTATGGAAATGTGCAAACCATCAAACTTGCCTTGTCTCTCGATTGTCTGAAATCTGTGTCCATGGGAATTTGATTCTCGTCATTCTTTTTTCCCATAAAACCAAAGAAGTTTTCAAAAGAAACTTTGCCTCCCAATGACAACAAAGACAACGCAGGTCTATTGACGAACAACATATCCTTACATGAATTGTACAGTCCGTCAGTAAAATCTCGATTCACTGAATATTCCACCTTCTCAACAATTTTCAACGGACCAGATGTTCTGATGACCTTCATGAAATCTGATTGACGTGGAGAGCAAGTGAATTGGCACCAAAGTTTGGCAAAGTTGTCAAAGCAACTCGGACAGGATCCAAGAATAGATGAGCCATAACTGAGTCGTGTATTCATTCCCTTGATCTGAAGATCTGTGCAGCATACTTGAATTTCTTTATCATCTTGGATCATATGGGAGCAAAACTTGTTGAGATTTTCGAAGAATTCCGAGTTTTGTTGCCGAGTAACATTAATAGGAAGATTATCTGAAAACAAAAATTGTAGAGGTGGGAAAACGGAAAACTTCGTTTGTGGAAAACGCTAAAACTATGAAGAAAAATGTAGGAAAAGGATGCTTTGTTCTATAAAAGATCATAAAAAATCCGATTGAACTTACTTGAAGAATTCGTCTGACATGGTGGATGAGTAGCCCCCAGTTCTCCATCACACTCCGTCATTACACATTTCGAATGGCACCAACTGGAGTGCATGAGTAAAAGAAACACCACCGACACTGTCCGCATTCCTTCTTTAATTTCCGTTTGAATATGAAATTGAAATACAGAAAATGAAGTGTAACCAAAAGAAGACAAATATTATAAAATGGTTTAAAAACGAAAATGTTTGAGAGGTTTGACACGTGTCAACGGAATCTCTGAATCGCGTGACTCAAATTATATAGGTCACGTACTAATTTCTTTTTTAATCTCACGTTGCTCTGACGACTATATCACAAAAAGGATAGTTATACAGAAGAAGAAAGCAGAAAGAAAGGGAGGTATCGAAATGCTCATTTTGATTCGATTAAAATATTTTTATGCTTTTTCATTTTGATGACAGATGTTGTTATTTTATATGCGCGGGTTGAGTTGTATCGTGAGCAATACATCTTTTGTTTTTCATTCAGAGAGACTGTTTTCTGTCTGTAGATGATGAAAAGAAAAGTGAAATATAAAGAATTTATAGGGGAAAATAAATTGAAAAAAAAAAGAAGAACTATCTTTGTTTCTTCAGCCTCCTCTGTGCTTCATCGACAACTTGTCGAAGACCATCCGGATCTAGTTCATCGAGAAGAACAGACACCGCTGACATTATCTTTGTAAGACGTTGTTCTCTGGCAGGACTCATCGAACTTGCACGGGTTGTGTTGGTTGGGACTCGACGACGTGGCATACTCACACTTCTACCGTATACCTGGAACTGTTTTTAATAAGTGAGAGAATGGAAATGGTACTTGGAATCTTTGTACTTCTAAATGCATCTAAAGAACTTCATTCAGAATGAGAATACTCACCGGCCGTTTCATTTCCATCACCATTCCTTCGTGCATACTTTGATACATTCTATGGGATGCTGCCAAAGGTACCGGTACCATTACACGATCTTCTTCAATACTGCAAGGAATATATTGGGAATGAGGTTTTGAAGATGCTATTACAACAAAGAAGTTTACTACAAAGAACGAATGTTTTCTGGAGAAAAGGGGTTTCTGAATTACAATTTCAAAATGAAACGATGAGTTCAAAATCGTTTTCTAACTTTGAGAAAAGAAAACAAAGACCAGTATACTGTATACTAATCCTAATTTGTTTTCAAACGTTGTCTCTTTGGATGAATATGTTTCTTTTCCAGAGATATTCTCTTTTTTTGGTTTTTTCGAGAGAGTAATTTTCGAATGAATTCCTAACATATTTTTGTTTCAAAACTTTTTCGATTTGGTCTTTCTCCCCCATTGTTCTTCCATCTTCTCACCTGAAATCATTCCAATCATCATCTCCGTCGGCCGAACTTGGTTCCTCTGTCAATGTACTACATAATGTTCCATACATTGACTGTGACATCAAATTGTGTCTCGATCCTCTGTGAGAGCCCGGAGCACTTTCCAAATAAACCGTCGTGTGCTCTTCGGTCATTGGCATTCCAGGTACTTCGACAGAAAATGATCTTGCAGGATATGCTATTCTTTCTTCATCCGAGTTTTCAACAAAGTTCAGAAGTTGTGGTTGAACGATTCTATCAACCACAGTTGGACCTACTGAAACAAAATGAGAATTTAAACAAAGTTCAAGAAAAAAAGAGTTACCGTAAACAGATCTACTCATCAAATCTATACTGTTTGAACGGTTTGAACGGGCACTGTAAAGAGATGTATGCATATCACATTCTGGTATACTGTCTTCCATTGCTTCTTGATGATCACTCTGTGTTACAGCTGAAAATCACAGTTGAAGAAACTCTCTTTTGAGGATCACTTACGTTTATCATCAAGTTTTGTTATGTTCGGTAAAATCCTGATGACTTTTCTCCGATATTCTTGACCACCGTCTCCAACACATGGATTCTCATCAATCCACAATGTTCGTAGGTTTGGCAAATCCTTGAGATACTCTAATTCATCTAGAGATTCTATACAGTTTTTCCTAAGATATAACTCCTTGAGATTCTTGCAATTTTGAAGAGGTGCAAGGGATTTTACTTCATTTACGCTGAAAGAATAAAAATGTTGATTGTCCTAATTAGTTAAGTTCACTTTTGATGGCTCAACTTTTTTTACCATATGTTTGAGACGCATTTCAAACGTTTACCTTTTTTAGAAACTCACCTCAACGATAGAATTTCCAAAAGACCCATTTTCTCACATACTTGAATGTCATCAATCCCACACCCCCTGAAACAAATTGTTTTTTTTTCATGACATGTATCGATTGACTTCTTGTTTCTCACCATAAATTCAACTTCTTCACATTTTCAATTGAGCATTTTGTACGAATATAGACAGCCGACTCGGACAATTTCACCATTCTTTAGGTCGGAGAGAAATGAGTAAAGTAATGGAAAAGAAGAAAGAATTAGATGAGTGTTTCTCTTCTAGAGGGCTCACGGAGCAGCTGCTGGTAGAAATGGGAGCGGTGGAAATGGAGCCTTCTTTTGGGAGCGAAAAAGAGAAGGGACACAAAAACGGCCAGAGGGGTGGTGTTTGAAATTGTGGAGAGGGGACAGAAGAAGGAAGAAAGAGATGAAGAACAAGAGGAAGACGCACACTTTGGAATGCACGAGAAACCAACTAGGAACAAGAATAAAACGTCAGACGAAAAGAGCAACAAGTGCTCTTTTTAGAATATGATATATGGATATGAATCAGATGATCTTCTCAAAAAACTTGACAAGTTTTTGATTGTTGAGAAGTAGACTGGATGTTCATCAAAACAAGAAAACATCTCTAGAGACTTCAGAAAAAGAAAATAGAATCATGAAGTCGTGTGTTCAACTTTGACCACAGAAGAAGTTCGAAACATCTAGGTTAGAAAAATTCTTTTCTTGATTTTCCATTACGAATCAACGAGACATTTTAACTCTTGGTCACTGTTTGCTAGAAGTTAGCTGCAATGATAGGATTACGGTAGCTATGAAATATCAAGTCTTTTTCCTGGAACACAAACAAATATTTATTCAGTTTTCTAACTATTTCTCCAATCAGGAAACTCTAATTTAATATGAACTTCAGTCCCATCTGCAGTCGTTTTTTCAAGAAGCAACTGACATGATTTTTGGATTAAACGAGCCAAATTATGGTGTTCCACGACTGGTTCTAAAAATTAAACAATGAATTGAATCAATTGGGAGTCTAAACACTTTTTGGCAGTGGAGTTGATGGTGGGGATACTTCAGTTACGATTACAGTGTCCATATTCTTTTCTGTGGCTGAGAATACGTTTACACGATTCTGAAACAATAGATTCAGTCATTTCAACTTGGTAGTACTTACTGGTTTCTTTTTGACATTGAGTAATTCAGCAGAATATGGTTCATCTGAAGCATCCCATTCGGACTCTGTACAGTTTTGCAATGCTTCTCCTGTCGAACTTGTCACTGAACACCCATTTTGTCTTTGAAATCCTAGAAAATTGAAGCCTACCATTCTTTGAACTATCAGATTTGCTGGAACTTTCTTCCTTCTTCTTGGTGTCCATTTTTGTAAATGAATTAAAACTGCCATTCTCCTTTTTTCTTTAGTTTCACACGTATTTCATTTGAGGTTTATTCTTGAAACGTTCAACTCTATTTTTCATTTTTCAATTTCATGAAAATGGCAGATCAACAACCGAAAAAAGAAGAGAAGAAACCAGAAGAAAAAGAAGAAGAGTTACCGAAACCAAACATTCAACAATCCATTCGACAACTCCCAAAAATTGAAATAAAAGATGATGGTTTAAATTTTTAAGAGAAACAAAAACAAAAATGTTTATTCCAGCAAAAGGAGAAGCACTTCAAGAATGCACTGAAGGAGAGTGGGATGCCAGTGATGAACCATTTTCAGCCGAACTTCTGAATGTCAAAAATGCACCGGTATTCAATCATTTCTTTTTGAGAATTAATTTATTTCTCAGAACAAAGTTTCCGTCTTCAGTGGTCCATATCGCTCGAATGAAACTGTAGAAACTATTCAAAAGATCAAACCAGTGGTTCCACCAGTCCTTCCAGAAGTTGATGATCGTCCAGATAAACTGGCTCAGATGATTGGCCGCATTTTCAGTGAAATTATTGATGGAAGAGAGCTCTCTAAAATCAAGGTAATGGTTTATTTTTCAATTTCACAAATCAAAGCTCTGGAAAATCACAGGTAACAATCAGCACTAGGATGCCATGAGGGAGACAAGACAAATGAATAGGACGAGATCGACGAATTATACAGATTTTTGGCGGAATTTTTACATTATAAAATATTAAATACACGTGTTGCTTTTTGATCAGTAGTATGGCTCCCAGTTAGAGTCATCAGCAGGTCCAAGCACTCCGAGGACCAATAAAAATATATCGACAATCCACCAGATTCCGAATCCTCCTAATGTCATCAGTTTTCCAACCGCCATTGCGGAATACCCGAGACAGAAGCGATCAACAGCAACAACTCCGAGGAAAATTGAGTAGAGAAGGGTAGTCAGGAAGTAGTGACCAGTGTAGCTGGAAAAATAAATAAATATTTTAGTGTTTTTTTTAATTGAACTTACATTATGCAAGGCGTCAATTTTCGGAACGTCCGCGATCCTCGACATTCTATACATGGCAGCACTCGGCACTTTACATTGGTGAATTCGATGTCTTCTGCTCGATATCCACCCATACGTTGGCATTTCCCTTCATCATGATAACTTTCATTTGTTGGCTGTTGGCCAGTTTGACCTGGACCGTAAAGAGGGACCGGCTCTTCGCATGTGATGTAGGCGTTATCAAGAAGATGACATTCAACAAGTGGACCTAGTGGATTTGTGGAAATGTAACGAAGGTCTGCAGGATCCTCGTCTTTGATTGAATCAATACATTTTTCGAATTTTTCTTTCGGATACTGAAACTCTCAAGCTAATTCGACGTATTGGGAAACCTTCATCAAACCTCAAACTCAGCTAAAAAACTACTGTCTCCGGCTACTGTTATCACAAGAAGGACGGAAAGAATCCAGACCAGCTTTCTCATCTGAATTAACGGAATCTTCAAATTGTAAGAAGAAAGAGAAAAGTTTGCAAGAATCATATATTTTGTGAAAATTAAACACATAGAAACTCAGAAATAAAAAATACCGAAACTAACCATGACAAAGATTTATAAAGAGCCGGATCAATCAACAAAAGAAACATTTATATAATTATGATAGTGATAAATACTAAAACAAAAAGCAACGAAATCACTTCTTGACAATTTGAATAACGTCCTCGTGATCTAGTTTGTGGTGAAGACCTACACGTTGGGGAGAGAATTTTGTGGAAGTGCCCCATACGATGGCGTATCGAAGTTGAGCAGCAATCGAGCGATGAAGTGCATGGCAACAATGTTCAATGGTAGCTCCACCGCGAAGAATAATGCCATCTTCTGGTCCTGTAAGTTTATGTTATTTCATAATAAGTTCTTTATGATCCATTTTGCTTCTGTGCTTCTTACCAAGATCAGGTGCGTTTCCAGGTTTTTTCGTATAAACACGAACCAGTGCTAGGTACTCCCAAATTTTCTCAAGCAGATAGTCCATGTTGAGATTCATTTCGCATGAAATCACAACGTGATGAGGCATTCTAGCTAACCGGTCGACTTCTTCAATAGAGATTTGGTCAACTTTGTTGTATACATAGAGACATGTCATATAAACACGGTTTCCTTGAATCACATCAATAAACTCGTCGACTCTGAAAACAACCAAGATAAGAACTTTTTTCTGACAAACTGTGAAAACTTACGTGCAGTCCTCACGGAAAATGACATCTGCATTGAAAATCTTATATTCGTGTAGAACAGTCATAATCAATTTCTCATTGCAATGTGTCAGAGGTACTGTGTTAGTGAATTTCACACCTCCAACCTTCTTCTGTTTGACGTAAATGTTTGGAGGCTTTTTGTTCAATCGAATACCGACCGCTTCTAATTCTCTTTCTAAGAGCATTTTCTGTTGGTCACTCTTTCCGGCATCCAACATCATAAGAATCAAGTCAGCAGTTTTTGCAACAGAAATTACTTGTCTTCCTCTACCTTTTCCTTGAGATGCACCTTCGATAATACCAGGAAGATCGAGCAGTTGGATGTTTGCTCCGTTATACGAAATGACTCCAGGGATACACGTCAAAGTTGTGAATTCATATCCTGCGGCTTCTGAATGGGTGGATGTCATCGAAGAAAGCAACGTCGACTTTCCCACAGATGGAAAACCGACCATTGCAACTCTGGCATCTCCACTTTTCATTACATCAAAACCTTCTCCTTTTGCTCCTCCCTTTCCAGTTGGTTCTAGTAATTGTTGACGGTATTTAGCGAGCTTTGCCTTGAGGAGACCTAAATGGTACTCGGTGGCTTTGTTTTTCTGCGTTCTTGAGATTTCATGCTCGATTTCAGCAATTTTTTCCAGAATACCCATCTGAAATCGTTTTCTAAAGCTTGTCGAATAGCTATCAAAACAAGGGTGCAAAATAATATCTCGGTCAGCGACCGTGAAAGTTCATATGATTTTTGAAAAAATTATTACGCTTTATCAGCTTATCACGAAAATGTTTCAGGAGGTGGTTCAATAAAGCACGTTTGAGATAAACACGAATAATTAAAGATCAAAGTAGAAAAATGGATAGATCGAATGCTGGTATTCTGAATGTAGAAAATATACAAGGCTCTGTATCTTGTTCTAATAATTGCTAGTATAACAGTTAAAATACGGTGAGATCGAGATCGAACAGATATCAGATTTATTAGAACGGTTCTAATGACGGTAGAGGAGTATTTGGTAAATCGGCAGTAAGATCAGGTAGAGACTCGAATGTTTTCTCGACCTGAAATCATTTTGAATATTCAAGAAATCGGAATCGGATAATGAGTTTCACCTCTAGCAAGTCTGCTTTGATTCTATCTTCTTTCCGTTTAACTTCCCTGCAAAGTTTCTCGTGATGTTCAATGCTCATCCGAACATTCTGAATAAGCGTGTTCAAGTTGTTTTCCATCGTTTCTCGTTCTTTCGTTTCTTCTTTTAGCCTGTAAAAAAATAAATTAGGAAATCTTGGATCAATAAGGTTTGATGAACCTACCTTCTAACATAATCTTCAAGCATTGGTAAAGCCTCCTCATTTTGTGCTAGAAGTTTTTTGGCTTCTTGTGAATTTTGAACGGACTGGAGCTTTTCGGGACATGAGATATTATCCGGATATTTTGACAGCTGTACACGGATTTCCCTCTCCGTGCTTGGTGGATTTTGCAGACGCTTCAGACTGATCAGTACATCCTGTGCGTTCTTTTTTGCCTCTTCAACAATAAACTGTCCAGGTTGAGCATTCTGAAACTGTTTAAAATTGGAAATCTAAAGAAGGAAAAGTATAATACATTTCCATTATCTTTGCTTGCTGGTGAGGGAAAGCTTCCTGACAACTTCATCTGATTGTGTACTTCCTGAAGTCGTTTGCACTGGGATGGCGTATAAATCTGACGCTCTTTCCATATATTTATAAGCTTTCCCACTGCACTCTCTACTTCTTTAGATGCTGTTTCCAGAGAGTGTCTGAAATAATACTATTATTGTAAAAAGGAATGCTCATATTATTTTTTTTACCTAAAAGCACTTTCTATGGCCGGAAGGAAGTCATCTTTGAACTGTGGACACGATTTTCTGGCATTCTGGGCAACATCATTTGCTACATACAAGAGATTTACAATTCTCTGACCTTTTACTTCCTTTTTGACAGTCTAAACAGCAAGGATCATTAATGTTTGAGTTTCAAAATGATTCAACGCTTACCCTTAGCCAAACCCTGATGATGATTTCACGATTGTTGTGATTTTTTAATAGCCAAGCGGAAGTCGATTGTATCGAATTGCTGTTATTTGATAAACCGACGAGCTTCTGACGCAATGTGTGTTCAGTAAAATCTGACATCTATAAAATATTTATTAACTAAAAATTATCGCATGAGTTAAAATAATAATCTGAATAATTTTATTAAATTCTGAAAATTATTTTTTATTTGACTGTCGTAAGCTTCGGTGTCCGGTCTGCCGTTGCTCGGTTTGTGTCTGTCACGTACTTGGCGTTTGAAATGACGATCATTTATTGTCAGCATTCCGCGGTCCTGCTACATTTTCAAATACCTTTTTTCCTGGCTTTTGCTTTATCGTTTTCGATTTTGATTTTTCAATGTTCATTCTATTATTTTACAGATGACTAGCTTCACCGGTATCACGGCTGTCGCCAACGCTACAGATAACATGGCCATGTTCAAGCAAGCCATGAGAGACGTTGCAACTCATCCGGAATGGATGAGCTCTAGACAGATCGAACGTCAACGTTGGAATCCATATTCAATGGAAGGAGGATCCACTTGTGCCATCGCTGGAGAAAACTTCGCTATTGTAGCCAGTGACACGAGAATGACACAGAATGACATCAACATTTTGACTCGTGACGCTGAGAAGATCCATGTTTTGTAAGAAATCATTCACACGTTTCCTAATTTCTAGTTGATTTTTGCAGGAACGACTCTATCGTTCTCACAACTTCTGGATTCTACGGAGATGTTATCCAACTCAAGAAAGTTCTCCAGTCACGCCTCCACAAGTACCGCTTTGATTACCGAGCTGATATGTCTGTCGATCTCTGTGCAGAACTTCTCGCTCGTAACTTGTACTACCGACGCTTCTTCCCATACTACACAGGAGCGATCCTTGCCGGTATTGACGAGAACGGAAAAGGAGCAGTGTTCAGTTACGATCCGATCGGATGTATCGAAAGAATTGCCTACTCCGCTAGCGGAGCCGCCGAACCAATGATAATTCCATTTTTGGATTGTCAAATTGGACATGTCACACTTTCCGAGGGATATGAACGCCCAGAGCTTACTCTTGAAAGAGCCATTTCACTTATGAAGGTATTTTTTTCCGTTGGACCGAATAATTGTTTGATTTTATAGGATTCTTTCCGTGGAGCCGCCGAGCGTGAAATCTCCACCGGAGACAAGATCCATTTAGTGATTGCTGAAGCAGGAAAGCCAGTCGTTCAAAAGTTCCTTCCACTTCGTGAAGATTAAGTACTCGGATATCCGACTGTTAAATTTTATCCTAACTTATTTGTATTCATTCTCCCCTGATTTTTTGTACCTTCCCGGTATTCCGATAAACTTTTTATATTTTATAGTTAGCACAGAAAATACATGCCACCGCACATAACGATCAGAGAGCGAAAACACACAAGGGAAGAACACACGAGTGCGGTCAGAGATAATGCGAAGGCAGGAGAGCGGCCGGCGCTGCTTAGAACTGTCTTCGTCTCTCATCTCTTTACACTCGGTCTGCGCTCCTTTGTCATTGATTCACTTTCGGGTTCGGACGCTCACTCACTGCGCTTACCAAAATGTCAACGTATATTCAAGTGAATATTTACAACCAAACTTTAGATGTTCTTAAATCAAGAGGGCTGAATTTGAAGGATATACTCGTGAGTTTCAACTTCTCTTCCCGTTTAACATTATTCGTGTTCTTTTACTGTTCAAAATGAAAAGTGATAGGCAATCATTGAATTTTTACCCAATTATATTTTTCGAATATTTTCAGAAAACTATTGGATGTCCTGATACGTGGATCACTGAAGTTCCAATACCACCATCCAATAGAAATAGACTAGATTCTCCGTCAGTAAATTCGAAGAAACCATCCTTGACTTCTGCGTCTCTGGCCTCATCGGTTCCTACAGAGGATAGAAGCTCTCTAAAGAAACCATTCAAGAGTATATCAGCAGAAATAGGTTTTTGTCACCCATTGGACCTTATTAGTTCCGTTGAAAGAAACCCCTCTCCATCGATACCTGTCAGTCAAACATCGCAAACTTCTTCGAATGGGAAATTACCTACTGTGAGTGGATATCTTTAAAAAATCAAAAATTGATTAAAAACATTTTGCAGGTTCTCGGAGGGTTATTTGATGACTGGGATCCAACTGCAAACTTAGATGTTCCGGAAACAACTTCCAGTATTCCAGCTGATCCAATATTGGCATCTGATGGTCTGAAGACTCCGAAAGAAGAAATAATAGACGAAGAAGATGAGAGAACGATTCAAGGATCGGAATCTTTTGAGATGAACGACACGGAAATGGCAAATCAACAAGAAATAAATATGATAAATGAGTTATTCCGCCAGCAAAATAACTTTGGAACCGAACCTCTCAACAGCGAAGAATCAGGTCAAACTGCAAATAAAGGAAGAAAAAGAAATGAAGAACCAGAAGCTTTAAACTACGTTATCGAATGTAACTATCCGGTAAGTCATTTTCAAGTTAAACCACGACAAGTGTTTATTCATTCAGGGTTGTGGTCTTCGATACAATTGGCGTGTAAAGTATGGAAAATTACGGCTCCTCGATCACGCTCTCACTCATTCCAACCGAAAAATTCCATGTAAACTCTGTGGATTCGAGTGTACAAATGTCCGAAAAATGCGTTCACATTATGGAAAAGCACATCCAAATGAAAGAGTTGAAGGGTATGGAATGAAAGCATTGGTGAGCGGAGATTGTGGAAAGAAGGATGGAACCGATACAGAACATGATCAACAAGTCAGTGAAGATGAATTGAAGGAATTATGGAATGCATGTTATTCGGAGTCTCTTCATTTAGTTGGTCATGCTTCCGGGTTTGTGGAAGGAGAAAAGTACAGACGAATGACGAAAAGAAGGAAAATGGAACGGGATGCAATTAATTCGGTTAATTCTTTGTTCTAGACACGATTTTGTAATACATGTAACATTTTAATCTGATTTATCTAAAGAAAAATATATACTAGCTTGTTAACTATGATGTTGGTATTTTCCACGTAAGTCCGCGTTTTCATCGGTAAGCTTACGGATCAGGTCGTCCTTCTTTTTCAACTCATCCAAAAGCTTTTCAATCTTTTTATCCCTGCTTTCAACAATCCTTCTAATAATGGCCCATGTTTGATGAATATCGTCAAATTCATTATCGTCCACTGACATTGGTTCTGATGGATGAGCATGATGCGGTTGAGATGGAATGGCAGCGGTATTCATTGATTCAGTGACAGCACGGATATTCGCAAGACGGCATGGTGGAGCATCATATGGAACACGTTGCAAAGGAGGCGGAGTCACATAGGATACCGGGTTCTCGACTGGAAGAGTTGGAACTGGAGTGGAATCAACGACAGAAGAAGCACTCTCTGAAAAGGAAATGGTTTGTTCCAAGATGTTCCAATATAAGTTTTTTGAATCTTACCAAGAATAGGAGATTCTGGAGGAGCAGGTTCATTGGCAGTTGTTGGAGAGACGGCGAGTGCCTCATCAAGCAATTCACGACGATTTGCCGTCTAAAAGAGAGTGTGTTTTGTTTTCAGAAGGAAGAAAGTGTCACTCACTTGATTGGGACGATTTTGTTTGCGCATGATTGTTCCAGACTCTTTGACGTCAGCACTGTTGAAGCAGCAAACGAAAGGGAATACTGATTTTGAAGACCCTCGAATGATGACGTCATCAAGTACGTCATTAAGTTCAGGTTTATAGGGGGCCACGTTCAAATGAAAAATTGAATGAACCAGTTTTTGGCGTAGAATTTCAAAAATAATGTAAACGTGAATATAAACTTGGAGATGATAGAAATTCCACGAATTTTCGAAAACAAGCCAGATAATTAGTCTTTATTCATGTCAATGCTAAACTCAAAATGGCGTAAAGTTAAGAAAAAAAATAAACCCGATCCAAAACTAATAGATATTTTGCCTTAAAAATTCTATCCATTCCTATAATCTGCATCAGTATCGTTTTTGATTGTGAAGTTCTGAGATCCACCAAACATTATATCTGACCATGTTTGAATGATTGTTCGACAATAACTATAATTATCAATCATCATTTTCAAAGGTTTAAAATGGGATAATTACTCAGTTCTCTGTGTCCCGGGAATTCTGAATTGACTAATCTTAACTGTATGCATTCCAACCAGATCTTTGTTGTAAAATGATGCCCATTTCGGTCGCTTTTCACCCCAGAGATAACTCTTTTTCTCTAGAAGTGACCTGAAAGATTGAGTATATTCTCCAATAAATTCAGATTAAATATATTACGTTTGATGATTGACTGATTTCAAGAATGCATTCACAGCTAACTCCAAGAAGAACTTGCTTTTGTAGAATAAACTCATCAGCGTTGCATAGTAATCACTCTCAGATGTTGGAATATAATAACTGAAAATAACAATTTTCACTGATTATTACTCATAGAAAGACTGACAAATCTGAAATACTTTTTCCTTTTTTCGCCTACAATCCACTCTCTGCAGTTTCTGTTTCGTTGATGTATCCATACTTTTTCAATCCATTTTCATATTTTTCCCAAGCTTTGAATAGTTTTTCATCCCTGCTATTTCTCACAGTTTCTACTATTCTTTCTGCAGCTGGGAAACCTGTAAAAAGTTGTTAATGTATCAAAAACATTACCAAAAACTGTTGGTGGGATTCAAAGGTTTGATAATCGTTCTTGTCAGAAAAAGTTCAACAACTCCATAGGAAAAGACTTTTACACTATTCAAATTTTTTTGTAACACATATGATTCATCATGCTTCTTTTTGAGTTGTTCAGGCGATCGAAACGATTCTGTCAAATCTGAAATTGATCGATGTATACAAGTTTGAAAGAGTGATAAATTACTTGAATAACCAGTTTCATTGCACCATTCTATAATATCTCCGAAGTAATTCAGCTTCTGAATCGCTTTTCGAAGACCCTGAATAGCAACTATGTAATATGAAAGTGATAATGAACTAACCTGCTCTTCGTCTTCTTTGGGATCAACTAATTCAAACTCCAAATTTATCCTCCTACAATTTTACGATCTGTTTCGTTACTGGAAGGAAGGTATGGATCTTCATGAACTTCTTTTATCAATTCAGGAAATTTAAAACTGAAAACTTCCATTTCAACTGATTCGTTTCAATTTCAACCTACCCCATCGATTTCAGATCACTCAAGAACATTTTCATTAATTCTGAGTCTTCTACTCCCCACAAACCATTGATGACCATGTCATCTGACAATTGATTAATACACTCCTCCAAACTATTTGAACTTTCATTTGAACATTTCCATTTATGCAGGAATTCAATCATCTTCCCAGAATCTTCATAAACTTGGTTCTCATCTTTGAAATCTTTCAAATAATCATGTGCATTTCTGAATTGAACTGCATTTGTAGGCACAAATGAAACAGTTAATCCAGATAAATGAAGGATTTTTTGAGATATAAATGACCTCCAAATATCTGTTGTTCTAAAGAACATCTCATTAGTTTTAGATGAAAAAGTGCAGAATTACCTGAAGGAAACAGTTGTTGGCAGGAACAAAGTGTGGAAGGCCGATTTATGGAACAAAGTGTTCTGTGAATTCCATGGAGAATATGTTCCAACGGATAACGTGATGAGCGGTGTAAACTTGTTGAACTTCACATCTAAACCGCTATTTGAATCAGCATGAAGTAGTCTATAAATGGCATCAACATCTGGATCATGATGAACTAATCCTTGTTGAACAGCAGCTCTTTTCATTTTATAACATAGTACTTGTGAGCTGTTTTCATTTGTGTGTTTCTGCAAAACCATTCTATTCTTGTGATTGAATCAGTTTTACCTCAATATGTTCCAATGGAAATCCTCTCGGCCACATTTGATTCATTCCATAAAACTGATAAGGATTGAAAAGTCGCTCTCTAAAAATTGATTCATAAAT
>GL379840.1:320692-382927 GCA_000143925.2 Caenorhabditis brenneri | reverse complement strand
AACTAGGTCGAACAATTTTTGGGACCCTTTATTCATCTTAGGCCTCTTTCGTATCTTGGGACCTTTTTTGGTTGGGACCTTTATTTTATCTTGGGACCTTTTTTTGATCTTGGGACCTTTTTTTTCTATGGGACCTTTTTATTTTGATGGGACCTTTTTATTTTGAAGGGACCTTTTTTTTTCGAAGGGACCTCGAAACTAGGAAAGACCGAAAAATAGAGTTGCCTGCACCTCAATTGGAGTATTTACGGTGTATTGATTCAGTTTTTGTTTGAATGTCAGTTGCTTCAAAAATCAAAAATCAAATTCTTTTTATACTTGTTCCAATTTTCCTCATTTCATATTCCCCTCTTTTCCTAATAAATTGTAATTTTTGTGAACAAATCTCGTATCCACAAAAAAGGCAACAACCACACAACGAAGCTCATTGACCTAATGGATGTTTTCTGAGACACGTGTCGGTACAGTATCCCTCAGTTCTCAAACGAAGTGTACTGACACTATACTGTGAGAATAGAATCAAAAGTGGTCTTTTGGAAACGGACAGGTGGACAAACGAATACATAACGCACTCAAAAACTTTGCTCTTCTTCCATAAGTTACGTGATTCATAGGAAATTTCCCATGCTTTCATGCACAGTTCACTTCGAACTTTCATTTTTAGAAACTACTTTACAGAATCATCCAATTTATGTGCAAGAAACTAGTGACTAATCAAAGAAATATTGTTCTTCGTAATCTTAATTTTATTTGTTCTCTCGTCACCTAGAGTCTATTCGCAAAGTTTAGTCAAGCGACCATGATCAAAAGTTCTGTGATGGTTATCAAAGTGCAAGTGCTGTCAAGTGGAGTCACATCAGTTCCTGGACTCAATTCGTGTGTATTTTGGTAGAGACCACAAACTTATCAGATTTGAGTTTTTGGGGCAAGGATACTGTTGAAGCATCAACAGAGTAGTGCATTAAAATAGTATGTTTGCAATACATGTGTTTGGGTCTTGAGTTTGAAAACAAATAGATACACTAATAATTATCAATAAAATATTGTCAAGTTTTTTAGTGAAAAATGAATTTAATTCATTTCAAAATGGCTGTTTTAGCTCTCAGAGAGTAACTTCTAGAAGATATTCTTCACTATCTTCAGGTATGCAGAACAACTCCTTCCAGCAGAACAATTTCAAAATTATCTTCTTGCTTCAATATTTTCAGCCAACATTTCAAAATAAGCTCTAAGACTTTTTCCCTTTTTGGAATGTATCTATTTTGAATATTTACCTTGTAACTCAACCCTCATTCACCTACTCATCTCAAGTATATTTTCATTCCTCCTAAATGTCTCCTTCCAAATACATTCTGGGCTTATCAAGATAGTTTACTTGACTGTTTGTTGACTCATCTCTCACGTCTGATATCACCTCTCTTTCTTTCACACGTTTTTCGCAATATTTATTCGAAGCTCAGTTGACAGTCCACTGACTCACTTCTTACCGTTGGCACGGAGGAGTCGTCCGAACACTTTTATTCCTGCAACTAAAAGATTTTTGAAGAAGCAAAATGGCAACTTGGACAATTATCTCACGTTCTGCCCTGTTCTTCTTGAACCTGGCCATGATGGTAAGTTTCAATGTGAGATTTTTGATCTAGAGAAACTTGTTTTTAATGAAAATTCAATCAGAGAGAGCGTACCAAGTTTTTGAAATAAATAAGTTGGTAACGTATTTCTGGATAATACATTTAAAAGTAACATACAGGCCTGGAAGGAACGTTATTTAGATTCGCTACTACAGTAACAAACACACTAACATAGAGAGATCCAAATTGAAAATTTCCCATTCAGAGACTTATGAAAGCACTTGAAAATTGACGATGAGTGTTTTTCAGTTGTCTGCTCTTGCTCTGATTGGAGTTGGCTTCTGGATGCGCTATGACAATTCGTTCGATACCGATTTGAAGAATATCGTCTACAAAACAACGGACGTCAAGAAATTAGCAGATGCCAAATTCAATATCCGTGTTTGGGTATGTCCTAGATTACAGTAGACTTCTTCGAATTTCAAATATTTTTCAGCTCATCGTAGTCTTCTGGAGTATCATTGGATTATCGTTTGGAGCCGTCGCCACTGCAGTTTTTGGCATGGTATCTTCTATTTTTGTTAAAAGAAGAGGACTTATGATCACATATCTTGTCTTGATCATTATTCTTGTGGTTCTTGAAATTGGAAGTGGAATTGCAATGCTCATTAGAAGGAATTCCCTTCATGGCAACACAAATGATTTAATTGATGCAATGTATACAACCAATGCCGTCAGTGATATTAATATCATTCAGAATATTGTAAGTTTCAAACTTCAAAAACTAAGATTATGTCTTCAATTTCAGTACTCTTGCTGTGGAGTTGAAGGCGGAGTCTTCAATGGAATGTACTGTAATCCAATGAACCCAATGGTAAGAATTAGTGATTCTAAACAGCTGATCCTACAATGATTTCATTTCAGCCATTCTGTGACGTGGCAGTGTTCAACAGTGTGGATAACACAATGATGATTTCTGGAATTATCCTTTTGGTCATTCTGATTCTGCAATTCATTGCTATCATTGTTCCAGTGCCACTTCTGATTTCAAAGCAACAATCCTTTAAAGACATGTACAGTACCGAGCCAGAGCCAACTGACACTCGTTTCTAAATTTCACAGTACTCTCGTTATCATTTTAAGAGTCTCCCTCTTCTGAATCATTGTCATTCCATTTTAATTACCGTATCACATTGTGTTTTGTTTCTGAAAACGGGTTATTCACTGAATAAACACTTCTTATCTCAACTTGGTTTCGTATCACTATTTTTTGAACTCCTCCCCGTTTCTCCGGACAAAATGATATCACCGACGAATTCTTTTTGATATATAAAATACACTGATAACCTCATTCTTCGTCTGAAATTCTAGATCGAGTCCAAAAAATGTCTTCGAAAGTTGCTTTCATCTCAAGAATCTTACTCTTTTGTCTCGGTTTGGTGATGTTGGTGGGTTACTGTAATCAATAAATCCCTTGGTTTCAATTGAATAATTACAGTTATGTTCAATCGGACTTGTTGTTTGGGGCTCATTCATGGCAAATGAACCATATGATCGTCAATTGAAAGACGTTGTTTTCAATTATAACTCTCCTGAACCATTGGCGGATGACAAATCTAACATCAGAGCTTGGGTACTTTTCTCTTCGATCTTCCGAGCCTAATAGATTTATTTCAGGTTTGGTCAGTTTACTGGAGTATGTACGGTCTATCCATTGGTGGAGTTTTGATTTCGATAATTGGATTAATTGCTGCTATCAGCAGAAAAAAGACGGTTGTTGCCACATTCTTGGTTTTAATGGTTCCATTCTTCCTCCTTCAATTTGGAGGAGCCATAACGATTTGGACAAAACGTGGCAATATCAGAAGACTATTATATAGTTTTGCAAATGATATTTATCTCACAAACTCAGCCTTTGATATCTCTGTTATTGAATCAACGGTAAGACCTTGTCTGGTCTTCTTATTCAAAAAGTTCAAACTTACAGTATCAATGTTGTGGAGTACAAGGTGGACAAGGAACATGTCCCAGTCTTCCACCGTGTGATATAGCTTTATTCAATAGTGTGGATAACTCTATGATGATTGCTGGTCTTATCTTTTTCATTCCAGTTCTTGTTTTAGAATTGTTAATCATTAACTTCGCAGCTCTTATTTTGAAATTTGAGCCAAGGTATTGAAAGAGGTGATGTACAGAAATGAAACACTAATGGGTAATTTACGTTGAACCTTCAACAAATAAATGTATTTTTGTATTATTTCAGTCAGTTATAAACTGTCTAAGTGGGACATTCCAAGTAGTCTTTTATTGAATGAAAACAACAAAAAGACAAGATCAAGTAGTATTCTCGAGGAGCCTCTTCCAATGGAATCAATCACTTTTTATCGAAGATCTCATCTTGAACATTGTTCAATGTCTGATAGTTTTCGTCATATGGATCAGCAACTGCTTTCTTGTTCTCTGGAGCTCTGACTTTGAATCCATTCTTTGCTTCATAAGCTTCCAATCCCAATTGTCCGACTGAAGCCAGAACATGAATGAGAACAAAAAGAGAGAAGAAGGCGTGTCCAGAAACACACAAGAAGACAAAAACTCCAGAAAGAGCTGGAACAGCTACAAGAGCAGCTGCTCTTCCACGTGTCTCATTGTCTCCGGCTCCAACAACTTTTCTGATTTCATCTCTTCCATCTGTTGCCTGATGGATGTTGAATGCAGAAACAGCAACTGATCCACCAATGAAAATCAAATAGAAGAGTTTGGCGAGGATGTTACTGTCACCCAAAGATCCCAAAATAACCATCAAGAGCTGAAAATAGTTTTCTGATTCATCTGACTGGGAGCTGAATATGAATAGTACCTCTAGTGAAGAGCATCCAAGTACAGTACATCTCGTGGCAAACACGTACTTGAAGTACTCATACGGTGGAATTTGTTCGATGGCAGAAGACATTGGCTTCGAAGACATGATGGAGGAGGAGTTAGTCAAATTGCGACTGAACGAACGTTTGAGTTTGAGTTCTTCTTGTTCTAGTAGCCTCTAGAAATGACCAGGAACAGAGGAAGGGTGACACGGTCATCCGAAACAAATCAATAGTTCACGGGTTCAATGGAAATGGTACAAAATCGAATGTGAACCGAGTTTTCAAACTTGAAAGGCTGAAAAGTTTAGAAAATAAAACTTTGAACGCATAGCGAGAATGAAATTTTTTCCGAAACTTGACCAGTTGACAAAGTTTGAATACCACAATGCGACTCGTTTCAACTATCCAATTTTGACCTATTTTTGCACTTTTCAATTAAGTTAAGTGGACAAGAACTTTTTTCGTCAACTACAAAAAACGTCTAGACATTCAGTATATTTTTTCTGAAAATGTACTATTCCTTTCAAATCTTGTTCCATCAAACCCGAACTAAACTTTACTCTTTTCCAATCCATTTCCCATTTCCACGATTCAGGTTGGTTTGACGCCTGAAATTTGAAAAACTGAGAACCTGTC
The DNA here is from genome assembly GCA_000143925.2 of Caenorhabditis brenneri. Lineage (NCBI taxonomy): Eukaryota > Metazoa > Nematoda > Chromadorea > Rhabditida > Rhabditidae > Caenorhabditis > Caenorhabditis brenneri. The sequence goes on along the minus strand of GL379840.1, from coordinate 377,859 downwards.
TTCCCGAATTATGTGTTTACGATTTGGCCTTGGAAAAAGAAAAAAAGAAGAAATTCGTCCGGATTATGTGCCGTGTTCTGAAATGTGTGTTCTTAAACGATGACGGAAAATACTGACGGAAAACCGAGAGACGCCTAAAAGTGTTTTTATTTATTTGTCAACACTAGATGGTATGTTTTTTTGAAATCACAATGTGACATGTACTCTGACCACTACAGTATTCTTCAAGTACAATAGAGATCGGAGACTCAGAGGGAAAGGAAAAACGCTACCAAATCCGGTGATTTGACCACAAACCACGCCCACTTTCACTAGTTTGACCTTGTTAAAAAGCGTCGACGATCGAACACTTTCTGATAACAAAAACACACTTTCCACTCGGTTTTCCTCGTCTCGGTTTTCTATCCGGTCTATCTTTTGATTATCTTTCCCAAGAAATGAAGGTGTGTTTCTTTGTTTTTGGGAAAGAAAGAAGTGTTGCATAAATGTCAAAATCTAAAAGAAATAATTTCTAAATTGAAAAATTTGAAACCGTTCATATGAAATACTTGACAATATTGAAAATTCTGTGTTCTATAAGATTTTGCTGATTCTTGAAATTCCGCTCAAGTGACATCAAAAATTCCCAATCCTAAAATTTGATGCCAAATTTTCAAAGAAATTATTTGTTTAACAAGAAGTTCGAAGATGATTCATTTGTTTCGAAGCATTTCAATTGGTTTGAAATTCTGATTACTGTAGTTGCCGTCGGTGCAAAGTGAAAAAATGAAAGGCATTTTTCAACAGTACCTCCCACCAGAAGTTCAAAAAAAGTAGTGTATCCCCGATGTTATAACTACGTTTTTATAGCTCATCTCAGCTACAGTAATCCTTTCCTCATTTCTTTTGTCATCCTGTACTTTGGAACATGCTCTGGAAGATGATATTTCGGACACATTCATTCCAAAAATCAGAGGAAATGGAGATGTCATCATTCTGGATCTTTCCAATATCGATCATGCAAATGGTGCGGAAATTCCACGTAATCTAACCGAAGAAGACACGAAAATCATTCCAACTAATATTGATTTCGCTGCTTTGAAGTAGGTTATCATTCGGAAAAAAGATACTTATTTCGAGAATATTTCAGAGAAGCTTATGCGAAGGAAAACAAAGCAGAACGATTTTTACCATCAAGACTGTTTTTCGACGACGAAGACAAAAAGAAAAAGTAATATGTGTATGTACCACTCCACTTCCTGCAATGTACTTTTCTGAATAACAAGTTAATCGAATATGAACACGATGAACTTCATTTTCTGTAGTTTTTAAACCGTAATTTTTACATTTCAATAACTTGGCAATAAATAAAAATAAATAGAAACAATATAGTGAATACCGGAAATTAAATAAACACATGGTTTTGCAATTTAATGCTTCATCGCGTTTTTTCGAACCGTGGCAATAAGATCTTCTTTTGGTTGATACAGTGAAATACCAATACCGTTGATGCCATGAGAACAATCCAGAAACACTTTCTGACTGGACATTCCTTGAATATATTTACTGAAAATGTTGAAGATTACAACTTTTATGCGTCAGTAATTAATCTAACCTGGCAACTTTTTCATCAATCGTCGAAGTGAAACTGACAGGAGCATGAAGATGATGAAGAATATGGGCAACATTGAAACTCCAATAAGGTGTGTATCCATCCTGCAGAAAATAATCACAGATTAATCATCGAATTTTACTTGTCAAATGTGGCTGAAGTTCTTACTTTTCTCAACTCAGACTCCCTGAATTCTGTTTTCTCCAACCATTCCAGAAATGCGTCTCTCACGAGATTATAGGCGACCAAGCGACTTCCCAAACGACACGCGACATGCCCGACCTGAATATTCGGAAAATTATCGGAGTCTAATTGAATCAACCAATTTTAGTTTACCGTTTCGTAGGGCGTCACATTTTGAGGCAAAGTAGTGTTGAGATCACTTTGAAGGCGACAAACTGCCGCCTGAGATGCACCACTCAAATCCTCGTATCCATTGGTCATTCCGATATAATGTGGTTTGTCGATTTGATAATGTGGAAAACGAACCGAAAGTTCTTCCAACCAGTCAGAAAACTCTTTTCTGTTCATTTCGAATTTGTGGTCATCGTGACGAAACTCGCCAGGTTTCATTCCAAATACGGCATTGTATTCGTGATTTGGTGTGGAGAAGATAAAGATTCGCGGCATCAGAACACCCAACACATTATTTACAAACTTCTTCGCGTCTTCCAATGGAATGTGTTCCACTCTAAAATTGATAATAGTCTTAAAGTTTTAACGCATCAAATAACTAACACTTCCAAAGAAACGATTGCATCGACATCAGCGAAACGATGATCTGGCTCAAGAATATTTCCAAGATATGACCTCATCAGCACTGGAAGACCAGTCTCAGCTGCCAAGACATCGCCGTGGAAGTTCAGATACTTCCTGAAAACTTTTATCATGAAACTTTAAAAAAGACTAAATCTTTTCAACTTTTGAATTTCAAAAACAAAAAGCGTACTCGAGTAACTGCTGACCAACGGAAAGTGTAACAGGATCGATGTCTACGGAAAGCACATTAATTGTTCCGAATGACCCAAGATACTCGCAAATTCCCTTTTCCAATGACATCTCACCACATCCCATTACAGCTAATCTAGTGATGTCCATTCCGGATGATCTTTTGAAACTCATCAAAACATTTTTGACGAATGAGTTTCTTTGCATTTGGAGAGGTGGCTGGAAGTAATGTTTTCTTGATTCGTGGTCTGAGAGTTCAGATTCTTCTGTTGTTCCGAAACCATAAACTACGTTTTTCCATTCTTCATCTGCACTCATTTTCTTCTTGTATTTGTTTTTTGGATTCTGTTGATTTTTGAATTTCGGGCGGAACTCCTCTACGTTTGCTTTATCAAGAACACGGTCTAGTGGTTCGAGGAGTGCCATCTCAAGCTGTTCGTATGCATCAATATAGGTAAGCTGTAATGAATAAATCAGAAAGATTCTAACGTTTTATATTATAATAAACCTCGTCATAAGGAGCTCCCCATCCATCATCGACAGTACCCATTTTCTGCTGAAATATACTGTCTTTAGTCATAGTTTGTGAGTCGAAATAGTAAACGTAGAAATCAACAAAGACCGAACGGATTTCCTGGATTTGAAAGCAATGTTTTTATTCGTGTGGTTATAGGTTGAAAACGTACAAAGTCATGTGGAAGCCGTTCGGAAATTCGGAAAAAAAAACAAATATGTCTATAGAGCGCATTTACGTCGACGTGGTAAATGTCGAAATACAGAATTGTACCAGTAACTACAGTAGGAAGATAGGGCAAAATGAGGGGAATCGATGTCAGAAGATGCTGAAAAAGAAAACAGGAGGGGAAAGCATATAAAGATTTTAACATATGATCAGATAGGAAATTTATGTGGCTCGGCCCGATGAGCGCACGGTGCCCTGTCTGGAGTGGTTGAAGTGAGATGTTGAAGAGAAGTTCAGCCGTCATTGATTTCGTCAGTTTGTACCAGTTTTCTGTAGATAGCGTAGAACAGGGCACAGAGATGTAGTCATAAGATGACACAGCATCGGCATATACCTGAGATTGAATAAATTATTAGAATAACGAATGAAGTTACTTTATTCTTTTTTAGTCTAAAACACACATATTTGTTAGATACGATGCAACCAGTCACACCATGCCATAGATTCATTTACATACCTTTTGAGACCGGGTGTGCCTGATTGTTCAAAAAATTGAAAGAAGAAGTGCGAGTTGAAAGTGTTTGTGTGATGAGATAAAAAGAACATAGCGAAAAGAATATTCCGCGGTGGGTCTAAAATAACATACCGCCGCGGTTGACAACTTGATCCGCTGGAGGAGTCACCGGTGCAAAGTAAGCATGAATTTCAATATTTGGGCGATGGTGCTGAAAGTTATTTATGGAAACAGCAGGCAAATATTTTGGATTTCCTACCTGGAATCTAACGATAGCATCTTTTGAGACATTCTGACAATCGTATAAATCTATTCGCTTCAAAGCCTTGCAATGACGAAGATGTGATAATGTAGAATCAGTTAATTGTGGACAATTGTCGAGTTCCAGAACATGCAATGATTCACGATGTTTTGTTGCCAAATTTTGAATCGATTCATCTGTGATTAGCTCACAATGTGAAAGACTAAGCTCCCGAAGAGCTGAACATTGGTTGGCCAGAGCATTGATAGTGTTATCCGAAACCAATGAACAATCCTCAATATCAAGTCTTTCTAGTTGCTTACACCCTCTAGCCAGTTGAAGAAATCCATTATCTCCGAGAAGATTACATCCAGATAACTCAAGGACCTTGAGATTATGCGAGTTCTGTCCAAGAGAGACTAATGAACGATCGGTGAGTTGATTGCAGTTCGACATGCACAAATATTCAAGAATCTTAGCACCATTGGCAATATTCTGCACTGTTATATCAGTGAGTTGCTAAAATAGTATATTGAGATGAAACATTGAAGTAACGGAACATACGAAGCATTGCAACAAATTCAATTTCTTCAGAGCTCCCATTTGTTCTTCAACAGGCCCGAATACATTTTCGGTAAGACCTTCACATCCACGGAGAATGAGGGTGTCCAGTGATAAGCAGTTTGTAATGATAATTTGAACACCACGGTCTTGGACAGCATCACACCAGGAAATATTGAGATAGGTTAGATTTGGGCATCCATCACTGAAACAAGTTTTTGAATTATTTCTCATTTTGAATAATATACCCAATGTATCTCATGGCTCTGTCAGTGATCGATGAGCAGTTCTCCAGATTCAAATATTGCAATTTGTGGCAGTATCTTCCAAGATTTTCGCACGAGGCATCAGTCACTCGTTTACATCTGTACAAACTAAGATGCTCCAAATTAGGGCATCTAGATGTGAAAGTTCGTAGAGCGGAATCATGAACGTTTTCACATCCCTTCAACGAAAGCTCCTTCAAAAATCCTCCACATCGACGAGCCAAATTCTCAACTACAGCCGTTTTGACATCTCGTTGGAAAGTGAACAAATCAACACGTTGCCAGTTCGACCCATCCAGAGCAAGAACATTCCATGAACGACATACTTGAGCAGAACGACAAAGTGCTTTGGTGTCAAGGAATGAGAAAACCCTAAATATATATATTTTTGAAGGAGGGAAGAGAGAATCCTACTTTAAAAGCACTTCCTTCGGAAGTACGCGATTGATTAAAGAGTTATCCGTTTGTACTTGTGAAAGTGTGGTGATCAAGTACATCTAAAATTTCACTATATTCTCTGAAACTCAATTAAGAAATACCTGATTTTGCTTTGCCTGAATCACTGGATGAGTCTTATGAGCTTGTTGAGCCAATCGTTTGGCACGTCTTGAATTGGCCGCTGCCGCAGCACTTCTACGATCAGCCGTCTCCATGAATTCAATCAGAACGCGAGACTAGAGATGATGTGTATGCAGTGCGGAGGCAATCAGAAACACATTGCCGACGTCGTTCGAAGATTATCAGGATTTCTGAAGAAAACGAATGAAAACTAGAATTTAAAAAATCATTCATAAGCAGAGAATACGAAATAAGAGACATAAATAGATATATTTTTTCGACTGGAGAAGAAATAAGAACTCAGATAGTGAAATGAAGTGATGCCCGTATACCCTAATTCGATAATGTATCGTATTGACATGTGAATGATATCATTAACGAGATCAACAACTATAGAGATGTGCTATGCTAGGATTAACTTGCAGATACCTTCAGGGAAAAGAATGAGTTAAGACCGAGTCTTACTAACACCGGAACAACTGGTGCCTTCACACATCCAAATGACCTTCTCTTTAGACCCGCCTCTTCTTTGTCATTCAACCGACATCTGTCTTTTTCAGTATCGGTAGTCCTTGGCTTGTACTCTACGAAGATTCTATGATGCTGATGGTGGATATTATAGACGCCACTAATGCAGGGGCATAAAGACATCACGCTCCGTTCTGAATGGACATAATGAAAATATATTGGAGGAGTCGGCAATTCTATCGACTTACGAGTATCTAATACATACATTCAAGGTCGCACCTGGCTGTCAAATGATCAAAACAGGAAAGAATAACATAACTTTTAATTCAATGAATAACAATTCTCAGGAAAGTTCTCAGAAATTCTGGGTCTAAACTAGGCTAAACTACTCTAATATTGGATAATAAACGCCTTCTTGATTAATCAAGAGAAAAGTTTCGCCTCACTATTTAGGGCCTTCTTCTCTTGCATTTGTCTATGAGTGTAATACTTTTTTGCCTCGAGGGACTCTCGACGAGTCCGAGTGGTGCCAGTCAGAACATGGAACGAAAGTGCACGGCTATAAAAAGCTTTCCTTCTCTCTAAGAATTCCCATTTCTTTAGAATTTATTGGGATGACTAGAGAGAGAAAAGGGTCGCAGAGACCTTACAACTGCACGAGAAAGATCATAAAGCCACATATTACTTTTCAAGGGAACTGGTGCTGCCACAAAGCAGAACACTGGAGTGGGTTGTTTATTTGTGCACAAATACATATTTTGCCCATTCTTTACTAGTTGTTGTTGTGGTCTGGCGGTCTGTGTGAGAAAAATAAAGAGAAGGAAAATAAAATATACATAATCTGGTTTCCGAAAAAGCAGCAGATTATTTTTCAAAATCACAAGATAGAACTCGCACCCTATATCCTGCTAGGGTACATTTCCGTCCACTCATAGTTTCAATCAACATTGACAGTTTATAATTTTTCTTTTTTGTTTGCTCTTAAAGGATATTTCAGTACTTTGCCTAACGAATGTCTAATGAACGTCCCAAGTCATCCTACAGTAATCCTTCAGCTACAGTACATTGGATGGAAGAACTGTGTAATTCTTCGCGAGGCACACAACTGAAAATAAGCTTTCCGACACAAATTCCATGAAATGGAATTGGAAGAGGAAATAGAAATGCATATCAGCCGGTTCGTCGTGTGGTCTTCTACACACGGTGAGGCAGCAATTCGGACGAAAATCAGCTGACATACAACACGCCGACTGGACTCGGGCACTCTTTTCACGAGAAACGACGAACACATCGAGACGCAGGGGCGACCGGTGAGGCTGACCCGAATCACGAGGCGTTTCGTCTCTGCGTTTCATCACTATTACATAGGCTTCACATACTATTTCATAGTCCGTGTTTTGCGCCGATGTCCACTGGACGCCTCGCCTCCCTGTGTCTGTCGGGCGCTCGCGCGAGAAGAAAAAGCGCTCAGAGCCGTGAGCGGACCGAGTGAGTGAGTGAGTGAATGCTTCAGCTGATGCCTTGTCGTTTTCAAAAAACGAAGGCATGCACGAACTCTACATCTACTCGAAAGGTCCCTCAGTAGGACGTATAACTTTTTTAGACACAGAGAACAACCGAATTCTATTTTGTTCCTAGAGTTCTTTAATGAAAAATTGGGAGTTGTAAATTCTTGCGATTGAAAGAAGAGAGGGAACATTGAATTTACTCACGATCTAAGGTATAAGTTGAACGCAGTTCATGAGTTTCTGACTGGTTCTAGGCCATTGTCACCTATTCTGAATTGTACTCGTCTTGTTCCTTCGCCAACCTCATTCTGCAAAGTAACGTTGAAATTTGAAACTTTGAACAGACATTTCTAACCATGGTGGAAACACTTCTGACATCCGAGTCATCAGATTGTTTTTCTACATAAAATCGGTTTTTGATCTGTGACGCCCAGAATGCTCCAAGTGCTGGTGCTGGGTAGCCGCGCCAATAGGTCTGAAAAAAAAATTTACTAGTCATAGGGTACTTGGTGCTCTGTTACTCACAATATGATTGGTAACAACAACAGTGATACCAGCACGTGTCAATCTTCTGAACCTATCCGCGATGTCTGATTGAACGCTTCTCCCAATATCTCTATCGTACGCGGTATCATGCAATAAAGCATCGATGTTTTCCACTACAACCAATTGAATGTTGACCATCTCGAGGAAGCTATTCAAAGAATCTCGAAGTTCATTCGTTTTTTCGACTTGCTTGCAAAATATTCTATCAAGGTCTTCAACTGATCCACAACTTTTTTGATCACCAGAATGCATATGCTGGCATAGATGATCTGTTCGTAGCGGAATGGCACTAATCCAACCAATTTTAGACGATTTCCGAGTGTGAAGAAAATTAGCAGCAAGTGAATAACAAATCTGTAATAGAAAACAGTATTACTAATATGAAAAGTTTGAATGTTAAAACCTGTGTTTTCCCCGTTCCAACGTCGCCATCTAATTCGTAGCACCTTCCCGGATGCAACTGTAGGATTTCATTTAGTGAAGGAAAGCAGGTATTCAGAAACAATCCACTCGTTCCGAGGCGTACCAGTAAATCGAAAGCTGTTTCGTATTCAAAACCGTTTTCATTGGAGTTCATAGATAAACTGAAAAGTGTATCTTACGAATAGAACATATCAATCGCACTACAACAGTTTTGAAGTAGTAAATGCTTCTTGAAACGAGTTGCCCCAGCCGATAAGAGATCACATACAAATACTTTAGCAGAATACAATCACATAGAGAAAAGTTCTAGGCGTTCATCTTTCCGAACGATTTATTGGCACATTTTCTACTATTTCGTCGTTCTGGTATATACAAGTCTAACTTGAGATGAATTCGGAAAGGGATCATAAGCAAATGAGAGAATTGTAACGAGTATGGAGTTCATGGATTCAAATATTACAGCGAGGGAACTCCTCTATTGCAGAAATCGAGACTGGACAAAAAATTGACTGACAAGAAGAAAGTCGTTAGAAAGCTGTGCTGAAAATCAAAGCAGAAAAAATGGGAATGAGATGTAAGGAAGGATAGATGTTGAAATTATCATGGATTAGCATTTTGTGCGAGAAAAATATAATTATATTATTGAGCTGCTGGCTGCTGCTGTTGGTTTGGCAAAATGGGAACAATCAAATGCTCCTGTTGCATCAAGTTGTACTTTGACACGTAAGTGGTAAATCTTTTGCAGAGATGTGTCTCATTCTCGAATTCATCAAACAGCTTGCGGTGATGGAAGAATGCGTGCGAAAAAATGCGATAAACTCGACGAGCAACTGATCCAAGTTTTGAAATGGATATTTCTTTGATGTTGACACGACTCGGAAAATATTTATTAGAGTTGAGCAACGTGGCAGCCCCATCCAGAGTGTGCCGTGTGTAGTCGATAGCCGGGCACTGGAAAAACGTTTTATGTAATCCAGTTTTGTTCATGATTGTGTTACCTCGTTCGGGTTTTTGTGAGCAGCACAAAGGAATATCCACTGTTCAGTAGCGGTCATTTGTTGGCATGTCTCGGGAACACATTCTCTCTGTAAATTCATCATTAAAAACAATTGATAACATCGAAAGTATAACCTGCAAAAGGAGAGCCAGTCCATTAAGTTCAATACAAAACTGACGAAGATGTTCATATTTCCACACTCCTTCATCTTGATCTAAACATTTACTAATTTTTTCACCTTTTTAAACCAACTTGAATGAAAACCTACCAAGTGGTGGGGTCAAAATTGTATCAACGTCGGCAGGATTTGCTTTTATCGTTTGCTGAATGTATTGCTGTATGTTGAGAGCGCTGTCCATTTCTTCGAAAGCCAACGGCGGCCAGCAATTCCAATCCTAAAGCAGAATATTGATTTTGAATTCAGAATCAGCTCAACTCACTGCGCGCTTTGTGCCTGGACCATTACGCCGAACGACACGGTTATCGGCTGAGACCGTCATGTCTGAAACTAAAATAATTGATTGATTCAAAGGTGAAAGAAAAAAAAATCAAAACACGTTTCAATAGTTGGAAAAAGGGTAAAATTTGTTCAACACACAAATTAACGTGAAAAAAAGATTTTTTCCTCGCGAGAGACGCGTCAAATACTCCACTTCGTGTCAGCAGCTGGCTAGCGTTATTCGTGTGAATGCGCCATTCTCAAGGATTCTCTGAGAGAAACATGGGAAGACGGAGAGTTTTCTACAAAATGCGAACGGAATTGCATGTATCAATACTTATTACAGAATTCCTAGTTGTTTTAAAGTCGAAACGTATTGATAACTAATTTTTACTGATTTTACAGCTATTAAGTTTAGTTTACAAAAGATTAAAAACATACAAAATAAAATACAGAATATTTTATATCTTTGAAAAGTAAACCGAGAAGAAAAATTAGGTACAGTACCGTTGAGTAAAGGAACATATCGTTTTATTTACATTCGTCGCAAGACCCGAAGTAACATAAAAACAATCAAACACAAATTTATATTGAGAAAAAAATAGAATTTGTTTACAAAATTTTCACGAGGTATAACTTTGGACACAGAATTCCAAAATCCCATTTCTATTGCTCTTGTTTCAAAAATCTCCAAATAATTCTGGTATGTTTAATTCTGATAAAAAAATAATTTAATTCAACCTTTATAGCGATAAACTTGGGAGCATTATTAAACATTTCACAACAGTTTTAAAGCTATCAAAGAAAATGAACAGATGCAAAATAGTACAATAAAAGGTTATAAACACTGAAAAAAAACAATGGATGTGGATAGAAATTTTTCCAAATTCGTTTTCAATCTTCAAATATCCACTTCATTCCAAGTAATCCGATCGCTGAAGCATAGCTTCGAGTTCATGACCATAGTTGAATCTCATTCATACCAAGCCCCAGCTTACTGTTCTTACAAAATTTTTGACTCACTCTTTATTTCGGCATATTTCTATTTCGATTTTCCTTCCAGATAGCTTTCAAACTTTCTCTTCAATTACTGGTTGTCAAGTTTCCAATTCAATCCACTTTCTTCTTACCTATGCCCTGTTTTATCTGATTGCCAAATCAATAATATGTTCCTGACGCTTATCAAAGAACCTTTCACACTATTATCGAAAAAAAACAGTTTCAACAAGTAATATAGACAATTACCTATCGATTGCAAACAAAGCTCCGCCGCTGAAAAATAGGGGTTTTTCTTTTTAAAAATCACCCTCGAGAATCCTATACAAAAGTTGCAAATTTAACTTTCTATTTCCCATCCCTATTTATTCGGTAGACTCTCTTGGTAGTTTTGTCGACTATCATTAGTGTATTTCTTCAATGAATTTTTCAGTAGCCATGTATTGATGCACTTCGTTTAAACTTTTAGAGAAAGAAAGACATTTCTGGAGACAATTTCACTACCAAAAATGAAATAAAACTGTATAATATCTGTGACAGATTACTGTATCGTTAGTTTTTAGTTGAATTTCAATAAGTTCAACACACTTATCTAAGAATAGAAACTTCATCATCCCTTTTTGTTATTACAATATTATGCTGGTTTTTTTTTTCAAAGTTTCCTCAAAATCCCCACTTTCCAACTTTTTTCCCAAAACCAGGAATGTTAAAATAAGGACCATCCTCATATTCACTCTCTTCATAATTGTTGTACCTTCTTCATTCTTTTGTGCATGCTTTCTCCTCCTGTCACCTGCTTGTTTTCGGTCGGATGCTCCGGGCTTTCAGTCAGCCGTCAATAGGTTCTAAAGAAACCCGAAAATGCGCGAGTCAAGACACCTGTCGATAACAACCTTCCAAAAACATACCGTTCTGCCTCGGAAGATTCGAAGAGGAAACGAAATAATGAGCGGATAAGTGAAAACGATTACCTATTAAGATGTGGTTAATTAGTTTTTGGGATTACCGGATTATTCCAGGATTACATTTCCTGCTTTTTGACATGGAAGAGCCAAAAAACAAAAAAATTAGTATGTTTTTAATTGGATTAAATTTTTTTGAACAGAAAACGCTTTTAAACTGAAAGTTTTTCAATTTGAACTTTCTTTTTGGCAATAGTTATGGTTTCATCGCTCAGAAGAAGCTAGGACCGTATCAGATCACCTAAGAATGGAAGATGTATTCCGAATCCCTCAATATCGGCTGAGGGATCTTATACCGTATCAATCGGCATGCCTTTCTCTTGGTAATAGATCTCCCTCCTCACAGTCAAGTCAATTATTGTTTCTCCCGAAAGGCGCATGTAATGTTGCATAAGCACAAAGACATCAAACGACGGCTGTCATCATTCCTTCGGGTCTCGACTGTTCCTTCATGGGCGACATGTCAAATGTCTGTTGTCGGCATGGCACTTCATAGATTTCTTCAGATGGTATTGTTATCAATTACTTATTCAGGTCATGTAATGGCAGCTGTTCCTTCATAGCAATTACACAAGTTACATGTCATCTGTGTATCTTCCTTGTGTATCTATAAAGTCATGTACGGTATATCTCCCAGCTGTCAGGTACTTGTTGTTTGGATTGGAATTAACGTTTCAGGTGGCCGAAGTTGATATTTTAAGAGCTAATAGGAGGAAAAAGATATGGAATAGATGAAAATCTGGAACAGAGAAACACAAGAGTCCGGTAGTTTTTAGAGTTTTTTTACAAACTAGCCTATGAAAACAGAAAATGAACATTTTAAAATAAGTATTTAAAAAAGTTTACTTGGTACCTTGAAACAATTTATCATCAAGTTATGCAGATACAGAAACTCAATGAGCCTTTTGTAACCATCTTCTCCTATCTGAAAAAAAAAGATTTTCAGTCACCCGGAACTCTCCAAATCCCAGCTGTAAACTCCGGTTCAATCCCCTTCATTTCCAATCATTTTGCTCTAATTACTCCCTAATTCTTTTGACTGTTTTATACACCTTGTTAATCGCCGTCTTCCATCTTCCATTCAAGAGCGGCTTCTCCTCTTTTCTCCTCATAAACTGACAAATGACTACAGAATGCGCGTATGTCACGAGAACACATGTTGCCACCGCAAAACGGTTTTAATGGTAACATGAAATATTATTACTCGAATTGGTTTCGGAGAAGAAGAGATATGTCGGAATTGGTTGTCGGTTTCATAGAGCCAAAAGAAGACAAAGGAGCAAATACCACAGATGTTTGGATTTTTAATGAAATGTCACATAAAGGTGAATTCCCACGAAACAGTCATCGAGTTGGAGTGTCTCTTGTGAATAAATCATGTAATGTTGAGTTTTTAGAAATTGAAGAGGAACTGTAGAATAGTCGTGGAAGATGTTATTTTTAGGGAAACTCCCCGATTGTCACCCTTATTAGCGAACTCAGCTTATCCTAGTCACATTTTATTATTTGTTCAGATCATGTAGTTGTAAGTAGTGGATATCATCTGCTCACTGTATCCGCGATAATCTGTGTCTAATCTCTTTCTCAAACAAAATTAGTAGACTCCAGCTGATGATACTTTACATGGTCCCTCTCCCCAAATACATCTTAATGATACCAAAATGGGATGATGAAGAATGAGCAAAAAGTTATGATTCGAGTCAGTCACGAAATGGAGAAGACGGGGAAGGCGGAAGACGAGTGCAACATGTTGCTTCTTCTTCCTCTCATCCCTCATCTTCGAAATTAATTGTCTGCGTCTCCCTCGAATCACATACTATTTCTCACAACCATCATACTACTAATAACTCCAGAAGAAGAAGCATGTCATGTCGTGTGGGATGTCAATGAAAATGGTGCTCCACAACTGAAATACCTCAGCCGGAATACACCCATCTGGTGTTGTGGATGAGGAGAGAAGAGAGCTCTTTTCACTTTCATTTTCCCTCACTACAGTATTGTGATGCTCATCTGAAGCGTGAGAGAAAGAGGGGTTATGAGAACTATGAATGAGAAGACACGGATTTGTTTTGGGAGAATGAAATAGAATAGAAGAATAAGAGACTTAGAACAGGTGCAGCTTGCAGTACTTGAGTCAGAACAATGGAATGAATAGGAGGAAGAGGAGATGATACTAATTGACTGGAGTGCTAAATAGGGTCCAAATAAAGTCAGAAATGAAGAATTGACGTACAAAAATTGGTGTGTCGTTCTGGTCTTATAGAAGGCAAAACGAGTTCCCGGTAAAAGGAGAAAAGAGAGCTATCAGAAACTTCCGAATTTACCTAACTGGACTACTCAAGGTTCGATACAGAAAAAAACTTGAGAAGAAAGAAATTGAATATTTTGACATTTGACTAACATTTGAGTGCTTACTTAAAATCAAGAAAGATCTAGGTTGCTACTACCGTTATTCACCTCAAAAGATGTACATGTGACTGTCAGTCTGATCTGAAGCTACCGTAATCTGATTTCTAGACTGTGTTTCTAAAGGAAAATTCAAATTGTTGAACCGACTATTGCAGGCTCGCTAGCTATCTCAAATTTATAGCAAACACAAAATCCTAAGCATAAAGAACCCAGAGTTCTGAAGTTTCACTAATTGTTGTTCTAAGAGATTCAGGATATGAATGAGTATTCATTCTCCAAATCCCTTCTCCTGTTCCATTTTCCTCTAAAAATCCGCCATTGTAGGTCTCCGATCGTAGTCTTCGTCGTGGTCGTTGTCTCTACTGGTTCTCTTCCCACACCACCTTATTATTAATGTATGACTCTTCTTGCTCGGCGACAACCGAAGCCCCCGTGTATGTCTCTTCTCATCCATCCTCCTTCTCTTCTTTCCTTTTTTCGTTTAACCTCCTACTTCTTCCTCTTTTCTTCTTTTTTTTCTTCTTGTATATGATACGGTAGGAATGAAGAAAAAGAAAAAGATAGAATAATAGGAGAGAAAAAAAAGAACCAAACCTCAGAAAACTGAAAAAAGAAGAGAAGAATAGAGGATAAAAGGAGACGAATGGAAGATGGGTTACGGTAGGTTCTGGATCGAAAATGGAGACGGATTGAGTTCGGATTTTTTGAGTTAGATGGAATTCCTAGAATTGAACAAGTGGTAGAAAAAATGGCAGGTTTCAGAAAAGTATTGGGGAGATATACACCAAATAAGGTGGACTGTTCAATTCTGAGGTTTGCTTAGAGTAAAGTCAACAGGTTCCTAGTTTTAAGAAAATATAGTCTCTCAAATGTAAAAATAAATTCATAATTCAAAGAAAACAATCAAGAGCGATCATCAGTCCATAGAATTTCGAGCAGAGTATCCGGAAAACTGTAACGATTTGAAAAATGTAATATGTATCATATGATGGTCCCTATCTGTTGATGGTTTCTCATGCACTTTATTTGAGGTATTTACGATGTTTTCATAATTCCTTGAGAATTAAAAACTGCCCAAAAATGAACTAAGTTGCAAAGTGAGATGAGCGTCTCGTTTCTGTAATTGTAGGTTTTTCAAAATACCAAAATTTGGTTTTAGATTAACTTTGGAGCCTTCAGTTAGCTCTCCTAGCAAAGCGGACCTATATAGGTTACAAGTCCAATAGGTACTGTCGAAAAAACGTGTGCCTAATGCATTTCTATCACAGATTCAATCGCATCTTAAAGAAGCACAGTAGGGAGGAATCTATCAGCGGCAGATTGAAATACTATTACGACAGAATCACTTCAAAGGTTCGAGAACATGCTCCTATATCTAGTCTATCAAGTGTGCAACTTCCTTCTACAGTGCAAAACAAAATGGAGGAAATTGAAGAGAGAACTATTTGATGGTCACAAACTAAAACGAAAAAAGTGGAATTGAATGAGAAGGGACACATCGATTCCAGTTGCCTTTTTCTTCTTTTTCTACGGACCCCCTTCTGTCGGCTTTAATATTTCATCACTCGGCTCCATTTTTAATTCAACTCTCTTTTTCTTTCCTCTCTAGTAGTCAAAAGAGTGTGTGTCCCTCCATTCGGTCATCTTTCCGTCTAAAATCAAGGTTCTGAAAGTGGGCGTGTCCAGATGCTTCTATCGTATTCCGCCGGGGATCCAATGAGCGAGAAACGGACCTCTGGACATTGCCTAAAGGGGTGGAGACCAGAAGAGACAGGGACTCCCTCCCTTTTTTCCGTACACATCTGCCTCCTCCCCGCTTGAGCCCTTCTTCCAACTGACATGCAGAACACCGCACCCGTACCGACGACTACCGCCGTAACCGCCTCAAAAATGCAACCTGTAAGTGTGAATTTCGATTCTAGAAATGGGATTTGAGACTGTAGAAAAAGTTGGAGGGAGGCAGCGACCAGTTGACTTTCCATACGGATTTATTCATTGAATTGTTGATTAGAGACTCGGCTCGTTTTTATCAAATATTCATTCTTTGTATGTGTGTCTACTCGTGCCCCTTGCAGGGCCCCCGCCAAGCCTTATTGAATATTAAGTTAAGTGAATTTTTAGGTAGGTCACTCTCTCTCGTACACAGTGAGCACCCTCATATCTACTTACTTGTGATGCTCCACACCGTTTAGTTTTTTCTCTCACTCTTCATTTTTCCAACAGTCCTGCTCCATCAGCGGGTTCTGAACCGAAGGAAATCAGATAGTATTCTAGATCCTTAGCAGATTACTTGGTTCATGATGACCACAAAATTCTGTAGGATAAGGAAGTTTCACACAGATTGGAGGAAATAAACCGGAAACCCTAGAATTCCAGATAGCAACTTGATTTTCAATGATACATTCCTAACCAACTTCCAATCATTACATGTTTCTAGATTTCCTATTATCCAAGGTTTCGCCAACCTGTGGGACCAACTGTTTCGAAAATCACTAACTATCTAGTGAAAGCCAAGAATCCACAATAAAAGCTATACTCCTCAAGTCGTGCCAGAAATATGTGAATAGAAATACCAGCTAATGCACAGTAGTCTTCAGAATATGGGTTCTTGTCTTAGGTATACATCTAAATCCAAACGTTTTATTCTCAAGAAGTCCTGGGTGTTATTATAATTTCTCATCTATCATCGCTCTATTTTGTATTATTGAAAAAAATAGCCTAAACTTTGTGAAAGTTCTTAATAAAATCTGGATATCGTAACCTTAAAATGATCCTACTTTAGCTTAAAAACACTACTTTCAGCTCCTAACAGTAGTCTTCACCCTAGCCTAACTTGGCGTCATCTTTGGTTTAATGTTTTCTACTTTTCAAATCAAGTTGAATTTCTCTGTTGGTTTGCTCCACTCTCTTCATTCAGATTTACCGTAGTTTTCATATCATTGATAACCCTTCTTACTTCGCGTTGTCTTTGACTCATTTCTGACCTTCAGGCTTCGAAACAGTGCCTATTACAAATTCTTCCCCAAAAAACCTCTCTTCTAGAGCAGCATTTGAATTATTTGAATGCTAATCTCATTTGAAATGAGTGCCAACAGCCAATTCGGAAAAACGAACCCTGTTTAATAATTAACTTCGATCTCCATTAATTTTTCAGCGGCACTCTTTCCCATTAAAAATCATTGAATATCTCATTGTGATATCAATGGTTTTTTGTTCGAGGGTGGGTGTTTCTCTTCCCCGTTCAAAACATGAAATATTCATTTTTAGTAGTTCTCGTCGAATCAGATGTTTCTGTTTTTTTGAGCTGTTTCAGTCAGGAAAGAGCAGGTGGAAATCAAAAATAGAAAGGAAAATGGGGTTTGACGCACGAAGAGTTAAAAAAGAGTTGCCTCCTCCCCCACTTTTGTTTTAAATCTGTCTGATTTTGATTTCATTTTCATTCATGAAGATTCTTGAATTGCAGTTCAACAACAGTTTATTTGGATCATTCGATGACCCACTTCTCAATGCAAGAGCAGCTCAAGTTGCCCTGGCTGATATTGATGTTAAGAATGTTCCTCAGTTGACGAATCCTCTTATGAGACCTCACGACATGTTCAGGTAATTCTATTTTATAACATTGTACTTTTATATACATTTTGATTTCAGCTACAGTAACTATTTCTCTGGAATTCATGACACTTCCGCTGCCACCAATATCTATCAGGGGCTTCCAAGTTCATCCGAACCTTTCGATGCTTCAGTGGTAGTTCCAACATCATCTGAAGATCAAATGACGCCTCTTCAACAAGTGATGGCAATGCAAACCTATGGAGCTCCACCACCATTTCAATACAATATGAGCCATATGACACAACATTTCACGACTTCTTCGATCTCCAGTTCCAGTAATATTGCTCGATATCCAATTGCTCCGCCGACTTCTGAATTGGAAACTGATCCAAGACAATTGGAAACATTTGCAGAACATTTCAAACAGAGGAGAATAAAGTTGGGAGTTACTCAGGTAAGAAATTAGAATAAAATGTCATTGATAGATTGAATCAACTTCCCTTCTTTTCAATTCACGTGTGTCTTTTGCAGGCTGATGTCGGAAAGGCTCTTGCCCATCTGAAAATGCCAGGAGTCGGATCTCTATCTCAATCAACAATTTGTCGATTCGAGTCTCTAACTCTCTCGCATAACAACATGGTTGCTCTTAAACCAATTCTTCATTCTTGGTTAGAAAAAGCAGAGGAAGCGATGAAACAGAAGGATACAATTGGAGATATTAATGGAATTCTTCCAAATACTGACAAGAAAAGGAAACGAACAAGTATTGCAGCTCCAGAGAAAAGAGAGTTGGAACAGTTCTTCAAGTGAGTTTCAGAAATTATAAATAAACGAAATCTGAAAATAACATATGTTTCAGACAACAACCACGACCATCTGGAGAACGAATCGCTTCGATTGCTGACCGATTGGACTTGAAAAAGAACGTTGTTCGAGTATGGTTCTGTAATCAGAGACAAAAACAGAAAAGGTAATAGTCTTGAAATAAGGATCAATGTTTCCATACTCTACGCCCTCAGAGATTTCCGATCCCAATTCCGTGCCAGGAGTGCAGCTGCTGTCATGGGTCCACGAGTGTTACCAGTTGTTGTTGGGAATGGATCAAGTAGTTTGAAACAGGAACAAGGATCATATAATGCTCTTCCTGGGTTTTTTGATTAGTTGAACATGACTTTTTTATCCAAGATTGTCTTTACAATATAGTAGAAAGTTGAAATCATCCAGGTCACGATAATTGTAAAACGAGTTTAGTCCTGACCAAGAATACATTGATCTGATGAGTTTCTTATGAGGTTTCATTAACTTTACAATTATTTTGGCATAGATGATTTCAACTTTGAAATAATTTCTGATGGGTATCACTATGTTCCTTTTTTTCTCATGTATTTTCCTGTTCAATATACTCCATTTTTCAATGTTTTCCTCTCTTTGATCTCTATTTTATTTCACATTTTTTCTTCTATTCCTCTCTCAAAAAATGTTCCTTTTCTGTCTCCAAAATACTTCCTTTGCATCGAAATGGCTCTTTGAATTTGGCCAATAAAATAAAATACAACAAACCGGAAATCTCTATTTTCTTCTTCCTTTTTCTCTCTATTCCGTCGACGTCTTCATTTCCAATTCTTGTCCTTCTACTCCTCCACAAAACCCAACACCAGTTAACGATGTTCAAACACAAACTACCGTAATCGTTTCGTCGTTTGCTCTCCCTCCTCCATCCTCCTCTTCTGCCAGAAAGAGACATCGTCTCTTCTTTTTTCTTCTTACACGCATCCATCCTCACACAGGTTGATGAATATTTCAGTACTTCGGCCTTCTGCCATATCTCTAATATCTCTCATTTAACCCTACTATTTCCGGGTTTCATGAGGAAAAGGAAGGAAGACAGGATGGTGCAAAATACATCAGAAGCATCAGGAGGAGAAGACTCACGGGGCGAAAAATAGACAGACACATATTTGAAAATCTTTTACGGGACTGGGAAAAAACGAGAAGTAATGATCCTTGATCAGCATCTGAATCAGTATCTGAATGAGTTTGGACTGTATTCTTCAGGGATAAGAATCAATAAAGAAAGGAACGCGTAGCTAAAAAAAACATGACGGGAAGGAATAATATGAAAATTTCATAGGCCAATTAATAATTGAAGAAGAATGAATAGGGAAAAAGAAAACAGAGAGCTCTTTGGACTTTTTTTTTGAGAAGAAGTAGAGAGATTAGTTTATTCAGAGCCGAAATATGAATGAAAAGAATCTAAATTTAGAGATTTTGAAGTTTGCAGATTTCTCAGGGTTATCAGTACGGAACATTGAAAGAGACATGATATCAAGTTTTTCCGGTAACGTTGGCTCAACCTACCTTAGAAAAAACTAGGCCAATAAAGAAATCATTTGTTTTCTAAACTTCTTGGAATTTTCTCTGCTTTTGATGTATAAAAATGAAACACTCACAGTTTCAAAACAATATATAGAGATACAAAAAATCAAAAAATTAACCCGAATTCCAGTATCTAAAGTTCCTCTTCACTTAAAAAATTTGAATAGTCTGCTAATCTGAAAAGATTACAAAACGATGGACAAAGAAGAAAATTCTTGTGTGAAAAGAAACAACAAACAAATGGAAAAGTTGAAGCTTGGTGGTGGGTAGGGAGTCGCTTCCGACTGAACGGAAAAGACAATGAATTCGGAAAGAGGAGAAAGGTCGATTAATTGATCTGTGTTTGCACAATTGTTTTCGATTTTAGATGCACAAATCGGAAGGGAAAAAAACCACGCAGTTTCGGAAGAAGTTGCGATTTTGGAAGGATAAGTAATGTTCGTAAATTGAAGACGGATTATAATGAAGATATTAATATTTTTTGAAAGCTAGGAAACATATGGGTTTTTTTTACCAAAAGAACTTCTTTCGTTTTCAGGCTCATCGAATTTGAATCAAGCAAAAAAAAAGTAATTACTTTTTTTTCTTGGAAACAGGGAACAACCAAAACCAAATCTTCGCATTTTCGAGTAACTCAAATATCTCGAGTGATATTCTCTAATAACGATACTCGTAGGAAAAGAGGAAAAGAACATCATGCTGTTATATTAGAGTTATCAAAGTAGTTTGATTTGACAGTTTTCCAAACCTCTCTTCAGTTTTTTCTCCAGAAATGAGTTGCTCCCTGACCTCTACCCAACAAAATCTTCTTCTCGAACTCTTCTTCTTGTTTTTCCATCTCCTCATTCGACTGACATGCATTTTTGTATTGTTTCGTCGGTTTTTGCCGGTGGCAACCTGCTTGTTAACCCGCCTAATCTGACGAAAAGAACGATTCGACAGAAATACGGCTCCTCGCAAACACAAAAAGTGACCAAACAGGCGGCGCCTCCTTTCTATTCCTTTGACTGAGGAGCATTGTTTTGAATCTCTTCCACTTTTTCTCCAATTTCGTTTCTATTCTTCTTGTTTCCTCTTCTTGTCCCTAGACAAGAATACAGTATGAATAAAGTGGTACTGTATCTATTTCTAATAATATTTCAAGTAGAATGTCTCGATTTTCGATCTAATAACTATCGTCAAATCATCAATAATGCTCTTCCAACAATCGATCCACAAATGTTGAGTCAAGCTCAAGCGGCAATAAATCCCTACACTGATATTTTTGTGAATCCTCCGAAAAACTTGGTTGATTTTCCAATGGCCAATCTGGCATCTCAATCAGGACTTGCTGCATCAACTGGTGCTTTTTGGCAACCTCAACAACAATCACAACAGTTATCTACAGTATCCCAGGTTCCATGGAATCCCACTTTCTCAAGTCAATCAAGTCCTGCAAGTACAATTTCTTTCCAAAGTTATCATAATCCAAGTACATTCCCATCAACTACAACAACCACGACTACATCAACAACAACGACATCTCCAACGTATCCAACTCCCAAAGCAACAACAAAGAAAAGTACAGAAACATTGTGGACTACTTCAAAGTCACCAATGAAACTGTCAAAGAATCCAAAACCATCGAAAGTTAATCAGAAGTGAGTTTTCTTTATCATTTTGATATTTTTGATCCAATTTTCATTCGATCTGTCTATTTGCACACCTCTGTTCTGAGTTATGTTCCAATGTTCCAGATCCTCCAAATCATCTGCCACTTCATTTGACTCTGCCCAATTATCTGTCCTATCTCATCGACTTTTGAATGATGTCCTGATTATTCCATCCTCTCGACGTCTTTACATTCTTGCTATTCTTCCAATTCATCAATCCACAGGACAACAGGTAACAAAATAGTGTGACGAAATTTCGAAAAAATGAACAATTTAGAATTTTGAATGTGGAGAGATCGATTTGAATGCGATCATCCGAATGGCTGCTTTCTTAGAAGCTCTGAAAACGGTTGGTCTTTTGTCACCGAAAAATTGAAATGATAATTTGTTTTATTCAAGATAAACGAGTCAAACCTCTTAAAAGAAATTGGAGCAGACATTGGAGCAATTATCGTCGATTCTTGCTCAACAGATCTCCGTTCTGTTGCTGATCTCTATGAACTTTTATCCGGGACGAATATTCAAAGAAGTGATTTAATTGCTATTATTCGAGACGATTCTACATACATGCCAAATACGGAACAAATAATGAGACAGTTGAATTTACCAGTTATCAACACTTTCTTTACCACATATCAAGCGGTTAGTTTTTTCAAAGAAATGTCTTTTTTTTATTTTTGTGTAAATAAATTGAAGTCAGTTTTTTTCATTACCTCCTAACCATAATCAATATTTCAGGTTCACACTTCTGGAACCTTGCCATCAATGTCTCTCCCAATTCAGTCAATTATTTCCGCTCTCCGACATTATCAAAGTACTTGCGTCAATATCATTTTTGATGAGAAGTATACTGAGTAAGTTAGATCTCAATTGATTCAAAAAATTCTTTTAATTTTAGAAGTGTCGCCGAGTTCCAAAAGGTTGCATTATCCGAAGGAATGTGTGTTGAAGTGGCTATCCATGTCAAGAATGCAAGTAGCACCGTATCTGAAATGGTTGTTAGAAGGTTTGTGGAGATGTTGCTACAACAATAAACAAACTATGTGCTTTTCAGACTTCTACTCTCGGAAGCTCGTATTGTAGTAGCTCTCTTATCAGAAGACACGTGGATTCAGATGACGAAAGCTTTGCGATCTGAAATGGTTGGTTGAATTGTGAAATTATTCCCTTTTTCATCTTTTGAGTTTTCAGGTGATTGCTGGCCGTTTCGTTTTCATTTCAATGCAAGATTCACGATGGACAACATCCCGGAAGTTCATTGAAAGTTGGCCAACATTCGAACAACACTTGATATCGGTAAGGGATATTTCCTGTTTTATATGAGGTTTTTTTATATTAGGGTGAAAAGAAAGTTTCCGCAAATCGTGGATTTTTTGCAGTAGAACAGTTTTTTGAATCTGGTTTTTTTCTTGATAGGTACCTATCAGCTAGGGATTACCACCGCCAAAATATCATCAGTATTGGCCACCTGCTTGAAAAGATACAGTTAGTTATGAGGGTCTTGGTCGGACCCTGTTTTTCGGAAAAGCAATGTTCCCAACCAGTTTTTCTCAATTTTTTTAATTAAAAATACTCATTTGAGTATGTGTACTACACCTTCAAAAAATCATGACCAAATGTCCACTCTCCGCCGAAATTCATATTTTAGACCTCCCAACTTTAGGCTGTTCTGAGATCTTTAATCGAGGAGCTAAAAATTGAAACAGTGCGGATTGTTTGCACACGAGAAGGGACTAAAAAGTTTCAGAAGAAAGTTTGGTGAAAAAATCAAAATTAATGGATTTTCAATTTTCGGTCGAAATTTCAAGCCATTTTTGAATTTTCTCTAAAAGGACAGAGAGTGGATATCTGGTCATGATTTTTTGAAGGTGAAGTACACATGCTCATATGAGTATTTTGAGTTTAAAAAATTGAGAAAATCTTGTTGAGAACAGAGGTTTCCCGAAAAACAGGGTCCGACCAAGACCCTCATAACTGACTGTATCTTTTGAAGCAGGTGACCAATACTGATGATATTTTGGCGGTGGTAATCCCTAGCTGATAGGTACCTATCAGGATAAAAACTAGATTCAAAAAACTGTTCTACTGCAAAAAATCCCCGATTTGCGGAAACTTTCTTTTCACCCTAATACTACTATGTTGAATATAGAGAACTTGTTCACATCTTCACATATTTTAATTCAGGTCACCCCAAAAACTCCAATCAATCATCAGGAAGAAATCAAGAAGCTAACAGAAAACATCCCTAAACTATCATTACCAAATCTCTGGCTCAAGCAGTTTTGGTCGTCAGCATTCAAATGCCACGTCGATAATGAAGACATGGGCGGCTCAAATAGTTTTTCGAGGTAATTCAAAAAGCATGAGAATGTTTTTTCATCTATTCATTATTCAGAGAATGCGCGACAACACAGTCTTTGAATATCTCCCAAGTGGCACCAGATGTTGATGTTGCTTCTATTTCTTTAGCAGGTAAGACTTTACCTAAAGACTTACAATTCAAAGATTTTTTCAGCTCATTCAATTGGTCTCGCTTTCCGTTCATTTGTCGATCGTGTCTGTCCAGGAGCTCTTGTGATATCTTTATCTGATTGCGTGAATGACCCATTCAGTGGATTCCACCAATCGATTATCGATTTGGATTTCGTCCATCATCTTAGTGATATTTGTAAGTATTCATTCAGATCTGTGATTTCAACCTATATTTCCAGCTGTTTCATTCAACTACAGTACGGGTTTCCGTGACATTCCACTCAGAATCAATCGAGTTCAATTCGTGGAAGATCGGCTCAACTTTTCCGAAATTGGAATTTTTGATCCAATTCAAAATCAATTCAAAGATAGTAGTGATACAGCAACTCCTTCTGCACGTGGCAGTTTTCTTCTCATGTCTTCGACTTGTCCAAAATCCACGTGTGCCAAGGAACTGGCAAAAAGTACAATCAAGCAACAACTCCCTTCGATTGTGAAAGCACTTACTGATTTGGAAATCATGATATTCACTATATTCTCTGTTCTTTCTGCATTAACATGTCTGATGTGCATGTATCTAAAAGTGATTTCTGTTAGTGAATACCGTAATCTCACAGCTATCACTTTCCTTGGATTAGCTTTTCTATCGTTAAGTGCACCCTCTTTTATAATTCCTCCAAATGGTATTTCGTGTTCTCTACGAAAACTTTTATTCCCTATTGCTATCAGTATTACGATTGCACCGGTTTTTGTTAAAACTGTTCTTATCTGGAAATCAATTGGATCCTCAAGTAGTTCAGTTCTTATCGCATTCTGCATTGTTATCATTCAAACAGGTTAGAACTCTTGAACTGAATCACTTTCATTCTTTTTGAATTTCCAGTAATTTCAACGGAATGGCTTCTCCTATCATCTGATTCTGCAACAGAATTTGTTTCAACTCTTCATGGAACAATGTGGAGATGTTCACCTGGGGATTCTGCTGAAGAAATGCTCATGTTGTCTTGTTGTCTCATTGCTCTTTTATCTCTTCTTTCATTCATTTTCTCAATTGCATCTCTTAAACATTCTCAAAGTCTTCAGCATCTCATGATTTCCGTAAGGACTCTTAGGTTTCAATTTTTGAAAATTAAATTCAAATTTTCAGATTCTCGCCATATTCTTCGAGACTGGCCTTTATGTATCCCTTCCACTAATTCCTTATAAAACAAGAGATTCTGTTATGGCTACAGGTAAGTTTCCATTTTCAAAAAATTTCCCATTTTCAAAAAAAAAACAATTTTCAGCGATTCTAATCTTTGCTTTCATTTCTCTTCTTCTAAGTCATACAGGAAGATCATCAGCCAAAGAAGAATCAGAATGTGGTGGAACTTTACAAAAAACAAATGAGAACTGGCTTCAACACGTTGTTCAGTCTCCAAAAGATCAAATGGCACTGGTTCAGAATTATCATACAGCATCCACTCATCCACAATCAACAATGCAATATGAGAAGAGATCAGAAGGCACTTTGAGAAGAAATACTTCACTTTATGGAACTGAAGCATACGGTTCGTTTTCCATAAATGTATCTTATCTTGGTGAAATCCAGAGGAAGTATTTCTTGTGTGTGTTACTAGAGTTCCATAAATTTTGGAGGCAAGCTCGAAATAATTTTTAGAAAATGACAGTTGAGCAGAGAACCTCAATTTGAAGAATTCTGAATCGAAATTAAATTTTGCAGAATTACCAACATCTTGAAGAGCAACTACGACACATCGCCTTCAGTACGACTAACATTAAATTATTTTAAAAACAAAAACACATTCCATTATTTATTGTACACACTCACAAAACGTCATGCCAATAAAAGAGTTTCGTTAGAGAGAATCAAATAAATATGCATTCAAAGCAACGAATAGGCGATTCCTGCAAGTGCAGAAACACTCGAAACAGTGATGATTGTGTAGCGGAGAGCTTTGTGTTTCCAGCTCATTTCACGTCTTATCTGAAATCCCATTTTCAGATTTTTCTTTTTGATTCAGATTTCACCTTGACAGCACACTTGACGTAAACATCCGATGCTTCTTCCAGTTTTTCTGAAAGTTTAGATCCAAAGGGAACGGTTAAATGAATACAACTAACGAGCTCTTTCCACCAAATCATCAAGTTTTCCCTGTCTCTCCATGATTTTTTGCACGTTTTCCTTCATGATTGATTTTACCTAAAAACAGAAAATCATCGGAATTTTCTCTAATATTGACGACTAACCGTGTTCAATTCACGTCTTGTTCTCATAATTTTTTGGTCGTCCCAACCGATACGGCTTACTGGTGGTGGCGAATCCATGCAGTTATTATCGTCTGTTTTTCAGAAAATAAACCTTTTTTTGAATTGGTTTTGAATTCGGTTACCATGTTGTTGGATTAGAAACATTCGGAATAAGTTCACGTTTTCGAGAAAATGAAAGATTTTGGCGTGGGAAATCAGGATTATGGGTTACGGTATTCCAAAAGAGTGAATTGTTTCCTGGTTTTTTTTAGTTTTGAAATCCCGCTTTCCAGTTATTGTCGCAGCGGCTAACAGATCTGTCGCAGAGCCCTTGAATATTATTTCTAGCTCTTAGTTTTTAATTGACCAAGATTAAACATTTGCTTGAATATGATTGCGTCCTGTTATGCCTCCTTCAATTTTTTATCAAAATATTCTTTCTATTTATCAGACCTTCCACAAAGTCATCTCGAAATACATTTTAAAAAAATAATTATTTTTTGGGTGTTGATAATTCGTTACGTGTCCTCCTCCCTCTTTGATTTGTTTGTTGCGTCGGTGGTGGTGGTTGGCGGGAACTGTGCTCTTTACTGCATTTTGGAGTGGCTTTTCGAGTGAAAAAAGAAGGAGACTGTTGAATCTTTTCCTCTCTTTCCGCCAACCTCCACAAAATACTCAATTTATACAAACTGCCATTCCTCTCCGTTAAGACTGTCTTTTTTGATAAATATATATCATCTTTTATCTTTTGAACTCAACGTTTAATGGGTTTGGAATGGATCTATGGATACCTGGTTCAGTGGAACTACTGTAGTTTTAACCACAACTAAGAAAAAAAAGTGTGATAGAGAAGGAAGACTAATTAGGGGATCCTGTTGAAATTTGAGTTTCAACTGAAAAAATATCAAATTTTTGAGAAGGATTATGGAGAAAAAGGAGATGTTATTGTAATATGAGTGCTTCTATATTTGCGATACTCTCGTAATGAATTACTTCTGTTGACTTTCATATATTCATAAGAAAAAAGTCAGAAATTTATGTAGATTTGTGTAGGGGAATTAAATAAGAAAGAATTTCCTAAAACCTCTAATATAACTGCACCTGATGTCATGAGTACAATACGTGTTCAAGGCTTTTGACTTGATCGCAAGTAGAATCTTGAAAACAAAGTTATTAACTGAACTTTCCAAAGAAATTTGACTGAATTGTATGATTGCAGCAATGTTTTCCTGACAAGTCTGAAGTTAAAATCTTGACATTGAAAACATTTTCTGAATTAAACGGTCACATTAGTTTAGAATGACCATTCTTACAGGAAACATATTCCTTTTCCTACTCTCTTTCCTACATGTTTCTAAACTTTTAAATGTCGAAAAGCTGGCAAAAGTTTGGAAGAAAGTCTCACGTCCAGTAATCCCATCAACGAATAACTCCATTACAGAGTTGGCATATTTACTACTTCCTTTTCTTTTCCCCCCAGTTTCCAACTATCGGATTATAAGGAGTATTTCATAACCCTCTTCCCTACCGTAACCCAATAAGTCTCCCCCCACTTTTTCCTTTAATTTAACTACTCCAATAATTTTATTTTGCTCTGACACCTCGTTCACCTTTTCACATTTCTCAAAAGTACACCTGTTCGTTGACTCTCCGTCTCCTAGTTTCCTGAATATCTTTCATTTTTCTAATCCATCCCAGATATCCACATCCGTAATCTCTGCGTCTCTTCACGTTCAACACTGTTTCTTCATTTTGCCAGTGTACACGCTCATTACTTCTTTGCTCCGCAGCCGCAGCAGAGCACAGCTTCTCCCCTCTTCGTTTTCTTTTCCTTTCGTCGTCCCATCGATTTGGCGCCGGACCCAAAGAGATAGTGTTCAGAGTGAGGAGATGTTAGAGAAAAGGCTTTTCTCTTCTTTTTCTCGTAACGAATCCCCCATTGCAGTCTCTCCCTGTTTTTCACATTTCTCTCTTCAGGACTCTTTTGTTTTAGGAGTCCATGACCACCGTGTGTATATTCTGACTTTTCCCCTTTTTTTGTTTCCCCCCATTCCCCAAATATTCTTCTGGTTTCCATCACCATCTGGTTTTGTTTTTCAGTCCATGGTCCTTCGATATTCTTCCGTCTTCGTTTTGCAAAAAACGTTTCCCCCATTTATCACTTTGTTTATTTCTTTCTTCTGTCTTTTTGAGTTCTTCAGTTCAAAGTCCAATCCTAAGATCGTTTAAAATTTTAATCTTTGAAATTTCAGGGATCTTTTGAAGTTTTGGAAGACTAGACAACAATTAGACTAGTTGGAGACAAAAGGACCAAATCGAAAAATGAATGTTTGAGGAAAAAGGAATTGAGAGAATAGGAAGAGAATGCGAGCAGTTCATCTACTCGTCGTGCTCACTATTTATATCACAAACACTCAAAGTTTTAATAAAGAAAGGTGAGTCTTTTTGAATTCCTAAAAAACTATGAAAATGAGATTCCCTGGAATCTAGGAAGACATGAATTTCATTTGAAATTACAATTCCATTATGGATTCAGCTTCTAATAAACCACTTTTTTCAGTATAAAAGAATGTGCACAAGTGTTAAGTGAGCATATGAAAGAGACGTTTTCAAAGATATCACATGAAACGATATTGAAACAAAATTATGAGAAGCTGGTGGAAGAAGAACAATTTGATCCAAGAGCTGAACTGAAACGGAGTAAACATCGAATTGAAGATTATCTGAAAGTTCGATCACAGTTTGCATATGTAAGTCCTTTTTTTTAAATGAAAATCTCTATCAAAAAATTATGAAAAAGAATTCATGAAAACGGAGACTGTTCCCTTCCTGTTTTCTGCAAAATATTTTGGTCGGCAGCTTCCAAAAAGACCTCATTAACCCTGCAGTAATTTTTTTCCATAAAGAAATCATAACAAAAAACTTAAGAGTACTGTATCTACAGTAACCCAAAACTCATTCATTAATTTTTTCAGAAAGCAAAAATCTCATTGGAATCTCGATCCGTGAAGAATGATACTCATGTGAATGACCCTCAATCGAAATCATTTATCCGGTTCATGTCAGCAAAACAAGGTATTTATTTTCTAAATTTTTTGATTTTTTCCTAAATTTTCTTTTCAGGAAATGACGGTACAACGATATACGAGTCAAATCATTTGGGTAGAAAACTGAAAGTAAACGAGACAAAAAGTTTCAATTTAACACAAAATGCAAATTTCTACACGTTACCAACATCATCAGTCTCCTCAGCAGTCCATATTCCAACTCCACTTTATGATAGAAGTGAGTTTTTATTTATGAAAAAGCAAGGTTCCTACATATTTTTGTCAATGTGTCCCTATGAAACAAAAATTGATCCAATCAATCACCATATTCGATTTCAGATGAAGATCTTCTTCGAAAAATCGACTGGTCAGACATCGACGCCGTCTACCGAACGAATCGAGAAGAAACAAAAGATTTGGCATTTCAATTATTCTGTTCTGAAGCTGGATACATGAGATATTATCCAGCAGCTTCCTGGTTTTGGGATAATCAGGATGAACATTTGGATCTTTTTGATTGTAGAAATACGGAATGGTATATCAATTCTGCAACAAATTCCAAAAATGTTTTGATTATGTTGGATATGTCAGGTGAGAATTTTTGATTTGAAACCCTGGAACGAGAATGTTGAAAAAAAGGAAATGTTACAGTTTATCATAGAAAAGTTTTCAATTTTTAAAAACTAACTGATTCTTTCACCACCTTAAAATTGAACATTATGTGTTTAGGATTTTAAGAATAAGTAATTTGCATCTTATTTTTTAAAATCTTTTTTTTCAGGATCCATGCTTGGTCAACGATACGAAGTTGCAAAACAGACAACAGAGGCCATTCTGGAAACACTTTCCCATAATGATTATTTCAACATCATGACAGTAAGACCCACTTATTTCTACTCTGTGACTTCAATTTCTCTCAATTTCAGTTCTCTAAAAACACATTTCTTCTTGATGGTTGTAACGGTACAAATGGTCTTCTCCAAGCGACAATGCGTAATAAAAAAGCGCTTCGAAGGAAAATGGATACATATCAAAGTGAAGGAAAAGCTGAATACGAGAAAGCTCTTCCATTGGCATTCAGTGTTCTTCTTGACGTGAGTCTTCTATTATCTCTTCATTCTCATTTTACTTTCAATAATTTCCATCGAATGGAAATTAGAGAAAACCGAAAAATAACAGGAAACATTCAATCGAGAGACCCAAATTGGCTTTTAATGTGCTTCAATGTGCTTCTTTGGAAGGAGGAAAACGGGGAGAAAAGGCGGCTTGTGCTTACTAATTTGATGCTTTAATTGTCTTACTAGTCCAAGCTTTTTGTTCTTATTTGTTAGCATAAATTTGGGAAAATGAGGGGAAAGAGGGAAATGGGAGGAAATTTCAAAGGAATTGGGTTTGAAAATCAGCAGGTGGATTAGAACAAAACGTATGCTTTATGTGTCGCTTTCAAAACAAAATAACCTTATTTAACTGTGTTGGGCTTCAGAAGAGTTAACAGAACAGGGTGAGTTCCTTTGTTGCTAATTAAAATAATAAATAGACTTATGTTGCTTATTGTCCCAGTTTCCAAAAAAGTCTTCCTGTTCAAAAATTGCTTTTTGCACGGCTTCGCTTTGTTTAGTTAAAAGGATCGTACTCTCTCTACACGAAAGAGGAAATGTCAACGATGGCTGCCAATTCAACGAACGACTATCAATTTCATCTGGAACTTCCGGAACATGTTTTGGCTGCTACAAAACAGTATATTGATTCTGTAAGCTTTGCATGAGATGCTTTCGTTGCGATTCTTCGATATTTTTTCCGTTTTTTTGTCCCGTGCGTTTCTTTTTGTCCGTCCTTTTTCAGATGATTGCAGGCATGAGTATATTCTATCCTTCACTTTTTTTAATGTCTTCTGAAAGTCAAAATATCATTTTCAGATCAATAACGGAGGTGGTGACAATAATCGTGGAGCATGTGAGAATGTAATCATGTTGATTACCGATGGAGCTCCAAATGCCTATAAAAAGATATTCGATATGTACAACGCCGATAAAAAGGTTATTCCGACTGAATTGGGGTCAAAACAAAAAATGAAAATTTTCAGGTCCGTGTATTCACATTCCTAGTCGGAGATGAAGCCATTGATTTTAATGAAGTGAGAGAAATGGCTTGTAATAATCGAGGTTATATGGTACACGTTGCAAATATGGCAGATGTAGATGAGAAGATTCATCATTATATCAGAAGAATGTCAAGAGTCGTTGGAAGACATTATAAAGAATCCGGGCAGTTGTCATGGTGGACCGGAGTATACAGAGAACGATTGGTATGGATTTTCATCCCTACGAAAATTCAAAGTGATATTCTTTTCAATAAACCTTTTGATATTCCAGTATCTTCCCCGTCCCGAAGTGTTTGCTGAGCCCGTTCCAATCACAAATCAATCGTTTGCTGTCATGAATAAAATGGCCTCCCGACGAAAGATCCGTCTCCAAAAATCAGAAGCAAGAAGTCGAATGTTTGTGACGACAGTCTCTTATCCAGTTATTGTAAATGAAACATTCATGGGAGTTGCTGCAGTTAACATTTCCATTGACTGAAATTGCACAGAAATCACATCCAGCTAATGTAATACTCTTTTTTAATTCGGAAGCTTAGAATTCTTTTTTTCAGATTGGAGCAAAAAGTTATTTCTTTATGCTCGATCAGAACGGTTTTGTGATGACTCATCCTCAACTTCGCCCTATTGATCCAGTCACAAAATATCATAAGCAAAACTACAATAACATGGATTTATTGGAATTAGAAGTTGGACAAAATCAGAATGTTCGATCAAGTCAAAAGACTCAAGCAGTCTCTGATCTAGTCTGTGAATCAGGAGCAAACTATGCAGAATGTGTTGATGATTTGAGGAAAGCAGTTAGGAAAATGATAATTGATTGTGATAATAGTGATGTTCAACAACTGGATGTTTTATATGCAACAGAACTTTTGGATAGAGTTTATCCACAAACAAATACTTATTATGCTGAATGCATCAATCATGCGAACTTCGTTCTTGGATTGGCAGTTGCAAAAGGAGACGATTATCGAATAATAAAGAAACAGAAGAAATATGATTTCGGAAGAGTGAAAATGGATTGGATGGGAGATAAAAGGTGGAGGTTACATCCGCATTGGTGAGTATTTTGGTTATTATCTTGATCATTGTGAGCGAAATCCACAGTTGACAAATAATCATACTTTTCCGAAATTCGCATGAGTTCAATTCCAGGCGTTACTGTTTCCTGAATGACACTGACACCCATATGTCAAAAGAAGAAGCGTTCGAGATCTATGCTCAACAAATGTCCGATTCTGGAAAAGCACCACTTCTATGCGAGTACCGAAGGAATTTGGTAGAAAAACTTCTTCTCGATATGGAAGCTACAAGTAATTTAATTGACAGTTGGGACACTCAGTATTCTTATATGAAAAAGTTGGTCTCTCTTTGAAATAGTAGTCTCAAACATTGTTTTTTCTTTCAGTAATTTAATACATCTTGCATTCTTCTCAACTCCATCTGGAATGATTCGATACTACAATCTGACACTTCAAGACTATGACTACACTGATCCATATTGGAGTATATTCGAACATATCGGACATTTATTATCATTTGAACATGCTCAAGAGTCTTACAATCATTTCATCACAGATCTCAATCGAAAATCCACAGATGATCGATATTATCGTCGTGCAGTTCGAATGAAGGATACAATTATGTTTGATGTTTCAAACAATTCCAAGATCTGGTATAAATCGGAAACCCAACTAACTGGTTATGGACTGAATGAAAACTTGACAATGTTGGGACAAGCATTCAAAGCAATCTATCTGGATAAAGCAGTTTTGGGAGTATCTGGATATGAATTTGCATACGATCATGTTGTTGATACAATGGCAGAACATGGATGTCCAGCAGCTGATGACAGGAAATGGTGTGTATTGTTGGATGAACATGCATACGTGTTCTTCAGTAATCAAAATGATATCTCTTATGAGGATTATTTGGTTGGAAAAGGAAAGCACATCAGTCAATGGTTTGGAGGTCTGAACCGGATTGCACAGAGAGCAATGGCTCTTTTAGTGGAGAATAAGTTCTATACGAAATTCACGTATACGGATAATCAAGCAGTTTGTAAGGCAGCAAAGCAGGTGACAACTTCTGCAAGCAGGTTTAGAGTGAGTTCAACAAAACGAACTTATGAGAGTTTTCACATTTCGAATTTCAGCCGTTCTATCCATTATTCCAATTCCTGATGCAAACATTCAATTTCGTGGTTCGATTAGCCAGTCAAGTATCTGGTGGTTATCTGATTTGGCTTCCGAAAATTCAATTTACGGAAGGTCAGTTTTGAAAAATAAAGACTAGAATTTGAAAGAAAAACAAACGATTATTCGAACATAGTTTCAATTTTTTAACAAAAAAGTATTTTCCAGCCTACACCGCCTCATTCCACGAAGGAACAGACGTGTATCCATGCCCCAAACAGTCATCATTCTATTTTTCGAACAAAGACGGAAAGAATCGTCCATCAAGTACTCATCTTGTAAATGGAAATCGTTCTGAGAGACCGTGCAAGATGAATGCAAAATGCTCCGTGTAAGTTGTATTCCTAATTGGAATTTTAATAATTTCAAAAAACTTTTGAAAAGAATTAATTTTCAGAAAAATGGAAGCATCATTCGTCGAAGGAACGAATCTCGTGATGGTTTGGATAACACAAGATAAAGCAAGTGAGAACTGTTATGATGAATCTGAATGTTCAATGGATATTCCAAGTTCACAAGTTCCATTTGGTTTTGAAGAGGTTAAGAATGAAGATTCTTGTGAGAACCTCGAAAAACGAAAATCAAAAGCAAATGATGTTTGTTATTCGATTGATGACGACGATTCTGAGGTAGGTGGTGCATTTTTTTTTGGATTCGCAAAATTCAAATTCTAGCTTTTTTTCATTAGTAACCGTGAGCTTTGTGGTATCTTTAGAAACTGATCTAAATCAATTTATCTCGTTTCTCTGAGAAATAATTTCAAAACTACAGTAACCCAATTTTCAAAAACTCGAATTCATTTTCACTACAATATAATATTTTCAGAACGAACGTCGTCCATGCTCAATGAGCCCATCCACCGTTTCAATGTTCTCAATTCTAGTCGGTTTCCTCCATTTTTACATGTTTTAAGTGACCTTTTCCCCCCAAAACACAAGTGATTCCCAGAATTCTATAGAATTTTTTCGATTCGTTTTTTTTGTCTTATTCCAGTGTATCTCATTTTTTGCACAATTTTCGGCTATAACGGGTTTATATATCTTGTTGAGAATTATAAAATAATAAAGCTTTCATAGCTCTTTAATTTTTTTTAATCGAATCATTATACGAATTCATATGGCGAAGGAAATATATATGAAACAAAACAGACCAGTTTGACATCGGTTAGAAAAGTGATGTCCCTAAAAAACATAAAAGTGTGAAAAGCAGTAAAAAGGGCACAGAAACGTTATTACAGCGGGGGAATGATGAACAGAAAACAAATAATGGGAACATGCGAGTGAAATAGGAACTAAACGTAAATTTTCTTGATTAAGGGCTTCTAGACCGTTGAACCCGTCGTCTATCTTGTGGATGATTGTAAGGCATTCCTCTTTGTTGATACGGATGTTGCCGGAGATTCGGCCGCCGCCAACTCTCTTCTCGCATTGCTTGACTCTGTTGAAGTTCTAATTGGCGACGTTCTCTCTGAAACGTTGAAAATTATGATTTTGCAAAACAGAGAATTTTGAGAGAAATAAAATTAATTTCAGTTTTAGAATTCCTTTCTTTTCAGTTTTAAAGTTCCTTCGTTGAAATATTTGTAAATTCAAATACTGATTAGGAATAAGTTTCTGCATCATTCGCAAAGGGGTATATTTTTTGATGTTTGGAAATAGACCAGAATTCTGTTGAGAACCTTCGGCGCCGTACTCGAAATAATTTTTTGTAAATGAAACGCTCTCTATTTTTTCAGTTTATCTCTCGAAAGGGGGGAGGGAAGTTTTAAAATCAACGCATTCATTCGCAGGAAATATTCAAAGCCCTTGTTTCGGATAAATTCCGCCATTTTTTTCATAGCTTACATTTTCTGTTCATTATTTTTATCATCGGGAAACTAATGAAAAAATGTACAGTAATCTGAGTGCCTAAACGAAAATGAGCAACGAAGTTATTTTTGATAAAGAATTCAATGGATGAGAGTTCATTTTGCTATTAGGAAATGCCCCATTGATAATGTCTTCCGACAAACGAATCTAGGCCATGAGGGTCATCAATACGACATGGCCTAGCTTGTTGAACTTGAAGGTAAGTATCATAAATGGGGCGCATAGTAGACATATATATATATATATATATATATATACAATTACTCTCAGAGATAATAACTAACCTCAGCTTCATCATGTTGATATCTGCACGTATCTCCACGAGTACAACCATTTGGTCGATTAATGAAATAAACACAAGTCTTTGCAACTTTGAATGAAGCTTGTGTCCATCTTGACGGACGTTGCCTTGGTGGGGGCGGCTCTTGATATGGCGGTGGGTCCTGAAATGCAAAACGTATGGATAAATGAATTCGATATCTTCAGTCATCATGTCCCTATGTTTTCTCTTCGAAAGACAAGCCTTATAACCGGATTAGATTATACTCTTATAAAAGACGGCCAGAGGACTCCTTGGATTTTAATTTCCATTTGCCAACTTCTTAGTAGTGAGGACAGTAATAAGAAGCTTCAACAGATTCCAAAACAACTGTTTCTCTTATAGAATAGCATAACAACAGAGATGTAATCCAAGTGTTCAGTCCAGCGTAGTATGAAACCTTCTGCCTCTTATCTGTCTTTTATCTTTATGACTAGATCCATTTTCTTGTCTTTCAAATAAGTGAGAATTTATTATCAAACAATAACAATTGTATATTACCATCGGTGGTGGCTCTGGTTTATCTACAGGTACCAATCCACGTTCTTTTAATTGAGCCATTAAATTATTCACTGCAGCGCTGACAACATGTATTTCAGCGGCGTTTTGAGCGGCTATCTGTTCTGGAGGAGTTTCGAAAACTTGTTGATAAGTATTTTGAGGTAGTTCAACCGGCTTAAAAATTGGTTGAGGATGGAAAACAGGCTCAGGAGCGGTGTACACAGGGACGACAGGCTCTGGAGCAGTGTACACAGGAACTCCAAGAGGAATATCCACAGGTGTTGAGAGCATAGCACGATCTTCTGCGTCCTTCTTCAAGCCAGGGGGATCGAAGGC
This sequence comes from Caenorhabditis brenneri, assembly GCA_000143925.2. NCBI lineage: Eukaryota > Metazoa > Nematoda > Chromadorea > Rhabditida > Rhabditidae > Caenorhabditis > Caenorhabditis brenneri. Next base: position 341,084 of record GL379840.1, on the reverse strand, counting down.
GTCGAAAGTTCTAAAAAAAGAAGTGAGCGTTTTTTTTTCTTTTACTAACAAAATTTAACAGAATTTCGACTGCACATGTCGGTTTTTTCAAAGTTTTATGAGAGTGATTTCGAATGCTGTCAGATTTCTATTGTAAATTCTAACTTACCCGATTAATGGAAATTTGCAGGCTCCTTCCTTCTCCAACCGTGCTTCTTCTTGCATTTTCACCTCTGAGCAGCATTCTTTTGGAGTTGGAGCATTTTTAACACGATAAACAGTCCAGGGCATTCGATTAATCTGATTAGCACTTTTGTGTAATATTAACTGACCAGCAGCTTTTTCATGAGGATGCATGTGATTGAGGGTTTCTGAACAGTCAGTTGTTCTCAAATGATGATTTTTAGAATACTGACCGTCGATTTCTCTTGGAGGTATTGCTCTGTATTCAACTAGTGGCTTTCCTACATCATCGAAAAAACCGACTTTCCGCGGTGTGCTTATTTCAGGTTTTCCTTTCCGCAATATCTGTAAATCAGTAAGTTTTTTTAGCTGTATTCGAAATGGTCATTGGGTTGAGAAAGACATTGCTGAAAAAGATTTTGCTCAACTTTTCACAAAACCTCAATCAAAAACAATGAGATCATTGGAAACTTTCGATTTTTTTCATTCCTGATCCGATTATCTTTATGGCAAAAGCCATCTTTTCCTACCACCACTAAAATTCAAGCTTAATAAGGCCCAGAGGGGGGCTAAGGTAGTGTAGGGGCAGGCGGGGGTGGCACCAAACCTCGTCATTCGGGCAATGGGAAACCTAGGTCAATTTTTACTTTTTCCGTGAATGAATTCTCTGAAAATCATTCTTCGATCATTGTTGCCATGGCATATCTGAACGCGGGCGAAAAAGTAAGGATATCTCCTCTACATTGCAGGTTACGAGTTGGAAACCTAGATGGCGGAAAAGTTTTGTATTGCTTGTGGAGATTCCACAGAACACTTGATTGTCCGTTATCGGATGCCATTCGAAAATTGGAGAAAACCTAATAAAACTCAGCAAGGTTATTCATTAAATTTTAGAACGATATATGCCGTTTTAGGTATAACAGAGGCTGTCAGAAGAGCAACCATTAACAAGTAGAAGAGAAAGAGGCCTAAAAAACGGAGAAATCGTGTCCTCGAATTTTTAGTTTCCGGTACAACATTGGGAACACATTTACAAGGAGTCGGATAACAATCGTTACAGTAGCGTGACAATGTTGTGTTTCAACTTAAAACATTTATTTCCGAGGATAATAGTAAATTTAGAGATGTTCTGCGACTTTTTTTCTGAATTTTTTTTGGTGATTGAAACATAATAGAATAAATTTTTATTATATTTTTAAATTCTTTGAAAAAATCTGTTTATTCAAACATTTGAAAAAAAGTCAACTTACCGATCTAGGTGATGGTGGTTCAATACAACTCGTCCGTTTCTTGATTGTGAACATTTTCTGAAAATTTATTTTTGGTCAAATCAAAGCCATTAGTTTAAAAGAAAAAGTAAACGGTAAATTTTTGAACGGTTTGTAGGAAGTATACTAGTCATGATAGAAGTTAACATGAAGTTAGTCGACGAAAAGGTACACAAAAAACTTCTCGAACAACGCTTTATTTGCAAAAACAATATATAATGTCTACTTTATTTGAACGATCAATAATCGACATTAATTATAATATTCAAGGGTCAATTCAATAAAACGAGTCAACAAAATCCTTGTACTCGAGATGGATGTGTTCGGTGAATGTTTCAGTGTGCTTGGCAATTTTACGCATGAAGAACTCTGCTTCTTTGCGGGACATACTCTGAAAATTCGATAGTTTATGGCAAGATGGCACTCTGACGAGATTAGGAATATAGTCGGTTGTGTGCGTCGCAGGGTGCAAGACTGCTGTGTATCGTACATGATGGACACTGTTACGTCACCACAATGATCAATACACCGCTAAACTCTTCTCTTGGGATATCCTTACGTCTGAGAGTTTTCTCGCATCGAGACTCCTCAGTGCATCTTCTATAGCAGAATGATCATCGAGAATATTCGTTGTCTCATTCTTCACCATCCAGCGCATATAGTCAGATTTTAAAACGCGTCCGCTTCTGTAATTAAATAAAAAAAGTAAAATGAAAAACATCAGATATATCAAAAACAATATAACAACAACAACAGTACCTGGTGGGATCCAACAGCTCGATTGTTTCCGTTGTAGAACTTTCGATGGTGAAATCGTAGCCTTGAGATTTGATACATAGTTCGAAATGTTCATAATCGAGCCAACCTTTCTTTTCCTAGAAAATAAAATGAAACTGACGAAATTACATCAGATTATTGAAAATTACGGATTGAGCAGTGTATCTTATACATTAAATAACAATTATAAACCTCCTATTGAAAAAGCATAACTATTTCTGTTTTTTGGCAATAAACTGTTAATTAGGTCAGTAAGTTAGAGAAAACTGATGCGATGAAAACTATCGATTTTCGTACAAACCAGTCGGGTTTTCGTGACTAACACGACACCTCGTGCCACTAAATGGCAGAAAATTTACTAGTCCTCGGCGCGAGGTGAATGAAGCGGACATTCGAAAACACAAACAGGAACATAATATACTGACCCAAACATTACAACTATTCTCTTAAACAGAGTTTTCTTTCTGGTACTGAGTCGCTTAATTTCAAAGAAATAACAAGAGAAATGGATAATTGAATAGACTTACTCGATCGAAATATTCGAAAGCGAGTTCGAACTCTCGGAGCTGTTTTTCCGTTACTCCACTACTATTTCTTTCAGCAATCGATTGTTCCACTGATCTAAGCATAGAGCTCATCAATTCCAAAACTTGATAAGTATCAACGAGAACTCCATGTGGTGTGACTGTTGTGAATTTGTTGTTGAAGATGAAACGAGAACCCATTAGACTTCTCCACTGTTCAAGTTCTCCAACCATTCCACTACCCTGGACCTTTTCAATAAGAGCCATCAGCTTATCTCTTTGATCATCAAGCTTTAGACTGTGTAAATGATCGAACTCTTTCTTGACCTCCAAAATAACGTTTCGGCACATTTTCAGTGTATTTGCAGCTTCTTCGCAGATGTTCTCATTTTCAGTATGACGACGAATTTCTTCCTCCACAATTTTGATGCGGTCACAACAAGTTTGATCAAGCCTATCCATACGATTTGCGAGAGCTTTGAAAGAATACCATGTGAAGGTGTTGACATCTTCGTTCAGCTCCGCCAGTTCAACTTCCAACAACTCCAATTCACCGAGTTGCTCTGATTTATCGTTTCGAAGAGCTTCAAGAATTTCGACAAGTGTATGTTGACAATCTTCAGAGGATTCTTTTGATTGAAACCAAACGACGTCTGCGACTTCTTCTTCAGCTTGCTCCAGCCAATTTCCAAGTTCACATGCACGTTTCGAATAATCGTCCTGAGAAACAACAGCTTATTAAAATTATATATGAAATTTCTACCTGAATTTTCTGAATTCTTTGTTTAAGATCTTTGTCATTTTCAATCTTCTCAGCCAAAAGTCCCAGTTGTTTTTTCAACGAGTTCAATCGTTCAGAAATAGCTGCTAATTTTTTGTTGGCTTCAGTCGGATCACGGAGCTGGGTTGATGTTTTGACTAATCTTTCAATGGTCTCTTTCGAATAACTCTCTACAAAACTCATGGTTGAGTGGTATGCAGCATGCTCAAAACTCGTTGTTCGCTTCTGCTGTCGGACTAGGTTTGATATCTTCTCTTCTTGATCCCGAATACATTGAATTGCGGTGTCACACTTCCATGAAAACTTTGAAGACTCCATTGCTTCATTGAGCTTTCGGTGAGCATCTTCCATGGTGCGTGTTACGCTCAACCATTTGTTTCGGAGCTTATCCAATGCGTTTTCCGCAGCTTTCGAGCGGATGAATTCATCATTCGACATTTGCTCAGCGGTATTTTTCAACGAATCCAACTGCTCTCCAAGAGTTTCTAGAACTTCACATTTGCGTTCAACATCAGCGAGAACTGCCTCTTGGGTTCCCTTTTTGAGTTCAATCATCTGATCAAGAGCATGCTCTTTCTCTCGTATCTCGTCTAGTAACTGAAAAAAAAACTGAATAAAGTTTGAGAATGAGTCTTACCATAAAATAGTCAGCCCACTTTTCCAAACGGTTCGTACGAATTTCGCCAATTTGATTATTACTTTCGAGAAGTTCTGTTAATTGAGCCAGTTTTTCATCAATCTCGTCTGTTTTTGCATCAAGTGACGGACGATTGCGACCTGACATCAACTCTGTTGTGCGATCAACAATCTTGGCGACTTTTTGTTTTCTACGCTCAGCTTCCACAAGGAGACGTTGATGCTTTCGTCGGATTACGTCTAGAGATGGTGTATCGTGTCCGACGTCCGTACTAGAGACAATCACACTGATCTCCCTATAACATTAATGGTAGATTCAATATGTTTTTTCAAAGATTTGAAAATGGCGAACTCACTTATACCAACATATCTCATCATCAATAGCTTTGATAACTTCTTGCATGCTCTTCCAAATCTCTAAATCTTCATAGTTTGCTTTAATCAACTTCTTCAACTCAGAAATTCCACTTCTGAGTTTTTCAACTGTTTGATCCGTTTCTGTATCTTTACGAACACGTCTAAGTAGGTCGTCCTTTTCTCCCGCTTGTTCATTGAGAGATTTCAAACGACGCGAAGCTTTCTCAGCATCAACAGTGTTGTATAGATTGCTTAACTTAACAGTCGAATGTACTTCTGCCTCAGAATCCGATAACCATAGTCCGATATCTTCAAGAAGGTCGAAAAGACGGTTTCTTTGAACTTCTTGCGCAAGAGACTTTTGACGGATAGTAGTGGTCTCAATCAGACTGCTCCAAAGTTCTCGAACAATGTGAACTTTTTCACTATCAGCTTGTTCGTTGTTGAGAAAATCTTCGAAAATAGGAAGGTAGTCATTGATTTCAGCGGAGAGTTTATCGTACTGCTTTTGACGCTTCTCAATGTCGGCTGGTTTGTTTTCTGTAGGAGTTTCAAGTCCTAAAAATTGAGTGCGTTCTTCAATCCACTGTTGAATTTTTTCAAATTGTTCATCGAGTAGCAATTGGGACATCGATTCGTTCAGATCTGTTTCTCTTCTTTGCAGCTCATCTTCTAAATATCTCCATTCATCGTCCAATCGTTCAAACTTCTCCTGTAGCTCATTGCTCTTGAAACTATTTGGCCTATCGCTAGTGTGAAGTTTTTCCAAGAAATCACGTAACTCTTCAACTTCATTAGCACGACTTATCATCATTTTTTCAACTTCGTTCATTTTTCGGATGACTGTCTTAACGTTACTTGTCGCAGATTCTGTCTCCAATTGCTCTCTTTTGTTGACAACCCATGTATAAAGCCTATCACAATCCCGCTCAGCTCCCAAAACGTGTGAAAAATCACTGAGCTCATCTTGTTTTGCATCGATCGTCTTTCGAGCTTTAACAAGATCATTCTCAATGTTCGCAACTCTTCCCAACCATCGGTTTTTCTCGTCTTGTTGAGTGATTGTGCTGAGAACAGAAGCAAGGACGTTTTTAGCATCACTAAGTTGATCAACACGATGTGATAACTCTTCTCTGGAAGATTACAAATATAATTAATTTGAAACGAAACACCGCGCTCACCTCCAGGTATCAATAGACTCTAATCCAACCTGCACTCCTAAACTATCATGAATACCTCCAGTGACTACAATTACTTCTTCATTGAACGTGTCGATCCAATGTTCCATATCGAGTAACTCTGTTTCGAGCTCATTAAGGAGTTTCCCACGTTCCATCCGCTTTTTCCGATTTTCAGCAGCCTTGCTGATTTCTGTCCATTCTTTTTCGAGGCGTTCTTCAAGATCGTAAACTTGTGGTGCAAGATCAGCATTCGCGGCTCGCACCTCCTTAGCTTTATCGAGAGAAGCAATGACTCGTCTACGAAGAGTCTCCAAATCTCCATCGAGGTTTGGAAGTTCATTCACAATTCCACGCTTCCTACTTACACTTGGATATATATCAAAACTTTCGCGTGTGATTTGTATTGCATCAATGACATCTTCCGCTTCGACTCTGAGCTTTTTGAGAAGTGATGAACGGTGAGATTTTTGACGAATCCGATCCAATTCAAAAGAAAAGACATCGAGCATTCCGAAAGCATCATCAATCTTGTGAGTGTAAACTTGCCCTCCACCTACAGCTTCGCACTTGACATCTGTCAATTTTGCACGTCTTCTCTGAACATTTTCCATGACATCTTCTAACTTGGCTGGGAGTTCATCCGAATCTGTGGCCAGGAATCTATTGAGCTGAGTCTCTTCCACTTCAATCCATTGCTCCATTTCAGCAATTTCACGAGATATATTAATATCTTGAAGCAAAGAATGAAGTTCATTGAGTTTTTTATCAATCAATCTTCCAAGGGCTTTATAGTCGGATTCAATTTCTCCTTGTTTACGAGTGAGTGCCGATTTCAAAGAAATAACTTGTTGAGAGGTTGAGTCCTTTGTTTTAGGAGTCACTAACGCATCTTCTAAAAATTATGGCATTGTAGAACAAACAGATTTAACACTTATTTACCAAGGAGAGCATGTGTCTCGACAATCTTTGATTTGTAGTTATCAACCTCATCAGCCAGTGCTTCCAACTTTTTCACCATGATACGGTTAATCGATTCGTCATCTCTTGGCTCTATCGCATCTGCATACATCATTTTCTCACGTAACCATTCAGCTGTAGTTGATGATTCTTCATCGTACTCATAGAGCTTAATCATTCTATTTACTACGCCCTCTCTTTCATCAACCATGGTTTTCAAACGACTCCAATTATGCTCAATCTCATCAATGATGGAATGACGTTCCTTCGGCATTGTTTCCATGGCGACCTGTTAAATTAGTAATTTAAAAAAATATATTCATATGTGACTGAAGTTACATTTATGATTTTACGGCGATTTTCAATTTCTTCCGAATCTTTTTCATAACGACGACTCATCCTCTGTGCAACAAGCAGTGAATCCCAAATTGGTTGAACACCGAACTCCTTGATTTTTGCTTTGATCCAATCATTCTGAGAATGGAGCTCAGTCATTTGTTCGGATGCTTTCAACGTGTTTTCGATATCAGCAGCTTTTTGACGAATACGTAACTCAAAATCTTCGAGAGCATTCTGAATACCATCCAGGATGCATTTTGGTTGATAACTGTTGGGTGAGTCTCTCAACTCTGAACGTCTCTTTTCAATCGATGATCTGTAGGCCTCGCTTGAAGAAATTAGGTGTTCACAGTTTGTTAAGATGCGATGAAGATATTGACTTTGAATAGGAAAATCTGTTTCTTCCTGTTCTTTCTGTAAATTTAAAGCATATTATTTTGATGTGAAATTTCAAACCGACTTCACTACTTTCGATCCAGTGATTCACTCTCTCCGCAAACTTTTCAGTCCTATCAGCCACTTTCCTAGATTCCTCTGTTTCTGCAAGCTTCTCATGTTCTTTCTCGATTTTTCTTAGATTGCTTTCTGCTATTTTCAAATCATTTTCAGCAGCGGCCCTGTCTTCCTCATCTAGATTCAGGCTAGCCAGTTCGTTTCTCAGTGATTCCAGTTGTTCATGAATCGGTTGTGCACTGTCACGCTTGGTCTTTCCGCCTTTCAAGCTATTCAATATATCTTCTGTATGATTTCTTATTTCACGACAGTTGTCGATAAAATACGCAGCATCAACGATTTGGCGCAGTTGTTCCTTTCGTGTTGTGGGGGACGAATTCAGAATTTCCTTCATTTCTCCCAACTCTCGAACTTGTTCTGACGCGCAATCGCTGAGTTGAGTGCTCTTATCTTGATTCTGTTGCAATTCGTCTTGAATGTGTTCGATCTGTTCAATGACGGAGACACATCTTACAGCTACACCATCCATCATCAGAAGCTCTTTTTCGGCGTCTTCAATTTTGATATTTTTAAAAATTTCTTCACTCTTCTGCAAAACGGAAACTAGGTGAGAAGCTTTTTGATGTGTTTGGTAGACAAGTTTTTCAACATTAATAGTTTTGATGCGAGCCTCCAGAGTATCATTACAGTCAACTGACGTATTTTTTGCGAGTCCGTACATTGATTTGATTTTCTCAAGCTCATTGTTGACCTCAGTGTCTTTCAATTTAATGAGCAGCTTCTGGAAAAATGTGAACTATGCTTTTCTGAACAATTTAATATACCAACCTGAGCGCTTGATGTGAATTGCTCGACAACACTATCCCATGACTTAAAATCAAAATTGTTTGATTCGATCCACATTGCTAGTTCATCGCAGTCAACCGAATCCGAATCTTTCATAACTTTCATGTCTTCCATTTTCTCGGAGCACCAAAAGCGGATGTCGTCGGCTTCTCTTAGAAGAGCGTCTAGATCAGCAGCATTTTCTAGATCAAATCTCCATTTTTCGATAAACTTCTGAAACGTGGCAAATCGTTCTTCAACTTGCTCGGTGTAGTTCTGCAGTTCTTGAGAATTCTTTGGACTACTATTATTGTCTGGTGTTTTCATCTGCGCTTTCAGATCTTCGAGACGTTGCTTAGTACTTTTTATTTCGATCTCGATAGTTTTCCTATATTTCATCGATTCTTCAACATTGAGATTCGAGTATTTATTACGAATTTCGTTCTCTTTCTCGTCCATCCATTGGGTTAAATGTTCTGCATTGTCAATAAACTTTTGAAGGCGTTCATTTTCGTCGAGTTCTTTATGAATAGAATCCACAAAATCTTGGAAATTATGCCAAGAAGCTCTCACTTTTTCGAAATTATCGGTGTCTTTCGGCGATGGATCCGGGATTTGCTGATAGGTTGCTAAAATATCATTCCAAAGAACGGAATATTTCCGAATTTCATCGAAGATCTTCATATCTGGTTTCTCAACAACCTTTGTCTTTGAAATCCATCCCAAAATCAAATCGCATTTGTTCTCGAAATCAATGGATTCGAGCTCTTTTTGAACTTGTAGCCACTTCAAATCGAGCAATTCCAGCAAATAATCCCAGCGTGAACGGACTTCAACCATTGCTTTCTAAAAATACAGTTTTAAGCACAAGTTAAAAAATAGTAGTACCTGAATCTCTTCACTGGCGTAATGTTCTTCATCAATAAGTTGAACAGCCTCTCGATCCAGCTTCAACAAATCATTACGTCTTCCTTCAACTTCACCCCGCAATCTATTAAGACTTTTCTGAGAGCGAGCCAAGTGTTCGGCGCTGTGACGAATATGAACGTCTTCTGCGTTTTCTATGAGCAGTTCAAGAGCTTGTTGAAATTCTCCAGTTGATCTACAAGGCTTGATTGTAATATTGCCTCTGATTCTATGATAATACCTTAGAAAACGTTGAAGTTGGCCAGATTGAACAAGCAATCGGCGTTTCTCTGAAGCTTTTTGCTCGAAATCTGCAAATTTCTGAAGCACATGAACACGACGACCCTGAATATTCATGTTTTTAGATTGAAACTTGTAAGACCACTAACCGCGATTTCACGAGCGATTTCTTCATTACCAAAGTCCGTACTCATTACTGAAATTTCAAATCCTTACGTTTTTTTAGAATGAAAGTTAATTTCAGATTAGTGAATAAAATCGTAAATTTTGAAGTTGTGGCGCCTAATTCAATTTGCGTAAGTTACAATGTCGGGTCTGCAATACTCCTCACTGCAGACTATGCAACCTACCGTACCTCGCGAGGGAATGAGCTGCTAAGCAGAGCTGTTAGATGTGCTAAAAATAAAGACATTTCTTAATTGATTATTGAACAGTAGGCTATGATGACCAAAGAAAATCCCTAAAACAGCATATTCCCTCTTCAACGGGAAATGTCTCTCATATTTCAGAAATTGGTTATGCATCAAACCATTTCCTCACCAAAACCTTTCTTGAAGATTGTTGAATCCGCTGCCCGTAAAAATAAGTGTTTTCGGAAATCGATACATTTCAAAGAAATCAGTTTATTGTAAATGACTTGATGCAGAAAGATTTAGTCAAAAAGAATACAGAGATCAGAAGAAGAGCAGTTAAGTGAGGGGGAGAGAAGTAAATACATCAAAAAAGAAGCAATTATACAGTCTGGCACATTGTGATGAACTCGTGAATTGTGGCTTTTCCACGTCCTTGGGTGTCTGCTTGTTGGATCAGAGCACATGCTTCTTTCACAGTGATGTTGGTAGAAACTGTCTCACTCCAAGCCACTACAAGTTCTTCCGCAGAGATCTAAAAATAAATTGAACAGACATGTTAGAATAATATTTTTGAAGGTTTGCACTTGAAAGAGACCAACGACTAAATTGAAACTTTTGAAGTGCTCTCTGAATGAAAAATGGTTCCTAATACTCACCACTTTCTCTGGATTTTTGTCGATTTTTGAGAGCATCAATTGAACATCAGCTTTCACATTGCTTAGCTAAAAAAGGAAACAATTTCAACTACTTTCTTAAATAGCAAACCTTGATTTTGGAAGTAACAGCTGCAAGAAACTCTTCAAAGTCAATCTGTCCATCTCCACTGACATCGCTACTTCTCATTACAGCTTGAACTACTTTTGGAGATACATCAATTCCAAGTTCATTGAGCATCTTGGCAACTTCTGAGGATGAAATGGTTCCAGAACCGTCATCATCCATAAGTTGGAAGATTTTGAAAACCTAGAATAAGATAGGTGTAATGGGAAATATATTTTGATGCTAAATGAATCTAACCTTCTCAACTTCTTGTTTGGAAACTTCGTATCTCTGTGCCAACTCATCAATATTCTCGCACTTGGCCTTGCACTTGTGCTTCTTAATCAACTTCTTGGCCACTTTATTTTCCATCAAAGCATCCCAAAATTGATTGTCTTTTGCCACAGGCATTTTTCTTATTCTTTTTTCTCTTTCAAAGTATTCTTTCAATAAATATTTTGTTCGTCCAAGTTCTGAAAAATGTCCTAAATCAAACTTGAAATAATCGCAAAGACGAAAAATGAAGAAGAAAAAAGATGATCGGGCGAAGAGCAAAGAAAGATGAATACAGAGAAAAGGGGATGAAAAAAAAAAGAAAAAGGGATGAAGTGAGGCGAGAAAAATTGAATTTGAATGAGCGCCCAAATCAAACAGGTGGGCGGAGTTCTGGGGCAGAGCAAGACACATACATGCTCACAAATTTGATTCAAAAAACGAAGAAGGAGGAGCAATAGAAAAGAAGGAGAAGGAGACCGGAAACAGGTGTTTTTGTTGAAAATGGAAGAAAAAAAATTGATGAACTGGTCTTCGGAATGGGAAGAAAAGGATGGAAAACAGGAAGTTCGTACCACTAGCCTTCACAGGTAGGTTAGGATAGAACCATCGAATTTTGGGTACGCTTCCGAAAACGGGATGAGAAGAATGCATTCCATAAGTGGTAGTTTCAGTATGTAGGAGAGAAATGAAATTTAAAAACCGGAAAGAAGAAAGTTCCCATGAACATACGAGTCAAAACGTAGGGTCCAAACTACTTATGTTTGTACCAGAAGAAGACAGAAAACTCAGGAATTCAAATTTGATTTGATTTCCAACTTCAAATTCCAACGGAAACCAACAAAATCATTCAATTTTCACGTTTTCTAGAGTCTAGTGGGTTCCGTAGAAAATCTTCAAAACTGAAGATTCTTCATCTTCAGGTAATTCGATATCTGAACATGGTTCATATAGGTTTCCTGTAACTCGAACTAACTCTCGTGACTTCTAGAAGTACATAAAGTTATTTTTGAAACAAAATAAACGTGCTCCTTTGTTCTTTTTCGGAAACTCCAATGTTGATGCATTGTTTTGGATGAAAATCATGGCACATGTCAACGAATTTACTAGGGAAACGTGAATTCCACAAGATTCGGAACCAAGAACTATAGAATAACAAGAAATATGAATTTCACCCCCGAATCGGGCCACCGGAGAGAAATTCGGTAATTGGGTAGTCAGAGTTCTCTGGTATTGTTTACTATAACTTTTGGAAGACATAATCTAGAAACGTCAATAATGTGTTTGACCTTTATTCTTCCATCCATTTTCAAAGTATGTCTAGTCTAGTAAAAGGTTCCTCTTTTAAAAAATTCAGAAAGTGTTTCCTCTAACACTGAAAACTCTTTTCGTTTTTTAAACTCTATCCAAAAACTGGGACCTCTCGACAGAAAAAAAAAGTGTCTCTAAAAGCTTTTCATCTTTCAATTTATATTCCATTTCCTTCGAAAAAAGGTGGTTCCAGATGAAAAAAGTCACGAAAAAGTCGAGAAAAGGCGCGTTGATTTGGGACACCGAGTGCCAAAAACCAGCCCAGTTCATCAAAGTTCGGGGCTTGGAATAGAGACAAAAGAGGGAGGAAAAGAAGATAATTGGTCATTTTCTAGAAAGGTAATTCAATTTGTGCCAGAAAAAGAAAATAACAACGGAGAAAATAAGGGGTTCGAACACAGGTGGAATGGAGTTCAAATGGGTAGTTTTCTTTTTTAAGAATCTCTATGAATCTCTATATGGATTCCAATTCAAGACTGCTGGCTTTCTTTCCATTCTCAGAAGTACATTTATACCAAAAATCCTCCGACTTATTATTCAATATGGAATGAATACAAACTGACGCTTCACGATTTGTTCTCCGAAAATCCGGAAATCAGAAAATACAAAAATGAAGAGAAGTGATTCATATTAAATTCAAATTGATATCATTTTTTTGTTCTACTCAACGGAATGAATCTCAGTTAGTCGTCAGACAAAGATGTTAGAAATTTCACCCAATTAATTTTTTGTTGATTGTATACGTCATTTCTATGTGAAATGACGGAAATATATCATGAAGTTCTTTTCATTTTTTCCTGGTATCAACTTTTCCCATGACCTTTCGAATGAGCTCACAAACACCTCAGAACAAGGTTGATGTGTCCAAGTTTCAACTGAAAACACCTTGATCAACGGTATGAGGTGCCATTTGGGCTCTCATGACATTCTAAAGTAATTTTTGATTTTTGAAATTCTTGAAGTCTTGTGATAAACAAACTAAGAGTTTCTCTATAATTAACAGAGACCTTATAGTATACTTTTGATAATGAATAAAACCTTTATAGGTAAAGTGTCACTGAAAACTTCTAGAAAAGTTCAACCTTTTAAGATAACTACACGGCAATTTTCAGAACAGGCTCTTGTCTCCTACAGTTTCATTTTTCAAATTTTGGCTACTGATAGGGGAGCCAAAAAAGCTGGTATGATGTGATGTTATTTTGTTTTTGTGGAGCTTGAGCTTGTTTCGCATAAAATGTCTCTTCAGATTTCACGGTAGGTTGGTGGTTGGAAGTCTATCAAGGTTTAAAAAGAACAATGCTGAACTAGAGTATGGTAACCTGTTGCTAGAGTTTCATTTCAGTGAAAGACATCGAAGACTCATGAACAGATGGCCATTCAATCAGCCTATCATTTTGTATGCGCTTGCAAAGTTAGACTTAAAAAATCCTATGATCTATCATGGTGATGGCTAATCTTCCTTTTTCTAGTTGAACATACTTGCAATCAGAGTTTAATCATTTTTTCTATGGTTTTCGTTAAATGAAAATAGAACCTGATCATCTAAAGAACACCTTTTTTGTACCGACAGAAAGAAAACACTTGAAAGTAAACCCACCTCTTCAAGAACGTCTCCTAGAATCCACTGCTCTTCAGAGAGCGTCTTGGAAGACACATCTTGACGTTTTTGAATTCTTTTCGATTCACTCTTTCATTCGAAGTCATTCCACCCTTTTAAACCCCGCCCCTTTTCCTCTCTTCCTCCAAGCTCCGCCTCTTTTCAACGCACAGGGGATGCAGAGGAAGAAAAAAAACTTTGCAACAAGAAGGAAAAGAGGAAGAAACTATCAATGTCAGGCACTTGAGAAGTGGAAAAATGGGGTGAAAACGTGAGTGGAAGTGAGTGGAAGAGGTCCCAAGGAAAAGGGAACCAACCGGGGCGGAAAATGGAGACAAGAAATGTAATTTGGTTCCGGTTTTTCCTCCCTTCTCCTTTTTTCTATAACACCAAACTTCTGGATTGTTTTCAGACATTTTTTCAGACGAGAGCCTATTTTTTGTCTTCTTCTCCTCCTCTTCCTTTCATTTCATCCCATCATTTTTCCTGTCTTCACCACGCAAAAATCGTGTGGCTCCTTCCTTCCAAAATCGCATTAATTTTATTTGCGCCACAAGAAAATTGAGAAATTTCGCGCGAGATGCGTCATTCGTCACGACGACGACGACTTCTTTGAACCCAATTATGTATCCCACGAGGGTATACGGTAGTTTTTAGGAAAGAAGACAACTGAAAAATGAGGGAACGAGAGTTAGAGAACGAGGGGGATGAAGAACTAGTTTCTCATGTTCCTTATGTGCATTGAAATATGAAATATAGACTTACGAGAGAAAGAAGAAAAAGAAACTAAAAGTCTCGAGAGATTCGGTACATTCTGTGGACGTTTATCTGTCAGTTTTTAGTCTTTAATCCAAAATATCAGCAAGTGAGTTCAAAAAATATGATTAAAAGGTTAGACTAAAGTTATAATAAAGATAGAGTAATGAACGTCTCAAAATCGAGTCATCTAATTTTTGTCAATAAAACCAAGTGATCCTCGGAGCTACTCTGATGTTTTTCTGATCTGTGGCAAACTAGAAGAATACAGTACTGGTCAAAACCGATGCGCATTTCTTATTGATTTTCAGTCAAATTTGAAGGAAATCTTCAGAAAGATGAATGGTCAGAGTTTGATGGAACATTTTTTCTGTGTTCATCCGCCCTAGAACTACACTATTGTAGTTGACAACTTTTGTGTACCGTCCTTATAAACTTGAGATATCGTCCTTCGAAGAAAAAAAGCCCAAAAGTTGTTGCATGCATCTTTGTATTTTAGGACGTTTTTTGTTGAATTTTTTTCCCTCAAAGTTGACTAAAACCGGCAAATGTCAACTGAAAACTGCAAGACGCGAATTATTTCCGGCCAGTACCGTATATACTTTAAGAAACCTTTTTCCTTGACCTTTTTCTCAATTTCTCTTCCGATCAAAGAGTTTGTTCAACTTCTCTCCTCCCTAGATCATACTTGTGTAGCTTATTTTTTCCTGGAATCCACTCATCTTTTTCTACGTATTCAACATATTGTCCTCAAAAATAACATACTATCGAGAGAATGTTCTATGTCATAGACGTACAAAGTGCTATCAGACATTTCAATAGACTCATAATCATCTGCCGAGGTGAGTCACTTGTTGGCCACCGCCCAAGTTTCGGTCAAAATGGATTCAGAGAAAAGGATTTGAAAAGTTTTAATGGGGAAACGTATATATTTCAACTGAGGAGTCAACAACTGTCGAATATTGAACACCCAGAGTCACTCACTGATCTTCTGATAGGATCATTAATCACCTCGAATTGTTATGTTTACTTTAGGTTGGAGAGAAGTCTACGAACCAATTCAAAGCTGAGAAGCAATAAATCTCTTTTCATCAAGGTTGGGAGAACATTTGGTGAGAGTCAAACTCTAGTACTGTAGGTGTTTGTTGGATTGAAAGCAGCAACCAGGAATGCTTTCAAGTGGAAAGTGTGTAAGTCAGGAAATCTTAGGATGAATGATTCTCAGTCTCAACTTTGAACTGTCGGAATCTTTTTTCATAAACTCCCATTTGGGTTACTGTAGGACAACAACATACCGTATCCAGATGAACTTTCGATTTCATTCTTCCCAACAACTGACGGATTCTATTTCAACATTAATCTTGGCTCCGCGTCACTTGGCAACTTACCAATTCGCAACTGCGAAATTTCGCAACTAACGTCGATTTCGCAACTGCGACATTTCGCAACTAAGACATTTCGCAACCAACCATTTCGCAACAACGACGTTTCGCAACTGACTTTGGCAAGTAGAATGGACTTTTACTTCAGCCAAACTGTATAAAAATTTCCTAGACTTATTTGACGATCTCAATGTTTACGTTTATCTCATTTCTGGCGTGACCCTTGCCTTCTACGTCGTTTTGTACTAGTTGCGAAATGTCAAGTTGCGAAACGTCGTAGTTGCGAGATGACGTGTTGCGATATGTCGTAGTTGCGAAATCGACGTTAGTTGCGAAATGTCGCAGTTGCGAATTGGCTAATTGCGAAGTGACGCGGAGCCTTAATCTTCATATTTTATAGTTCGTAATAAAATTTCATAACTCTTCCAATCCATTCTTTCTCTTTCTTATTCTTCTTCCTCAATCTTTTTTCAAAATCTTTGCGGTCGTTGAGGAGGGCACCGAAATGACAAATGGGTCGAACATGTGGTCGGAATGGCAATCACTTTTTCAATATTTTTGAAAAAAGAGAATCTTATTTTGCAATCCTAATGTACGAAACGATCGTTAAACCTTTAAATTCAATCTTAGTCGAACTTTTTCATGCGAAGAAATTCGGAAGAAAAGGGAAATGAGGAATCTGGAAGAAAATTCGAAAGGCAGCTGAAAATTGAAAATCAAGAGAAGAGAAAAGAAGAACTCAATTTCCGCATCTTGAACTTTTCATTCCAAAAGTTTTTTGTTATGTTCTTTCTCTTCAAACTTTCTCAGAAGAAGCCGGAAACCAAGAGAACTTTCGAAAAAAGGAAAAACGAAAACTAACTTGTCAAAACGAATCAGAGAAGATTCACGTGTGTGTATTTTGAAGGAGCTTTAAATTGTCGTCTAGATGGATTCAAAGTGAAAAATGGGAGAAAAAGAGAGTTTGTAGTAAAAGAAAAACACCGGTTACGTCAGAAAAAGGAGTGGTTTGGAGGGGGGTACGGTAGTGATGAAGGAAGAGAAGGAAAAGAAGGTTTTGAGTTGAAATAACTTGTGGTCGTGGATCGTTTACCTAATTTGGCTGCAGATGTGCTTATTATCTTTGCAAAGCTTTGGAAGAATTAACAAGAGGAAGCATAAAAGAGTTTATGAACTTATACACATTCAACAAAGCTATTCAAAACTCAAGGCATCATATGAGATCACATGTGTCTACAGTATCCCCAGGTTTCGGTGCCTAAATCAAATTACTCATCCTAACGGAACGGCTTTCTCATTGTAAAAGAAATGTAGAGATCTAGTTGAAAAGAGTCTAAAAGTGTAATTTTTTGACTGATAAACTAGAGATATAATATCTCTGTGTTGATGTTTGAATATTGGAGAATTTCATTTTGATCATTCGGGTATATATCTAAAGGCAATTCATTAAAATATTAGTCACCTTTTTTTTACTTTGTTTCCAGTTTCTTAGGCTTCATCCCTCATCAAAAAAAGTACTTGTGTGAGAGTTGTATTACAGAAACATTGAAAAACTCAACATAAACTTTTCTCGAATCTATACAAAATAAAACCGCAAGTGTTAGAAAAAACAGCCGAAGCGTCTCGTTTTCTAACAATCGTGTTTATTTGTTCCAGAGGGATCGAGAGTAAAACGAACACCCTAGTGGTGGCAGTTATAAATTTTGATTGATGGCTCATCTTTGAGCGAAAAAAAGAACAAAAACTCCTCGGACGGAAGGGGGGCGCGTAAACGAAACAAAAAGGCATTTGGTCTCTTCTGGCAGTATGAGGGAAAAGAAGCTATTCGATTCTCAGTTTCTTCACTTCAACGACAGCTGACATTCGGTCGTTTTCTTGTGCTTGTCGCTTTGTTTGCCCAAGATCATCATTTTTCGAATGTCGCGGTTCTTGATGACCTACGGACCCGGAGCAAAATGAGGTGGAGCTTCGGGAATCTGAAGGTGACACTTTTAATCCCAGCAACACAATGACATGGACAAATAAACTCACTAGCTGTAGTCAAAATGTTTTACAGATTTATGTTCAGTCAAAGAACAATATGACGGGAAGTGATTACAAATCCCAATTTACAAATCAGAGATTACGACTAAAAATGGGATCAGAAGACTGATAAAATTTCAGGGTGAAGTCATTAAAAAAACCTTATTGAACGACGGGGACCGAAAAATACACACAACGTTTGTGGGAGAGATACTGTGGATGAACGAGAAATAGATTAGTGATAAAATTAAAACAAAAGGAAAATCAACAAAATGAGAATAAATTATTGGGTCCTGAAGGAGAAGATAAAAAGAAAAAGTGATTATGCGAATGCGTCTTCCCTGTCTGCAGATCCAGTTCCGAGAGGATCGTCGAAAGCCTGAAAAAAGCAACTTGAAATTGTGAACGAAAAATACAAAGCTACCTTGAAATTGTGGAAGTGGACCGGACGATGATCTTCGTGATAGTATTCTTTTGGATTTGACAGACAAACATCAAACTTCATAGCTGGTGACCAACGTTGTCCTTGGAAGTTATAATTCCAAACTCCATTGGAGGGGACCATGAAATATCCGAGGAAACGATCAGATAGAAGCATCTGCACCTTTTCGTAATGAGTCGGCATGTATCCCTTTGGATTATTGCCTTTATCGGTGTTCGCTTTGCCCCATTCATAACCAGATGGAGTCAACTTATATGCAGTGAGAGAAACGGAACCAGGAGTGAAGCTGCAAGTGATCATCACTGTTTTCTCTCCATCCCAACTGATATTGTCGGTGAGAAGCTGAAATTTTCATAACTAATGTTTGAAACGAGGACAGGTTACAAGTATAAATGTAAAGTTAATCTTACCTTAGCATGAGTGGTAACATCTTGTGGCGACAACTGCGGCAACTCGTTCGGCTGAGTATGCATCCATCCCAATGGTTCAAAATCACGCAATAATTCATGATCCGGCAATTGTGTTGGTAAATTGACTTGCTGATGACTTCCGGTTTGTGGAACAAGTACAATGCAACGAATTTCTTTGACTTGTGGGTTATCTGGTGGTGAGACTCCGTACATGAATCCGGCGATTTGTGTTCGAAGATCCGAAATTGTGATGAACTTTTTGAGAATATTCTTTGGCAGGATGTATGTGTACCCCGTATCCTTGACATCATCAGAATTGACGTAAATGTGTTGTGTTCGAAGATGAAGATTGGTGGACGAAATAGCACGAACTCTCCATTCTGTTCGACTGGCAAATGAAGCTGTTTCATAGTTCGATGTCGTTGCAGTGATAATTTCATCTCCGTGTTTGTTAACAGTTCGCGTTGTCGTTGCAGTAACTTGACTTTGTTCTTTGGTCTGTTTTTCAATATCTGCGATCTGTTGACGCTGTTGACTTGGGGCAGAAATCTCCATTCCAAGAATGATATCTCTCACTTCCGATTGCGTTAACGAAGCAACATTCACATTATTCTTCTTTCCGTAGTCAGCCAAAATCATGTCTTTTAATGCTAATTCTACCTTAATCCAATCCTCATCGGTAAGAGTTGGCCAGATGTGGTGAGGCTCAGTGATGGTTGTCTTGTCCGGTTTCAGAATAACTTTCGTCTTATCTGGATTGATGTGCATTCCACGCATTATAAGCACAACACGAGAGAAGGCTGTGTAGGAAGAAATAGTCTTGAGCCAGTCATCGTAAAGATTGAAGAGCACCATTTGTGGTTCTGTCGCTTTGAGAATAAGATCTCCGAATTTTTCCACTTTCATAATAGCTTGGAATGGAAGCATGAGTTCCGATCCCTTGATGACAATGTTAGGGAAATCGAGAAGATGGACTTCTAGTGGATCAAGCATAGCCTTTCTTGTGACAATGATCTGACGTGGTTGTTCTTCAACTGGCAACGAACGGATGAGAGCAGCTACTTCTTCGGCAGTCTTCCACTTGGCCAATTGAGACAAACGTTTTTGACCTGCCCATACGGATGTATGAATAATTTTAAGGAAAAGTTGTCCTGTTCTTGGATTGAAAATGAAAATAGCTCCGTTGATTGGTTTAGTCGTCAAGTTACCCTCGAAAGTTTTGTGGATTGTTACACGATAGACATTGGTATCATCGACAAACCAGATGATCTGGTTACTGAACAACTCTCCGTAGTTCTGGCTGGTCAAGTATGGCTCCGTTGGCTCAGATGAATACAGTTGGAGACCCTTACGGATACGCTCACGAAGTACATAGAATGCAGGATTTGCTTTGATGATTTTCGCCATAGCCTGACGAATCAGTGGTTTCATTCCAGGGAACCAGTTACCATAAGCAGAGTACAAGTTGTATGCTAAATCAATAGCTATGAGAACTCCGGTTGGTGATGGGTAAATTGACATATTATCGGTAGTGTAGTCCAAGAACTTTGCACGGGCATAACGTTCCACATCGTGGGAATCGTAGTCTCCCCAACGAAGTTGCACGTCGAGCCAGTATTTTTGTGTTGTAGTATTGTCCATGACATCCCTGAAAACGTTTTATTAACTGAAAAAAGGCAGT
>GL379840.1:284600-316487 GCA_000143925.2 Caenorhabditis brenneri | reverse complement strand
TTTGACACAAAGTGAGCACGGGAAGAATTGAATGAGCGAAATTTTGAGTGTCGGTATTTTTCCGTGCATGAAGATTTCCAGTAAGATCGAGCTGTACTGGAAACCAACGTAGACGTTGGCACGATTGATAGTCGGCGCCCTCCATAAAGTGAAACGACGATTTGGAATTGATTCAGTCCAGATCTCTGAGCATTTGTCAATTTCTTGAATTTCATCGATTCTTCGAATCCGGATGCACGTTCCCAGAACAAACCTTCCCATGTAGGGAAATAGGTACCCTGAAAATCATAAGTTAACGAAAAGTTTCAGAAAATTAAAATCTTACTCTGAACAGTGTGTGTTCCAAAATTCCTTCGACTCCTCCCAATGCCTGGATCATATCGGTTCTATAATTGTTCAAATTCCACAGCTTTCCGTCGTGTCTTTGATGGGTCCACCAGAAGGGATTCTGTTTCAGAATTTGGTAGGCCTTGAACTCGGTTCTTACACGCCATCCCTTATCATATGCCAACGTGTGCCGATCTTTTTGGAATAAGGTGTTGATTCTTGGTATTCCACGATCCCATGAATCGTCTAGATCTTCCAGAGTGAGTCTTCTGTTTTGGGCATTAGCCTCTTGTCTCTTCAAAGCATACTCAGCCCATACACGAACAGAGTCGACAAACTCAGCTTCCCATGGTTGGATGTATCTGTAGAGATTTGGAATCAATTGATCTTCATCGTGGCTCATGCCAGAACGGAAATGAGTAACACCACCAGCTTCCGTTTGTTGCATCCATCGAAGATCAGACTGTGGAATCAATACGTGTCCCATTGAAAGCATACCAAGTCCTCCAATTTCCTTTGGTGTATAGAAAACCACTGGTGGAAATCGGGATGGCATTTTTGAGTTAAGTCCAATCTTGAATCTTGTTTGAATTTTGTTCTCGCATTTCACCAAAAGATCCAAAAGTTCTTGTGTGTTCACCACAGCTTCTCGGAAGTATGTCATCAATCCAATCAGTGCGGTGTTCCATTTGTTCACAATCTTGGTGAAAGTAGTAGATCCAGAAGACATTAAAATTTGACGGATCCTATTGTGGAACTTCGATAGTGACTCTTCATCGACCTTCAAGAAACACTGAGCAGTACGCTCTTTGGTGACTTCGTTCTGAAGATTCCAAACACCATCACGATGAACAAATTCTTCGTTAGCAGTACGACACTTCGGCAGAATACGGCATTCGAACCCAGACATATCGAAAAGCATGTTCGGGTTATCTTTACTGTATACAGATACGAAAGAATTCTCCCATTCGACAGTAGTGATGGAACGTGGAAGACGGTTCTGAAATGAGTTACTGTTAATTTAGGACTCAAATACAAAACAATATCGCATTGTACACCTGCTAAGTAGACCTAACCATTCAATTGAATTGGTGGATCTGTTCATGAGGTGGATCATCGCTTTTTTCCAATTGTATTCGAGGATTTATCAACGATCAACCATAGTAGATTACACGCTTTCTTATACCTCGCAAAGTTAGATATAAACTCAAACATAATCATACCTTGATATCCCAAAACACTGCTCGTCCCAAGTTGACATCGTGCTTCATCAAACGCATTCTCGCATCTCTTGGCCAACATTTCTTGTTGTTATATCCGACAATATTTTCGTTGTTTGGATCCGGATGTTCGGTCAAATAACGTTGAATCAAATCACGCGCTTCATCAGCACTGAAACGGAACATGATCCAGACTCTGTCAATATAACGACAATAAAGACGAATGGGGTGACCGATCTCAGTAGCTACATCTTGGAATTGCAAAAACTCGTTTGGACATTGTGGTGGTCCCGCGATTTCAGAAGCACGTCGTAAACCAAGCACCAACAAATCGAGCACTAATCCATAGAATTGGACAATGAAAGATGCGAATTGGAGACCGCGAATGATACCGAAAGAATTTGTGTGGTTCATATCCTTGTAGTTGATGAGAACGTTGTTCTTGGAAGTCATATAATCGGCAATGTTGTGGTCCACGATCAATCTTAACAGTCTATTGAGAAGAGTTAAGTCCATTTTCTCCGCGATCTTCTCCAATTTTGTTTCCATTATAACATTGCATTCTCCTTCGCTTGTCTCCCACACATCCTGCAGATTGTTGAGTCCTTGACACCATTTGTATGTGAGCAATGGTGGTGGTTCAGTATCTCCTGGTTTAACCCATGATGGGAACAATCGTCTCTTGTCGGCTTCATACCAAAGATATTGATCAAGATAAGCATCAGTCACCTTTTCAAGTGGCTCAATATCATAAACTGGAATGAGGTGAGTGTAAAGATCCATGAATTCAATTCCAACTTCTTTGAAAGCACGCTGAGTGAGCATGTGTCTCTTGATACGGGATAAAGCTTCATGTGGATTGTCATAAGCCTGTTCAATCAGAGCCAACTCTTCTCTTTGAGATTGATTCAAACGATTTTTAACACTGTAACTTTCTTTGAGTCTTTCTAAAGCAAGAATCAGAAGTTTCGTATCGTGCTTGTAGGAAAGAGGAGGGAATGGAATTGGTGAGAATCTTCGAGACTCGAGCCAATGCACAGTAGTTGTGTAGATGGCAACAGCTTCTTCGGCGGAGATGTATGGACCATCCTTCAAATAATTGTGTTGTCTTTCTTGTTCCGATTTAAGATACAATCTTGTCAAACGTCCCAAATTCTTCTTGCATACAGTTTTGTCCACAGTAGCACCACGTCTAACACGTTCTCTGTTGTAGTGAGCAGAGTTTGTCCACCAATCAGCCTTTGCCTTGACGTAACGTAGAATCATATTCTCAACGGGCGTTGGTAATCCAGGAACTTTCCATGGAATATTGGCCTTCCAACAACGCCAAGCTTCCGAAAGATGTTGAAGAATAACACGAGCCTTGTTCTGCTTGATTCCATCCGGCATCATATCAAGAATGTCATGCATGACAGCCGCTCTGAAAATTTAAACTTGAAATGTTCTGGAAAATCGACGAAGCTTACCGCAATTCAAGATCGAAATGAGATTCGACTCTCTGTTTAGTGACCGTCTTGGCTACTCCCTTCGAATGTCTTCCTTCGAACTGACGTGATAAAAGGTTTCCCAGCCACCTTTCCAGAAGCGGAGTGATTCCTCTAAGGAAGAACAACCAGACTCTCCATCCTGGCGCCCAAAAACCGCATCCTGGTCCTTTTCCGACTGGTCCGGTATTGAAGCGGTAGTAGATCAAGTGCTTAAGATCTTTGCACATTCTTACTTGTCTCATCAACTTGTATTTATAACGGTACATTCCAGTCAGCTGGCCAACGTGGGCGAAAATGTATTGCAAGCCATCTGCCAGTTGGTAGGCATCCACGTTATTCAAACGGTATTGAACATGAGCATCAACAACGAGCTTTGTAAGACGTAAAATCTCTCGACATAAATGGAAAGCGTTTCCGAATCGAGATTTTTTTCTTTCCTTTGTAGTCAACGTTTTGACCGGCTTCAAATTGAAATTATAGTCAAGATGGAGGTAGTTTAGATTTTTTCGGTGAATGAGCAGGTTAAGCATGTTATATCCTTGTCGGAGAACTTGCAATCCAGCTTCTACCCAATCAAGTGTTGTGGTTTGGAAGAACTTGGTGGCTTTGAAGGAACGGAACAAATATCTACGTTTTTGTGGTTTTGGAGGACGATGTTTCAATGCATTAAGTACAAAAACTTTGAGGAGTTTTTGGTACGAAACACGAACTTTCACTGGCATTCCTAGAAAATGAACTTTCAAGGAACATCGAAAAATTGGAACAAACCTGCGGGACAATGCTCTCTGTACCACGATTTCACCAGTGGAACATCAACAGCTCTTCTTGTTCGGCCAGATCGCAAATTGAATGGACGAGGTGCCCAAAGAAGTGCCAAACCGTTTGCTGTATTGTCACTGTACAGCGGAACGTCTTCGAAAATCGGTCGAACGTCTTCTGGGAGCGTCCACTCATCCTCTTCTTCTCCTTCAGGAAGAGTTTCCTCGGTCTAAACTTTCAAATTTTCACAAATTTCTATGCCTGTCTCAAAGTGAAAAATATCTAGAAAACTACAAGTGAATGCAATGCTTTCTCGCCTTTCAATGAAGTTTAATTTTGCGAAATTCGGCTGCTAAAGTTCTAGTAAAATCGAAGAACTCAGCTTATTATATTCGCGAACGTGAAGTGTTTTGACATGTTTTTTCTCCTTACCGCTTTTAGATTGCTGAGAACAATAGGATTAATAAGTGGATCGTAGTAGAATGCTGGCAGGTCTGGATCCTCGGTCTTGATAAAAACAACAGATGGGGTGTGATACCATGAAACTTGAACAGGTAAAGAACTGATCAAATTGTTATACATGAAAGGGAATGCGATTCTGTATTCTGTACGGATCGGAGCGCGAATGATGACTTTATTGATATCATTGAACTCATTCCAGTCTTCATCGCTGAAATTTATAATTGGAATATTAGCATAACGGAATTTTCTTACGTGTGCAGATCCTTCACAAGAGGTTCGAATTTAGGACCTCCAGGGATAGCAACATTGAGAGCCTTCGCTGTGAAGAAACTTTTCATATCGAACAAGTAGAAATAATTGTCATCGACCAGATCGGTGAGCAACTGATTTGCAAGACGATAAAGAGTTGACATTTGAGGAATACTGAATGCCCACTTTCTGTATGTTGGTCCGTTTACGAAACGCGTCGTAGCAAGCGGCTTATGGTCATAGAACCATTCAGCAACGGCACTATCTTCCTCGGGGTCTAATTCCATTTGGATTGGTTCCAGAGGTTCGACATCTAGGATATTGTCGGCGTAATCAAGCGGTGGTTCTTCATCATCGAATGGTGGGAATCTCATACGCTTAAAGTGCCGACGATCACGCTTTTCTCTTCTCATCATGATCCACATCGTTCCCCACTGTGCCATATATACTGGCTCGATCACACGTGGAATATCATTAACAAATGTAATAGCTCCAGTAATATGATAAAGAACCTTGACATCTCTAATTTGCTCCCATGGCATCGGCATATTTTCCAGCAGTTTCAAAACGGCATGTGGCATATATTTCAAAGCACCAAGGTAGACTCGTTTATCATGTCGATATTTACGAGAAGTCATGTCTCCGTGATCTCTGATTACTTTTCTGACATGCTCAGGAGGCATCTCTTCTTTTTGAGTATCAGCCATTCCGAACTTTTTCTTCTCCGAATATCGTTTCCCTTGTAGTTGCTTCCATTTACGGGACTTTTCTTCCAGAATCGAGTCTGGGATAGCATGATGTTCCGTCTGAGGTGGACCACCGTGGTCGGCCATCCCTGGAAAAGGATTTTTTTTGATTACATTTTTTTGAGAAAGTTAAACGTAATCAACGACGATTGAAAAAGTGAGCCAAATTTAATAAATAATTGTTTTACAAGCAAAATATGTTCGTCAGGCTTATTACCTTTTCGCATCAAAGGCAAAGTAGAACAGAAGGTCCCAACAGAACAACATTAAAAATGTTGTGTCGTTAAACAACTCTGAAAAAATAAATAATATCCCAGGACCTTCCGAAACACATTACCACTAGAAAGGGTCTATTGACTGACGACAGCAGAAAGTAAAAAATAGAAAAAAAAGAAACAAAGAATCAAAACATCAAACAAGGTTTTTTTTTCGTTTTTCGAAAGTAATTTTAAATTTTCTAATGCGCTAAACCCCATGCACTGCGGAGCTTCGTACTTAGACATGCAGGCACGCAGGCTACGGTACCCGCCAGTTCAAACAATCATTCACTTCGATTCCGAATCAATATACCCCCTTTTCCTGACAGCCGTTGTTTGCGTAATCCGGCCACACAAAAAAGCTCCTAGAAGCAAATTATTGGTTTTTCTCCATTTTTAATAATCATAGCTTTTGTTAATCGGTCATCTCTTGTTTGCATGCTTTTCTGTTTCTCCGTTCTTAGTCGTCACGTGATTGATTTTGGTATCGCTAATGCATTACTGTGTAAAAATTTTTGATTGGCATTTCTAGTAGTAAATGCTTACTTTTTCGTTTGTTTCCTTTTTCAGGTGACAACGTATTCTCACGATTTCATAAATTTACGATAGCCTATTCATAACGATACAAAAATACTCCATTTTCGAAAATTATTTCTTTTTTCTTTCCTGTTCGTTTCGTTTCGAAAATTAATTGTGCGTGATTTTTTCTTTAACCCTGCTTTCATTATTTACTTTTTTTTCAGGAATATCTCATTTCTCTTTCTTTCATCCGTAGTCGAAGTGATATTTGTTGGATCAAGTTGGTTATGTCATCACGAAGCTCGTGGCCATCAGTAGATCTCAGTCGTAGTATGTCTTCCAAAGGTAATTATTTTCATTTCAAATCTGTAATTAGTTCTCTTTTAAGTATGTAAAAATAGAAAAAAAAAGTTTCCTACCTAAGATTATGTAAGAAATTTTTATTACTGAAAATCGTTTACATTTTCAGCTGATGACTTGCCACCGCAACCAAGGCGATTAGAAGTCGTTTCGAAACAAGCTACCCGAGTGACTGCACTTTCAACGAAACTTGAATGGAAAA
The DNA here is from genome assembly GCA_000143925.2 of Caenorhabditis brenneri. Lineage (NCBI taxonomy): Eukaryota > Metazoa > Nematoda > Chromadorea > Rhabditida > Rhabditidae > Caenorhabditis > Caenorhabditis brenneri. The sequence continues at coordinate 309,899 of GL379840.1, read as the reverse complement.
TTGAGCAATTTGAGAAGCTTATGAAACTCGTGAAAAATGGATCAAATCTCATTTCAAGAATGTTTAGCGTTCCTGATGCTCCAACTGTGTGCTGGGAACTTCATGTATATCCAAACGGCAAACGAGAAGAAGACATGAACCATGTGTCGTTTTTCTTGAGACAAGTTGGATTGTCGGTAAGTTGCATTCGATTCGTTATCCAGCATATTTTAAAATGAAACTTTACAGCGCGGAGAAGAGCCAATTATGACAGAGTTCCAAATTTATGCTCTGGATGCTAATAACCAGAGGGTCAGTGTGTGCAGAGATACAAAAGACTTCACGAATCAACAAGGACGTGGGAAATTCCAAGTAACTCGCGATAAAATGACTGGAGCACTTCGATCAGATGGGACCCTTTTCTTGATATGTGAGGTGGAATATTTCCCCCCAGGATCAAAAATATCAGTTGAACCGGTGGTCGAAGAAGATGTTTCAGCAGATGAACCTGAAGAAATGCCGGAAGTTATTGTTCGGGCCAACAATAGAAGCATGTGGGAAGATGAGTTGTTCACGGATTGCACGATTCATGTTGGCAACAAGTATATCAAAGCACATCGCTGTATCCTTGGGCAAAACTCGCCAGTATTCAGAAGCATGTTTTCATCCCCAAACATGATTGAAGCTCAGAAAGGAGAGATACATATTCAAGATGCTAAATATGATTCAGTGCGTGCAATGGTGGAGTTCATGTATACCGGAGCTACAGAATCATTAGAATCACAAGGAAACATCGATGAAATTTTAGCGATTGGTAAGTTTGAACAATAATCTTCAAAAAAAAATAACATTTCGTTATCAATAACCTTTTTCAGCCGACAAATACGAAGTGCTCATGCTCAAAGATCAATGCGAACGTCTCATTGCTCAGACCATCAGTCTAAAAAATGTCACTCAAATAGCCATGTTTTCGGATACCTACACTGCAGACTATTTGAAGTCGGCCGTTATTCGCTTCCTTATGACGCATCATCGAGTTGTAATAAAGACACAAGACTGGATCAATCTGAAGAAAAGTCGACATGAACTAGCTAATGAGTTACTTGAAGCTGTGCTAACGACGGATCAAGAAGATGACGAAGGCTCTTCAAGCGTGGCCACGCCTCCGCCTCCTTCAAGAAAACGATGTCGTCGCAGTGCAAAATAATAATTCGAAGTAATAGTAATATTCCTTCAAACTGTTTTATTCAATGTATAGTACATAGTCACAAGCTGTTTCTCTTTTCTGTGCGGGTTTTCACATACTATAGTTGTTTCCTAATCTTTTATGTCACTTATAACTGGAACCATCAGTATATTCTTTTCCGTTTTAGTGAACATGTCAATGTTGCCTGTACATCCGTCAATTCATGATATCCATTTTTTTTTCTGTGTCTTTTCTTCCATCGGTCCGTTTTAAAAGTTTCTATGGAGTAAACTTCTGTGTTTTTATCGAATTTGTCTAATATTTTGTTCATGAAATCTGGTTTAGTTCTTGTTTGAACTAGTCTATAAACGGATTTTGATTATGTTCAGCCAGGGTCTGTAAAGAAAATATGAAACGTACTGGAAATTATGCCATTTTATGTTTCTAACCCCCATTTCCTCGAAGATGTATTCTAACAACTTATCCTACAGGCATGGATTGGAAGATTAATATCATCACCTACAACTTGGCTATGAAGCCATCTGATTCAGAAGCAGTTCACAATCTTCTGAATGGAATCGCTGATGATCAAACTCATCTGGTAGCTATTGGATTGCAAGAAGTGGCTCATGCAGAGACCATCGGCGGTGCAGTTGTTACATGGGCTATGACGATTGCAACATGGATGAATACAAATACTCGAATGGTTTTATTGGCAAAGACGTTTCAAGCAACGAATCAAGTGTTGATTTTTGGACGAAAGCAATTGATTGGACAAGTGAGAATTTCGACGCATTTTGGGTCACTATCCATTTAAGTTCAGATTAAAAGAATTGATTATCGTTTCCAACGGAACACAATGCGTGGTTTAACTGGGCATAAAGGATCAATTGGAGTACGTCTGCAATTGACTAGCCCTTACTCAATCGTTTTTGTTGATAGTCACTTTGTGCACGGACCCGAAAACAACGACAAACGAATTGAGCAGTACCACACAAATAGAACCTGCTCATTTCCAGAAGATCGAAGCGTCAGGTCAGTTACAAAACAAAAAGCCAATTCAATTTATACAATGTTCATTTTTGTGCAAGTTATTTTCTTCCAACGTTCTTCATCGACTTGCGCTTGTTTTGTCGGGTTTTGCTTTCGCTGCGCGAACGTGAACGAGAACGGGAACGGGAACGGGAACTGGAACGACTTTCAGATCGGCCTCTGAAAATTATAAATCACATCCATAAGTTCTCGAATCATACAAACCTAGTCGAGTTTGTTGTCTTCTTGACAGTCTTCTTTCTACGAGTAGTCATTGGAAGTCCTTCGAAACTTGAGGGACGTGCTTCACCCAATTGCCAACGAAGTATTGCTTGAGAACGCGTGACTGGACCAACTGTGCGAAGAACTGGAGCTCCACTATCCGAAACCCTTTGTCTTCTCTTGGCTTTGCCAGGTCCTTTCATAGCTTTTCCTTTTTGGATTAGTCGAGATTTCGGAGAGAGATCACGAGATGAAGAGCGGCTGCTTGAGTTAGTGCCACGGCTACGGGAACGGCTCCTGCCTCTTGTGGACTTTGCATTGGGCTTCATTTTTCAGTTCCAGGAGCGAGTAGTTTGACAACTTTGAATAATGCTCTGTTTTCTTCCCCAGAGATCTCCTCTTATCAGTTTTTTTTGACCTTTTTAATTGGAGTAGTACATCAACAATGTTCACGTTAAAAAAGAACAGAAAATAATTAATTTGTTTCAAGTACGTGATATCAAATATGCTGTTTTGCATCCAGATCATTTGTTCAAAACGGAAAAAGACGGAATTTAGAAAAACACGCAAGTTTCAGAGCTGCATTCTGGTTTGGAGATTTCAATTTCCGTGTTGAAGAGGATATGAACACCGTGATTCGTAAGATCAAAAATGGAACTCATTTGGAGCTTCTAGGTACATATTTTCTTGAATTTTTATCGTTTCATATTTCATTCAGTTTTCAGATAGTCGTGAGCAACTGAAAAGAGCTTTGATTGAACGTGACGCTTTCATTGGATTCCATGAGCAACCTATCACATTTGAACCCACCTATCGAATGACAGTAGGAACAACTGAACCAGATGGAAAGAGAGTTCCTTCATGGACTGATAGAGTTTTGTACAAAGGGGATGGAATTACTGGATTATCATATACGAATAACAAGAAAGCTGTAGCAAGTGATCATTTGCCAGTGATTGCATCTTTTAAGGTTACGGTATGTTCATTGAGAAAAACATTCTCGAGTACAATTAATTGATTTTTCAGGCTCCAGTGGCACCAAAACCTCAATGGGAAGTAGTTTTCGAGCATCTTCCCACCTGGTACAGATCTGTGCCATTAGTTGGGAGATTTCAAGTGAATCCTCAATTTTATAAGGAGAATGGAAGTTATCGGGACTGGATTGGCGTATTCCCGGTTAGTAAATGAATATTTTCCTTAAAACATTTGATTCATGATTCAGGCAACAATCGATGACTGCACTACTACCGTTAATTGGATCTATGCAGCTACCTGTTTCGACGAACAAATTGAAGGCGAAAAATTCCGTGCTTGTGAATTTTCTGATATTCCTGTTGGCACCTATCGTCTTGGTTATTTCGCATGTCATTTAAATTGTATTGTCGGACTCTCCAAAGTTTTTCAAATCATAGAACAACCTTAGAAATGTATTATATGTATACTTCTTTCTGTACCCATACTTGCTTCTTCTCGTTTCACAGGCTTTAATCACTTGCCAGAACGCTTGTAACATTCGACTGTGATTTAGATTCCAAACCTACTCCGGTTCATATCTATGTGCCACATTTAACATAGTTAATAAATATTAGATTCAATCAATCTTTTTTTCGAGTTGGACACAAAAATACACCGGCTTCAGATCAATCAGTTTCAATACCAAACAGAACTACAGTAATCCATAAGTGTCTTCGTGCATTCTCCTAAAAATGATGATGTGCTCGAAATTCCACGGAACGTTTCAGAGGTACATCTGACTATTGTGTACACACCCCTCTCCATCCCCTTCTTTCCCGTTTTCCTCCAAAAACCTCGTCCACGGACTGACGGCCATCACGTGAAAAGAGTGCTGCTGCCCTGGCAGTTATTGATCCACTAAACCCTCAAGAAATGGGGGTCCCGAACACCTTTACACATTCAAAACTCGTCATAAAACACAGATTGAATAGTCAGCTGTTCTCTAAGATTCTACGGATTTCGCACCTTTTGTTATCGAGAATCTCTGCAAAGAGTCAATTCTCAGATTAATTTGATAGGAGGAAATTAATTTATTTATTGAGCAAATTCAGTTAATCTCTAGCCCAAATGGTATTGATTTATATTTAGATATTCGATTACTGTTCTCCTTCTGTTTCATCTTCTTCTCTATTGTCTCTTTTCTCTCACTATCTTTCTTTTTTCTCGTTTTTCTGTCATATGACATCTACCATCTTCTCAATTTCAGATCGATTTAATTAGTTCAAAAATGGATGAAGAATATGCAATGTACAAAAAATATATCCGGTTTTTTGCTGTTCGAATGGTACAGTCACTTATTCAGGTTTGTTATAAACTTCCTTTTTTATGATCATTCAAATTTCACTCAATTTCTTTACTTTCAGGCCAGATTGGGTGATGAGGTAGAATCAAAATGCTCACCATACTCAGTTAACACAATGGATTGGTTCAACATGAGAGTGGATGAACTCGGAGAAATATCCGCTTATTTAAAATCAAATATCAAGAATTATCCACCAACCAGCACTCTGACTTTGGAGTTCCTTCTGTACACTCCAAGTGGACAATGTCTTCCACTTGAAGCATGGATTCTCAGCTGTTCGGAGGGTTCAGATGATTGCTCCAGATCAGAATTGTATCATGAAATGAGCACTCTTCTCAGATCAGTTATTGTATCGGCTAGAATGACTCCGATGCATAGATTGTATGTGAAGAAACAGAATTTGGAGAGCTTTGTTATCATGTACAGAGTATTCGAAAATGATATCTCCTCGGATTTTGGAAAAGGAAAGAAAACGAGAAAGATTGGGGAACTTTCTTCTAAGTTTGGAAACATCAGTTTGGATCTCCACTATAGAACTTCTATGCATTTTGAGGAGCCTGAAATTGCACCATTGACGTAAGAAACGAATTTCTAACTCTTCGTTTTTAAAATTATTTTTTTCAGTCCTGTTGAAGATGAAGAAGAAACGAAAGATCTAGAGAAGACAGTTGTAGATGAGTCTCTTGAAACAAAAGTCGAAACAAGAGCTGTTTCTGAATGTATTCCAATTGCTGATGCCAAAAAAAGAAAAGCAAGTGGAAGTGTGGAATCTGCAACCAGTGGAGGTAGTTCAGCATCAAGAGAAGCGGCTCCTCGTTTCGTACTCGGTCAATCGACATCAAGTGAAGATTCTCGTCATTCAGATCTCCAAAACTCATATGATGATGATCATAAACCATCATTGGCAGATCTTCGAAATCACTCATTTCCATTTGTCAACCTTCTTCAATCTGCATATAATCCAGCAAATGGAACGAAGAAAAATGCATCAACTACTTGTTTGAGTAAGTTATCAATTATCAAAGACTAGTTTCCCACTTCTGAGGGACATCGCAGAAATTTCAGAAACCTCTTTGAATTAATAAAATAAATTTCAGACTCTCCGAAAGCAGCAGAAGAAGCTCCTACTGTAGAAAAAGTAGCTGAAAGTTTCCGTGCCGCAAAGATTGATGAAGTTGTAATAGAAGAAGATGAAGAAGAAGAGTTACCACTGGATTCCATGGAACTCAGCGAAGACTCTTTTGTTCATGTAAGCCATTTCCCTTCATATCAATTCCTAATCCATAATTTCAGTTCAATCAACCTTCTGATTTTGGAGGTGCTCCAAGTTTAGGAAATGAGTTGGGAGACTATTTAAAACAACTGAAAATGGCGCCAGAAATGTCAGAACCTGGAGAAATTGATATCTGTAAAATGGATTTAAAAACCGAGGTAAGACTAGACGACTCAAAAAAAGAGCTTTCTAATCAACATATTTCAGCTAGAGAAAATCAATGCCCAAACTGCCAACTTCAACAACTTCCTGAGACATGTCAACTCATTTTCTGATGAGTAAAACTATCTGTGATCATGTTACATTTTGTAATTACTTCATGTACACTTTTCATACTTTTACACCAGTTTCTCTTGTACACTTTGTACCATTTTTGAATATATGAACATACAATTTATACAAAATTTCATCAGACATATTTATCGACTGCATTTTCCATTACGGCATTGTTCGGAAGTTTTACAGCATGCGTTTCCACATTGATCTCGTGTTACCGGGCAGTTCTGTAAGAAAGAAACGTCATTGAAAGTGACATGAAAACGTTAATCTTAGGTCTCGGATAAGTAGCGGGGTGCATTTTCATGAAATAAAACGTCCAGCGATAATAAAATTTGAATAGTTTTGCCCTGGCCTTTTACACTACTTTGGACTGAAATCGTTATGAAAGTGTGTAACCGGGTCTATTGGAAAACCACAAGTAATGGAGCATTGAAACGCATCAAACTTAATGACTGTTCCTCGATTAACTCGCAAATTTCGATTTGCAATGAGAATTCAAGTTAGTTCTTTCTTTCAATGCATAATTTTTCTAGTTGTTTTAAGCATGTTATTGCTAACTATGGTCTTCATAGTGCTTTCTTGGCCGTTGGATTATTAGGAACGATTTGTCTAGATACGTAAGTTTGGAGGAGCCCTTGAGAATAAAAATAATTTCTCATTGATTCATTTGTTTCTATTCTAGATATGTTGCTTGGAGGGAGAATTTGTTCCTGGCCACGAGCGAAGACGATCAATACTCAATTTTGATTTACTTCTTCGGTTCAGTTGGTTATTTCGTGAGTTTCCAAACCTATTTAGAAACTCACAACACGGTTGTTCAGATGGTTTGTGCCGTACTCGGTGACATAATTTATGATCGACCACACAGTCGTCCTGCTCTCGGAGTTTTGGATGGTTTTGTTATTAGTGTAAGTGGAATGAGAATGCAGTTCAAATGAAAAATCACAAGCATTTCTCAGGTTGTTCATACATTTTTGCTTATTTGTTACTTCATTTATTGGATGGCCATGCCTATGGATGAATGGAATCCCTGCTACTTTTACATGCCTGATTTTTACTGGTGTAAGATACTTCATTTCTTTTCTTTCTCAGTTTTCCCTTTATCACAACTTTCAGTGTCCTATCGTGTTGCCCCAGTTCTCCTATCGTGTCAGCTTATGCTAACGGTCATTTGTGCTTTTGTACTCCATCGGAAACGGTAAGAACTAAGACTTAAAACATTCATGGATACTGTTTTTCAGCCACAACTACTCCATATATGGTGTATGAAACTGCTTGGTTTGAACTTGTTTCGAAAATTTTCTGTTTTAGTATTTCCGATTTTTAGAATAATAAATTTTTGTATTATGAAGGTACAGTACCCAGTCAGACTACTTCTATTTCAAAACAGTAAATCTTAATGAAAACTTACGGAAAGTCTTGGGAAACATCGGTTTCGTAGACATGTTTGATCAGAATTACAGCATTCGTAAACAGAGCATTGAGATGTTTGTAAACTACATCGAGATGAGGAACCAGCATCTTCAACAACAATGTATAAATCAAAGATCTTTTTGAGCTAAATAGCAACAAACTTTTTGAATAACTCGGTGCTGGAGTACTCGCTGGTTTCTTTTTTCCAAAAGAGAAAATTGAGGAAAAAATGTTGTTTGAAGGTTCCGATTGGATGGAAACGATTAGTAGGACAAAAATGAGAAAAACGGAGAAAATGTTCATTCTGAAACAAGGTTTGATGGAAATAAACTGAATATTTTAGAGATTTCAAGAGAACGAGAGATAGAGAAAAAGAGCAGGAAGGAAGTGTCAGGTGATAATGGATTAGATATCCTATCACATTCAGAATACACTTTGAGACGAAAAAAGTGATTCAAATGAAATAGTTCATTTTAAAACTACTGTACTTTAATCTTCATACAAAAAACTTGAATATCTCACTTAATAATAGTGACTAAGAAAATCTTGGAAACAATCGAAAACAAATTCCAGAATAGCGGAGAGTACATCAGTTCGATCTGGATGGAACTCAAATAGGTCGTTGCAAAAACTAAAGAACTAGATAAGAGCAACCCCAACATAGATCATTTCTTTTGATTTTCTAAAAATATTCCTATCACTAAAAAGCTCTAAAATTTATAACCGGAAAGAGAAAATGACGAATCTGAAGAACTCCATTGTTCAAATGACAAATGAATCATAATGTGGTTTGACACGGTGCAAAAAACGAAAAAACCTTTGAGTACTTTAGCAAATAACGTTTCGTTTTTTATAATCACTTTGTTTTATTTTCCATAAAAATTCGTTTGAAAAGAGACAAATAAAGAGAGTGGTGGAGGGAAATAAAGATAAAGATTTTGGAAATAGATAGAAGAGGATTTAATGCTTTCATGTTCGTTTTCTGACTATTCTTGATGATGATGGTGATGATGATGATTCTGACTGTCGTTTGTCGCCTCGAGGGCCATGTTTATCGATGCAGGAGCACGTGTATTCGCATTCTTTTTGAAGATTTCTCTTGCTTCTTTATTGCCATCCGCTTCAAGAATGTTGACACAAAGACGATCACGTTTAATTAAGTCACTGGTGATTCGAGCAATCTGCAATCAATAAGCAAGTAGGGGATTGTTTATTTGAACTTTGGATATACTTTCTTGTTGATTTAAAAAGAGAAAGAGCAAACTAGTCAGTGAGAAATAATAGTATCTTTAGGGGAAAATGAGTTAGATTATTTATTCTCAAACGAATGGATTCAAACAACAGCTTCTGAGTTTATTCGAGGATTTTTCTAAACTCACGTGAAGTGGTAGACTTTGTCCTGGTTCAACAGTAGCATAGACTGGAGTCACTCTATACATGTTGTTATCACTGCATGTAATTTTGACTGCTATCCGATCTGAAATTCACTTTGTTACTTCTTTCAAGTACAGAAATTATTCAATCTCACTGTCAGAATGGTTCATAAGTGTATGTGTTGAGAGGCCTCCTTCAACTGAGAAACGGGCGACACGTGGGATGACAGTGACTCCAGCAGCAATGTGACAACAGCAAGTGCATCCTGGTTGACGTTCGGATCTGGAATTCGATGTATACATTTTAAAAGTTATTGAGATTCATTGTTTCACCTGAAACTATCTAATGCGGATCGTGGCCGATCAACACAAAAACTTGGAATAAGACAGATTGGTTTCACGTTATAAATATTCATGAAGACCTCAATAGAAAGAAGGAAGAAATAGAACGAAGAAAGTGTTGAGAATGGAAGACAAAATAAGAGGTCTCTCAATTCAGTTTGTCGCGACAATTTAACACAAAATTGCTCACCGAGCTCTGGTCTTTTCCTCTTGGCATCCGGAGGAAAAGCACCGAAGATGTTTATTGGAAAGAAATGTAACAATTGGTGAAAAATACATTTAATTGTGGGAGGGCCCACATCAATGGAACGCTCAATAAGAATCTCTAAACGTCATTTCTTCTTTTTATAACCCGTTCTTTCCCAATCATAAAAAAAACTATATACCTTCCAGAACTTCTGCTAGATCTTGCTGATCTCATGAGGTACTCCATATCCGAAAGAGCGATTGCTGAATTCAAATACTCTCCATAACTTTTCAGGATTGATTTATCTCACCAATCATTGGTTCTGGTGTATTGATTTGCTGATTTTGGTTAGTCTGTTGTCTACCAGTTGCTCTTCCAGGAGTCAATCGAGCAGTTCCAAATGGACGCATGGCAGCTGAACTGGAAGACGCCATAGACGACGAACGAATATCTTTGAAGTTCTGAAACAAAAATGAGAATAAAGTCGGGGTGGATTCGGAAAAAAGAGGGTGGGGACTAGTTGTGCAAATGACACTTCTATGGAAACGTCACATTTCGTAAAGAGAGGGAAACGAGGTCAATGATGTTTCCCTAGGAGATTTGTATGCCTTTTTGATGTGTTTCGCTGGCACACTTTTCATATTTTGAGCGAAAAATTCGTTAATTTAGTTTTGAACGACAGGAACTGTGAGAGACAGGAGAAGGAAAAACCGATGGAAAACTTACAACCTATTTAGTTGGAACTTACTTCAGAGTCTCTAGAAATAAGTATCACTTTTACAAAGAAAATGGATTAAACTACTATAAGAAAAGTGTTCCTAAAGGTCAGTTTGAGGATATACAAAAAGCTTTCATTCGCAGTCCTAATAATCAAACTGCTCGATAAAATACTGCTAGAAGCGTCAATGGAATCAATTCATAACTCATTTTTCTAGGTGCAAAGAAGGTAAGGTGCAGAAAAGAAAAAAAAGGTCATTGAAATACTTTCTGAAGACGTAAAACTTGAGTTGACTTGTACGAACAAAAAAGACCATGTTAAAGAGGTGAAGCATAGAGAGAGTGCTTCTTTTTTCTTCGAATGTTCGCTCCGGAAATTGCTGGCGCGGTGAAAGCAGAAAGGCGTTTTGTGGGAAAGGAGAGCACAAAAATGGAATAGGTGGGGGAGGAGAAGGGCACAATTAAAGTACTACATAAAAAAGAAAAAAACGAAGAAATTGACTTGGCACTCGTTAAATGAGATGTTTGACATTTCTTCGGAAATAATTGTTTTCTCTGCTTTTTTGAAAGTTTTTACAACTGTGTTAAACAAAAAGAGAGTTAGAAAAACTTAAGACTCATTGTTTAATTGTCTCTTAAGGCAAATCATTACAAAAAACGGAGGTATCATACATTTTGGAAGTTATGATTATCTAAGACATGCTCGTTAGAAATTAGAGTTTGTTGTACTCCAATATTTTTCGTTTTCTGTGATGTCTTAGGATCCGTCTCGATTCATTTATTTTTAGAGCAATCTTTTTGGATGAACTTCTATTTAGGATGTACTAAGTACTAGTACTAACTGAAATATTCATTTTTGATTTCACATCGTTTACTGAACGTCCATACCAGAAACAAGGACTTCCTACTACCCGAAACTAGTCTTCAAGTTGTAGATCTAAAGTTCCTCCTACAAGATCTATTTCTTTTTCTTTAAAACCGACTGAGGTCAAAATAGAAAAAAAAGTTCTGGTCAAGAAGATGAAAAAACTGGGGAATGAAGTCAACTACCATGAAAGTAGTCCAAAAAAAGAAAGTTTTCTGCTCATCGAACATCATCATTTATAGTTGAGAGGTCTCTCCAATATAGAGAAATAAACGCGAAGAGAAAGAGGCAAAAACCTTCGAGAGAAGAGCAGTACATTCATAATAGACATAATATAATTGCTCAGCGGCTCGAAAAATGACGGCAACGACAAAACGAAATACATGGAAAAAGAAGGGGATGATTGTTGTGTGTGTACTCATTTCTTCCCTTCTTGTGTGGGTCAAAACTCGTAGTGGGGGCGTAGGTTTGGTATTCGGAACTTTTTGAAAAAAAACTTTAAAAATTATGGTTGAGTGGTTTGGGACAAGTGAATAAGAAATGAGTGGAGGAGGAAGAAGGAACTAATGAGAAGAATTCAAAAGATGAAAAAGTGAAATGAGGATCTCAAATATGACTCATTTTATTCCAATTTTATGTTCTCAAAGACTCCAATAGTGCATTTCATTTTATGATTCCAAGCAATTAAATTTAGAGACAAAAGGAACATTAATTGAGTTTTAATGAGTGATTCGAACTTCTGAAATCAATGCAAGGATCCTGCTAGATAATATTATTTCTTTATCACAAAATTCGGGCTGGTATAGGAGAACAATTGAGAATGCTCTGACTAATTTAGATCTGATTTCTCACAAAAACTACCGAAAACATCACTTTTACGGAAAGAATCAATGAAATTCCAATTTGAGTGACCGTTGAAACTTCGACAAAGAATGGAAAAGATGTGCTCTGTCACGTGAAACAAACTCTCCTGGGAAAAAGAAAAAAGGGTTCTCATCGTTTGTGGCTAGCTTTTATCACTTGAGAGCCAATGAGCTCGACGAGAAATATCTCTCTTCATCAGGTATATCTTTTTACTGAAAGATATCAATTGTTGTTTTTCAATCGGAAATGAAATGGAAAACACCAGGAACTCGGGAATCCATTAGAATTTAATGGGAAGGTATTGAAAATGGAGAAGTAATTGAACGAAAAAAACATTACTTCAATTTTCTTTCTGTTTTCAAATTGAAAAACAACTGACTCAAAAACACTACGAATCGTTTACTTTTGGAAGATGAAAAACATCAAAAACCAAAGATATTATTTCTCAAATTGAAGCTTTCCTTCCTCTTCACAAAAAAAGTTCTCGAGTATAATTGGTCTTGTTAATCGAATTGAGTCGCCGGCTCCATTTCTTTCCTTCCGCAGAAACTTCAAAAATCAAAAGAATTCGTACTTCTCGGAGTCCTGTGGGTAACAAAAGAAAAAAACATTCGATTCCCGAAGTTAAAGAAAAACTTGTAGGACAGAAACAGTAGGATAATCATTCTTCGCCGTTTCAAAGTTGGTATGAAAGCTCAACCTTGTATAAGCTATAGAGAATTTCAACATTAACTTTCAAAAGTATACTGTAGATCCGAAAAAATATTATAGCAAGCAGATCTTTTTTCCATGCAACTCTTTCAGCTGATAATTCACGTTTGTCGTGATTTTTATGTTTCCTAAACCTCCAGAATTCATAGTACCAATGGGAACGCCCAAAATTTCATTTTTCGAAATGTTTTTCAATCCTCCTATCTGCAATTGCCAACTCACCTTTGCAAGCATCCTCAAGCGATGTTCAGTTCGAGATGGACGAGTTGTAGTCGTTGAGAAGACGTTGTTATCCTCATCGATATTATGAATTGGACAGTTTGTAATATCCTCCAGTGGCACGTGTTCAGCCATCGTAGATTTCTTCAAAAATTTATGAAAAATAACAGAACTATCAGACGAGAGACGGTGGATTTGTAGCATGTTTTGAGGAAAGAGAGTGTGAATTACTATTTTGTTGTTTAGTTTTTATTTTATATACAAAACGGAAGTGAACAAGTTTTCGCATGAATTCACATTCAAGTTTTGATGAACGAATTATTTTTGAGTGGTTCCGAGTTTTCAGGAAAAATAACAAGATCATTACAAATAAGAAAACATTCAGAATTTTGAGTGAGCATCGGTCTAGACAATGAAGAAGATGAAACGTTGAGTTTTTAGGATGAAAGATATTCTGGAGCAAATTTGTATTAGAGGGTTAGAGCTTTCTAGAAACTGAAGAACAAAATGTGAATTGTCAAAATTTGCCAGAAATATTCTGCAGGATTTGAAAAAGAAAGACTAAATCGGAGGAATTATTAGTCCTGGACGTCATAGAAAAACATATTGTTGAGAGTAGAGACTAGTTTCAGACATGTACAAAGAATGATTCAAAATTATGAATAAAAATACTCATATCCTGTTTAGTTATTCATGAATTCAGAAGGAAGAAAGCCGAAAAGAAGAAGGAAGACGTGACAAATAAACGAGAAAAAGTCGTGCTTTTTGTGAAGATTCAGCCAAGGGAAAAAGAGCAAATTTCGAATTGAGAATTTGAAAGTGGTCAACCCTTGATACGAAAAAGAGATATCAGAATGAAGAAATAGAAGAACTCAAGTACTGGTCAGAGAAGCGGTTTAGGTGGATGAAGGAAAAAATGAACTCCTTTTTTGTGACTTCTGATGCATTCACTGCTATTTTGATGAGATTGGGGGGACAGAGATAGAAGGGGCGATGGAAAATAAATAATCAAGTTAAAGAACTGAACAAATTTCAACGGAGAAAGTTGAAAATCGTGGGACAAACAAGCAAACAAGATGGGCTTATCCGTTTGGAAAACTTGCATGGGTCGAAAATGATTTAGCAAGTTGAAAAGTAAAGTCCTATTACATTTTCCGGAAACATAGATTATCTTCAAGCTTTTACAAATCAACCCCAATATATATTTTGACAGATTATCTGAAAAAGAACCCGGATAAAGTTTCTCGAAGTAGATGTACAGTCGCACAAATTTCTAAAGTTCATTGTTCGGAGTTCGAAACAATAGAGACTATGAAAATTCGAAAACTAGTTTAGGTTGATTATCTATTCATTACTTCAACAGCCTGCATCTGGGCATTGATGATATAGCTTCTATCGGATCATTCCTAGAACTATATGTTCGAATATTCGAACTTCCAGCTTTCACACAATACCTACAGTAGTATTCGAGCAAAAAGTTTCAAGGGTTGCGGCAGGTCGCGTTAAGGTTGTGTTTGTATTTATTTTATGAGTCAATGGAGAACAGGCTTGAGGAAAATGTATGAAGAAAGTAATTCAGGACTACCATAGAGTCGTAGACTTCAACAAAATACTCCCACGCACAAAAGAAGAAACAAACTCTCCCTTTTCAAGAAGGTGCTCATCGAAAGAAAGAGAATCCAAATGGGAAAAAAGGGGTATTCGTCAGATCGAATCCCCTGATATCTCGTCCATCCATTTTCGTCTTTGCTCGCCGAGCACCCATGAATATTACAATGGAAAGCAGGCGGGTGGTGGCCTCCAAAACTTTCGACACATCATTCGTCATTTCACCAAAACGATTCGGAGAAAAGCCAGAGAGTGGTCGTGCTGTTCGAGATTCAGAGCTTCGGAGGAAGAAGAAAAAAGAAGAGGCAGGGGAAATCTCGATGCATTACTTAAAACAAAAATGACGAAGAAAAAACTTCTGGTACTTACGACGCTCTGGGGGGTAATTCTGAATAGATTCGCTTGCTCTCACTTGTTCAAAGCCAAGAAACTTTAGTTCATTCTTCAAATGGAAACAAGAACAAGAGAAAAGGAAACGGAAAACAATAGAGGGCATAAACTATAGCTACAATTTAAGAAAAGTGCACAACAATTAGAGCTCGTCGAGTTTGTCCTGCCGTGTTGGCTTTAGTGGGTACCTCTTCCATGTGAACGATTTGTCTGTTTCGTAGGAATGCTCTACGTGTTCGGGCTCCTTCAGTGTTAAACCTTCCTCTTTGAGGGCTTTGAAGAAATATGTTTGCTGAAAGAATGAATTGATGTTTTTGTGTAGGAAAAGAGCAGCAAAAATAACGTCAACATTCATCTCTTCCTGGTTGAAATAGTGTTTTCGTCACACAATAACAATTTTCGAAAGAAGATTCATCTACAGGCTGAATAAAAAAGATTTCACTAGGTATTTGAAAATGTCTGAACGGAGTGCTCTATTTTCAATGGAAACAGAAAAATAAGTATAACATATTTCTACACAATAAAATAAGAATAATCTATAGAAACTTACATGTTGGCTTTTTTCAATAGCTTCTGTGGTGGCTCCTGGCATAGCAAAATGAATTCCAGACTGAAGACAGCGAAGGGCAAGTACACGACCAATATTCAAAGCAGCTGATGTATCTGTTTTACTATACAACTGATTGGCAATTGATGGTTCTTTTGTTGAAGCACTGATTACAACTCCATCTTTATAATGAACGAGCCGACCTTCGCGGTGTGATTTTCCCTCCACAAGTTCCACCCTAAAAACAATTCATCCATCAAATGAGCCTATTAACCAGCTTTGAGTTGAATTCTTACTTATAAATATAACGACGTAAATCTCGATCTTTTTCGAATTGATATCCAGTATTCACCGGTTGTCTACTCATCAACTCATTGTTTCGCGGATTCCTGTTAACGAATTTTCTAACAAATCGAGTTGCCATTCTGAAAATTACTTTAGTGATTGAGAAGTATAAGGAAAAATGGAAAGCAAAAAAACTAATAGATGGGAGATGAAAAATGAATTGTTTTTGCAAAGAATCTACCATTTTTATCGATGGCTTTGGACTAAAAAAAATTAAGAATAAACTATGTTTTTCAGAAAAAGTTCTTGTTTTTTTCTCAGGAAAAAAAATTTTAAGAAAAAATTTTGCAAAAGTAGCAGTGGACTAATAATTTGTCATATGGAAGCTAGTCCGTCCGTGTACTCCGCTCGGACTATTCTTAGAACTCACGCGGACTTTCTTCTTTCCTTCATTAGTTACCTTTCATATAGTTTTCAGTTCGGAAAGTGAAAGAAGTTTTACCTTGAAAATTAAATGCAATTAATTTCAGTATATAATCAATAAAAATGCGATCCCGGAACGGTTCCGGGGTCCGTCTCGACCGCATCCTGTTCATGGTGGAACAGACAATTTGTACTCATCAGAATCCGATCACAGCTTTGTTCGCGAATCAGAAAGATTTTCCAGGTATTCATACTCTATATATTATTGAATTGATTTCTGATTTTCAGGTCATGCATGGGTTCGGGACAACGTCTACATTGCTCAAGCTCTATGGGCTTTGTATCGAGCATACATGAAATGTGCAGATTTTGATGAAGATCTCACAAAAGCTAAAGAGTTAGGATTTACATGGTAAACATTTGTTTTTTCTGAAGCATTTTTTGAAACTATTCCGCTTCTAGTGTAAAAATGATGCAGTCAATATTGGAATGTTTGATGCGGCAAGCAGAGAAAGTCGAGCTTTTCAAAAAGTTTCAACGTCCATTGGACGCACTTCATTCAAAGTATGCAGTTGATACCAAAGGGACAGTTTGTGGTGACGCTGATTGGGGCCATCTCCAAATGGATGCTGTCTCTTTGTATCTCCTCACTCTTGCTCAAATCACTGCATCTGGTTTGCAAGTAGTCAGAAACTTCGATGAAGTTGCCTTTATTCAGAATCTTGTTTACTATATCGAAACTGGATATAGAACACCGGTGCGTTGATTCATATAAATTGTTCGTATGATATCTCAAAATGTAGGATTATGGTGTATGGGAACGAGGAGATAAAACAAATCAAGGAATTCGTGAATTGAATGCATCATCAATTGGAATGGTGAAAGCTGCACTACAGGCTTTGAATGACGTTGGTGATCTGTTCGTAGATGGATCAAGAGGATCAGTTGTTCATGTTCTTCCTGATGAAATCGAGCAATGCTCTGCCGTTCTATCCAGTATGTTACCGAGAGAATCATTCAGTAAAGTAAGAAAACAAACAAAGAGTTAAGCTAAATACTAGATTATTAGGAAACTGATGCTGCTCTTCTCGGAATAATCAGCTATCCAGCATTTTGTGTAGAGGATCCTGAGCTGGTAGCGCAAACTAGAGAAACTATCACTACGCGTTTATTAGGAAAATATGGTTGTCGTCGGTTCATGCGTGACGGATACAAAACAGTTTTGGAAGTAAGTTTTCATAGTACTACAGTTAGTGAAACCATATTCTACAGGATGGCTCACGTCTTTATTACAACAAATCAGAACTTCAACAGTTCGAGGATATTGAATGTGAATGGCCTATTTTCTTATGCTATCTGATTCTCGATGCAATGTACTCGAAACAAGATGACGCTGTAGAAGCATATTGGCGACAATTGGAAGATGTTGTCGTGAAAAATGAGCAAGGTTTTCGACTTGTTCCAGAGCTCTACGTAGTTTTGAAAGAACATGTCTCCGCTGAAAAAGCACACCCTGGCACACAAAGTCGAGTTCCTGGTGGAGCCACGTATGAACTCTAGTTTTCTATACCGACTTTCAGATAATGGTATTTCAGGCCTTTCTTGTGGGCTCAGTCGTTGTATGTTATCATCTGTCTGCTCTACGAAGGATTTCTCTCGCCTGCTGAACTTGATCCTTTAAGTAGACGGCTGTCGGTGTATGAAAAGAGACCACCATGTGAAGTGCAAGTTACCGTTCTGGCTGAATCGGCAGAAGTTCAACAGGAGCTGCTTGCTCATGATATTCATGTTCAAAGAGTTGATCAAATCGACCCAGTGTTTACAATTCTTCCAGCATCTGCACTTGGACATTTGCTCGCAAAGTAATATTTCTATTCAAAATCTGTTTTTTTTTTAATTTCCAAAACTTCGAAACTCCAATTCTGTTTTCAGAATCGGTGAATCCAAAAAGTTAAATTTGTCTGGTCGACCTCTGGATCGCCCTATTGGGCTATTGAGTACTAGTAGGCTTTATCAAATCGGAAACAAGTTCGTTATCTTCACTCCACAGTTCATGGATTCTCGGAGGTCACACTTGATGTATGATATCCGAATATTGACCGACGAATGGAGCAGCGAGTTACAGTACATTTATGCTTCATGGAATAGTGTGAGCATCAGTGGAAGACCACTTGTTGTACTTGTAATCACTCAAGGAATGCTTTCAACGGTTAGTTTAGAAGTATGGCTATATGAATTTCTTTTCATTTCAGGAAGGTCTATCTCACTTTTCTAATATTCATCTCAATCGTCATATGAAGTCTACTGTTATAGGAGCTATAAAGAAAATCAACACAGGATATTTGAGTGGAGCTCGGTACTATTTTCAAACATATTTTTTTCGAAATTCAATTAACAAATCACTAACCGAGTGAAAAGTATTTGCAGAGTGGTTATGAAGGATTTATCAGATTTCTTCCGCACAACGGCTGTCAGCAAAATGGAATTCCGAGACAAAAGTGCGGAAGAAATGTTAAGAAGTGTAGCAGCTGAAAAAGTTCAGTTTACTCTTCTCACAGAAGACGCCACTGAGGCAAAAAGTAAGTTTTCTCTTGAGAAATTCTTGATTTTAAACTTTTTCGAGGATCTTTAGTTGAAAAAATGGCATCTCCACGAGGCCCACGGACCTTACGACGTGGAGAATCTGTAAAGGACAGAAGCGCATACTCACTTGTACACAAAGCTTCAATGCGACATAGATCAATTGCTCTGGACAGTAATGACGCTGATCTCATTCAATTGCGATTAGCTTACAAATCCCGTCCAAGAGATCTACATGAAATGGATTCTCCACAACAATCACCACCACTTGGTCTGAGACCATTAGGATTAGTGAAGGAACATAGTTCTGGTGAATTACGACAACAATTATTGAAGACTACCAGGCGCGGAGCAGAGAATGAAACATCGCATCGGGATTTAAAAGTAGAGCAGTTGAACGAAATGAAATCAGACGATTTGTTGGATCTCCTCAGTGAAACTACCATTTTGGAAGAGCAAATTTCAATTGTTCATTGTCTTTGGATGAAATTGTTCGTTTTTTTTTCAAATGTTGATAAGGAAAACAAATGCTTTTCAGCGGTCCAGACTATGATACAGAATTGGGATGCCAACGTATCACTGTTCGAATGCTGATGGAAGAAGTTCATGCAAAAGCTTGTGAAGCCAGAGAATGGGCACTGGTTAGATTAACAGCTGGATTACTGAAGAAACAATTAGAAGAACTCAGCAAAGCAGTGACTCATTTATTGGTTAGACAGAAACAAATAACGGTAGGAATTTTTTATTTATTAGACAATTAGAAGTTTTCATAAATTTAGGTTGGAATGGCTTCCAAAAAAGAAGAAGTTATTACATGTCCAAAAACGAACGAAGAACTTGAAAAGATTATGAACCGAGCATATGGAGATGATGCGAATTCGTTCACACTTGCTCAAGAAATCATTGTATACCTTGGATCTCTGGTTCGCACTGAACCTAAACTATTCCTTGAGATGTTCCGTCTCCGAATTGGTTTAATCATTCAAGTTCTCGCATCAGAACTAGCAAGGCTCCGAAATTTATCAGGAACAGAAGCAGCAGAAAAGTTATTGACGGTGTCACCATTTGAACTCAAATCAATGATATTTTCACTTCTTTCTGGGCGTCTTCTGGAGGAATATGCCGAAGATGGGTTCCATTATAGTGATACGATTCGCGAGACTCGAACTGGAATTGGATCTTTCCGAAGACAAATAGAGGAGCGAAAATCACTACGAAAATCAACAAGAAGTGTTGGTGGATTGGAGATACCTAAAGAAGAAGACGAAGACGAAGAGGCGGATGAAGATGATTTCCAATTCGGAATCTGGCTTCGACATCGTCGTATTGATGGAGCATTGAACCGAGTCCCTAATGGATTTTATGCCATTCTTTGGGATACTGTACATAAAATGCCACATGGTGTCAAGATTAATGACACAATTCTTCATTGGGGACTTACACAAGAAATGACCAGAAAAGAGATTAAGTTTGCATTGGAAGTTGAAGAAGCTCTGAACAGAATTGCTGAACCGGAGTATCGTGAGCTTGTTGTTGAAACGTTGTGGTTGCTTGGAAGACTTGAGAAATTAGTTCTCCTTGAGCAGCCCAACATACCGAGGGATCGACCACTCGACGTGGACCGCATTTTGCACGTCGCTAATGAAATATTTGTTGATCATAATGTAATATAGCTTTGCAATATAATGTGCAAAATGATTCATTTCCAGAAGCAACTCGAAACAATTGTTCTGGAATGTTGCGCTTCCCCAAATCCAAACAATACCAAATGCGATGGTGCCCGTAGTATTTGCAAGCATTTCTATGATTCTGCACCAGCCGGTGAATACGGTACAAGTCACTACATCATTCGTGCTCTTATGCAATTGTACTCCTAATCAATTTTCAATATGTATCTAGCTCATGCATAATAAGCTTAACCTTTTTTAATTTCCTGTGAATTTTGCTCAACCTTTCAAGCTCTTTTGTTTTAAATCTGCCATCGACTCTTCGTGTAAGCTCAATTATCAAGTTCTTATAATGGTCTAGTCTTGCATCTTGCCATTTTTGTAATTTTTCACCCAATTCGTTCTAACGCACTTGTGGTTAATAAATGTGGTATTTCTCTGTATAAGTTTATTGAAAACAGATTAGACAGTAAAATCAGGATTCATGATTACAAAACATTATTTTCAAAGTAAGTGAAGAATAATTCGATATTTCAAATTGAAAGATTTTTTTGGTTACTGTGGAAATTCAGTAAATTTAGGCCTTCTTGGCGGCAGTGATGGTGAGAACTCCGCGGGTAGCGAGATGAGACTTGACAGTGGAGACGTCGACGTCATCTGGGAGTTTGTAAGCACGGTTGATTTCACGAGCAACAGTTCCGTGGTTGTCACTGCGGGTCTGAAAAAATGGGAAATGAAAAGAAAAGTCATTAGAATTCTAGATAATAATCCTAAGCGAAATGTGTTTCTTCTGGGTCATATTTCCATGAAATGAACCAGATTTTCCAAACAAAAAAAATTCCAGAGGAAAGTTGATTTTGGGTTTCGAAATTAGGTTTTTCAAACGGGAATGAAAATTTTCATCCATGTTCGGAGAATACTACAGTAATCCGGGAGACTAAAAAGAATAGAATAAGTCCTATAAAACAATTTCTCATTTTCTGTTCAAAGCTGAATTCTTGTCATGTTTACCTCGTGACGGCAGTGGATAAGAAGCTCTTGTCCGGAGACCTTGACCTCAATCTCCTTTGGAGTGAAGAATTGGACATCGAGTCCAACTTCGAACTTTTCCTTGGTGTTGTGAACCTAAATCAATTTGTTTCATTTGTTAATCAAGAGTTCGGAAGTTAGAATATACCTTGACAACTCCGTCGTTGTGTTGAAGTGGCCAGTCCCAGGTGGAAGCGGCGTCAGCGGTGACCTCGATGGCGGACATTCTGGAATGAAAGCTCTTTGATAATCTAAAGATGTGTGAATATATATCGGAATCTGGAGATGAATCGCGAATGAGAAACGGGATAAAATGTAATGTCAAAGCGAAAACATATGCGCAGGTTGCACCCCGTCGAGGTTGAGCATTACAATGCACTATCATAAAATGCTCTGTGAGCTTTGGGCTCTCTGAAGCTTTAGGATTGGAAGGAGGGAGCGAGAAAGGAGGAGCACAAGAAGCACAAAGTTGCATTGAATGAAAGAGACTCAATGAACTGTATGTAGAAGAGGGGCGGGATAAGGAGCCTAGGAGCTCAGGAGATCGGAGTGAGATGGTTGGAGAGTGGGAGTAGAAGAGAAAGGATATGGAAGAAGAGATGAAGAAAAGAAACTATGATTGTTTATATTGACGGTAAACGGGAGCTAAGAGTCACATAGGCAGCAAAAATGTATAGAAGAAAAGAAGAATGGATTTGTAAACTGTAAAGAAAATGAGGGAGATTCAAGAAATATTTTATTATAAACTTTTTTTTCTGTAGTTATAGCTATTTTGGTCTTTCTTTTTACTATACACTATTGTCTTCACCTCGGAGGTTTTCTAATCAAGTTGTAATCTCGAAATCTGAGACTATATGAAGAAAATATGTTTATATGTACCTACCGTACCTCTATTGTTATAAATCCTTCAGACAGTTTGAACATAAGACATTTCATATTCTAAAAGAGACTAATGTACAACAAAATGAAAAGTTAGAAGAATTCTGAAAGATCTAAAGGGTTTTTATAAAATTCTTAACAACACAAGTTGTGTTGATATTTTGTTCCCTCTAAAGCATTCTATATTTGAAAAACAACTAGAAACTTGAAAAGATCTTAATCCTTATCAAATTTAGGTGGATTTTTTCAGATGACATTAATCAACTTGAAGTCCTTCGTCTTCCTGAAGCTCTTGAGTATTCACGTATTGTTGTAAAGTGTCATTGAGTTCTGTTTACACGATTAACAAGCTGATTATGCAACTTAGAATATTCTTAGTTTGTGTTTTTGCTTTTTTTTTTTTTTTGAGAAGATTGATTTATGAATCTTTCTAGCACTTCATCGAATTGAAGAATACTAAGTTTTCTTCATAAACTGCCACGTGTTACAATTTGTGACGCTCCTGGGCTTTCCTCTTCGTTTTCGCCCCCGTCAAGCACTTTCAACAGTTCAAATAAACACAAACATTTTCTCTTTTCCCTTTCTCAATTTTACCCGATTTCTCGGTCAAGTGGCTTCTCAGAAAATTCTCGAAAAGTGCTCGCTCGCAGAGCTCAGCGATCAGTGTTTATTCATCCTCGTAAATGGTTTTTAAAACTAGTGACAGTGTCGTCGTATACATCCAATTAATACACGTAACCGAAAATGAGAAAAATGAAGAAGAATAAATGAATTAGAAGTGACAAAAAAGCATGAGAATGATGGGAGGAAATCATAACATTTAATAAATAAACGAATATTTAAATGATATCACAGTTGTTTTTTTCGTGAAGAAGACAGTCGTTTACAATTCGTCCTTCTTTTGGAATGACTTGACTCCGTGCTTTGCCATGAACTTCTTAAGGTCTTCCAAGTCCCGGTTTCCAGAATACTTGATTGGTTCTCCCTAAAATTATAAAGGTTCAATAATAAATATATTAGTTCATGTGGAATATTACCTTCTTTCCTGCTGGAGCGAAATAGATGGTTGGGAATCCTTCGACAGCAAATTGACTAGGAGCATCATTGATAGTGGCATCCATTTTAGCGAGAACAACATTTGGTTGAGTTTTCTTGAGGGCTTGGGCAAGATCCTTATATTTTGGCTCAAAACTCTTGCAATGTCCGCACCATGGAGCGTAGAACTCAATAAGCACATCCTTAGTTTCGTCATTGACAATTTTATCGAAGTTAGATCCGACCACAGTTTTCACTGGTCCCTTATCATCTTTCGGTGCTGGTGCACTCTTGACATGAGCCTTTGCTTTTCCGCTGCTGATTTGTTTCATGAATGCTTCAAGGTTTTCGTCGAGTTCTTCATCGAATTCTTGTGGATTCATTGGATACTTCTTTCCATCATAACCAAAGACAACAACATTATGTTCCAGTCCGGAATCACCAAGACCGAGTTCTGTAAGTTCTTTAGAGAACTCTTCCTCGTCAGCTACAGCAAAACGGTATTTGTCTTTTTGATACTTCTGGGCAATGTTCAAAACCTTCTGTCTCCAGTATTCACTTCCTTCTCTATATTGGACAGAGAAATCGGCATTGTAGTAGACCACAACCAGTGGTTTTTTAGTGTATCTGGTGGCAGCGTTCTTTTTGGTCATCTTTCCAACAAGTGGAGCTGAGTGCTCACGGAAGAAAGCTAGAAGATCTTCTGATGTTGCGGCAGCCTTGTTGTATGTTCGGCTCTTTGGCTCAAATTTGCTATGGAAGAGAGCTGGATAGAAAATGATTATGTCGTTTGGTTTGGCATCCCATTTCTTGAATGCAGCTGGGTCGGATGTGTGTCCCATGGTCTTGAACTCTTCACGGAGCATCTCGGCAGCATCAGAGAACGCTTCAAAGGCTGTAGAGTCTTCTGTTGCAAAGAATCCAATGATAGTGACGTCATCCTTGCTCATGAATCGCTCGATATCCTTCAATTTAGCCAATTTAGTGGCAGCTGGTTTTGATTGATCAGTCATGTATTTAACGATACCAGCAGCCTCACGTGGTCCATTATAATCAAATCTTCTTCCATTTCTTAAGATCTTCATGGTTGGGTATCCACTGACTCCATACTTGGTTCCCAAATCCTTCTCAATGGTGGCATCAACCTTTCCAAGTTTTACTTTAGATCCTTGAGCTTTCAGTTTTTGAGCGGCCTTTTCGTATTCTGGAGCAAGTTTTTTACAGTGTCCGCACCATGGAGCGTAAAACTCAACAAGAACAAGTTCGTTGTTGGAAATGAAATCGTCAAAGTTTTCTGTGGTCAACGTGACAACCTCCTCTGGTGGTGGCTTGTAGTTAGGATCAACTCTTGATTCAACCCATTCAACAATACCGGCTTCATCTCTTCCTCCATCATAATCAGTTGGCCCTTGTCCATCTTTCCAGAACTTAAGAGTCGGATATCCTTGAATTTCGAATCTTTTTCCAAGTTCAGTTTCAACGGTGGCATCAACTTTGGCAAGAGGAATCGAGACCTTCGATGAAGCTTTTTCATACTCTGGAGCCAAATGTTTACAATGTCCGCACCTGTAAATTTTGAGTTCTAATTTTAAATACTTTTGGATTAATTTCTTTCACCATGGAGCGTAGAACTTGACCAAAGTGGATGGATTTTTCTTGAGGAAAGCATCGAAATTCTTGTCAGTTAAGACCACAACGCCTTCATCCATTTCATAGTTTAATTCCTCGTCAGTAGCTGCCTCATCACAATGGACAGACGATAGGCAGAATAAAGCGACCAGGGCCAATAAGCGCCGGTCAAACAACATTTTTGTACCCTGAAATTCACCGTATTAATTGAAACGAATACTGTGAAAATAATAAAGTTCCAGCAAGGA